>OX637650.1:2669132-3124708 GCA_951802225.1 Euspilapteryx auroguttella | reverse complement strand
ATACCCCTTTCCTAGGCCCTTCCTCTTTAGACTGCAGTCCCCTCGTGTCCAACTTGACTTCCAACAGCAAAGGTTGCAAAGTCCCGGTGCCTTCCTTGCCCAGCCCGCGGCCCGGAGTCCAGCCCATCTTCTGCAGGAGGTGCATCCCCATTCCGCCCGCTACTGGGGCCGCGCGTTGCAGTTGATCCTATTTTTAATTTTTTTTTTAGAATTGGTTTTGTTAAATTGTTTTATTGTGTTTGTGTGTGTTGGTTTTTGTATGCCTTGCAATTTCGAACTATTGTTTTTATTGCATGTATGTAAACTGGGTGAAATTTAATTTAAACCGCTTTAAAATAATTCTGTATAGCTATTTAGAATGTTAGAAAATCTATCGTCTGAATTATCCAAAAACTATGGACACGAGATTAGTCCATCCATTGAAATCCATTCTCAGACTATAAATTTCTTTTTATAACAACCTTGTAATATAATCAATCAATTACAAAAAAAAAATGAGGTCACAAATTTAACGTAAGTAGGTTCACAAGATCACAAATCAGCAACTTTAAATACTAAAATGGTCTTTAGAAACCATTTGAAACACAAGGAATCCAATCGACAACCAATGCTAAAGCCAAGAATTAACTTTATAAAATTTTCTTCGCATATTTCCCACACAATATACTTACCTCTTCAGGTACTAAGTCACGGCTCCAGGATCGCCGAAACACTCCTCAATTCGTAAAACTGCTGCAACAAATATTCATGCATTCCCCTACTTTGGATTGTATGCAAACAAATTTATATTTTCAATAAATTTAGTAATAATTTTATTCATATAAATAATCTAGAATATATTTGGTTTTTGTTTTTACAAATATGATAAAAAAAATTACTTATAATTTATTTCGGATTGTCTCAATTGAATGATACTTCCGTTTAGTGTCCCAAAATATAAAAATAATCTTTCTGTATGTCATAGCCAACTATGTCTGAGCAATTCTTTCCCACTGTCATTTTATGGAATAAGTTAGCATCAGGTGAAGTTTTGTAAAAATTTAAGATTGATAATACTTATATTTTTTATTGTTTTTCAAGCATGCAATAAGTTTATATTGCATACAATCCAATAAAAGTGCAGTTTAAGTTTCCGGTTCTTTGTATGCGTCGTGTAAAAATATAAATAAAGAAAAACATATTTTATGCACATAAGATAGGCACTTAATTAGTTTATGGTATAACGTTGTGATAAGCAAGAATATTATACACATTAAATATGTAGATTTATATCAATATATTTTAATTAGCCCAGCAGCCTCAGGCACGTCATTCAAATAATAATAAAAAGAAATAGAAAACCGGGCAGTAATTTACATTTATGTAAGTAATTAGACATAGACAGATCTTTATTTGCGCACACAAAACACACAATTAAGTCATGTCATGTGTATAATTTTATTTATAAACTGTTATTTTATACTAGTTTTAAACCACACTTTATAAATTTTGTTTAGAAAAAAGTAATTAATTAAATTTGGTCATATCATATAATCATACAGTTTTTTGTTTGTTATTTAGGCCGACACAATGTCTGTAATAAAATTCGACTGCATGGTGGTTGCGACAATCAAAAGTGCACATTTAGGGGAACGCTGAATATTTGTATGCAGATTGAAATTAAGAATGATATCCATCATGCCACAAGTATATAATAAAATCATATACCAAACTAAATGGCATGAAGATTATCACACAAAAATGTTGTAGTATCGAAATTAGTGTAAGGGGCGAACTAAATAAGTTCTTCCGTTACACATTATGCGAATTAACGATCAATTAGTCGTGCGATGGTAAAAATATTTTTTAAGAATATGATAAGCACGCCAGAATACATGAAACTCTCCTCAGAAAACTGGATCGGTCATAAAGTGACAGCAAAATAACTGTTCAATCAGGCCTTAAAGTCTCATGTTTATATGTGTAAAAAACATTGACTAGTTGGCTTAAACCAAGTCCAAATCATAGACTATGCTTAATTTAATCACTACATAATTTAACATAGAAATTGGAGATTTAGACAGATCTAACTTTATGTGGTAAAGGGGTCATGCCAGGTGCATGTCCGCCTATATCTATACCAATATTATAAAGAGGAAAGATTTGCTTGTTTGTAACGAATAGGCTCCGTAAATACTGAACCGATTAAAAAAATTATTTCACTGGTAGGAAGCTACACTATCCCCGAGTGTCATAGGCTATATTAGATTAACAAAAAAATTAGGGTTCCTTACTTAAACTAAAATAATGTAACGCAAGGTGTAATATTTTTTCCGTTGTTTACATATTTTGACAGGTGGTTTGTTGTTGTTGTTTGTTTTTTATTTGCCTATTCAGGGCAGGCAAAAGAACATAGTCTATAGAGCCAAGTCTTCAGAAGTATCAAGTATCTATGATTTATGGCGTAACGAAGTAAGCCGGGAAAGCTCGTTGCCAATATTTTTAAGACTATCCGGTCAGATGTTGTAGCTAGCGGTGTAGTAAGTAAAACTATCTGAGCTACAGACACTAATATTCTGTTGGCCGTATTACGCGGCCCGACTTTTTCATACAGCGGCTAACTATGAGCTTCAGCTTCAGCGGTAAAATGGTCCGAGTTCGCCGATGTATTGAGTTCAGTTTGCCACCGATATACGGGCCACTCAAAAGTCCGCTCACAGTTTTGTCTATAAGAGCTTAAACAGAAGAGCGACCGCACAATCCTTCAGTCACAGAGTACCACTACGTTCCGCGACGCCGCGCGGCAATGGGTGACTGGAGAATTACGCGGTCGCGCAGATCTCACGCGGCTGCTGCGCGACCGTCGCCGACACACCGTTGCTCGTCTGTTTGAGCCCTAAGGATACAGCTAAGGCTGTGCCCCCAGTAAACAAACTGTTAGCGGTCGTCTGTGTTAGCGGCGTATCGGTTACCTTCCATGTATTTGAAATTGAGTGTCCACAGTTTTCTAGTTTTGCGCAGTTTGCAGCGTTTGTTCAAACTCTCGACACTCCATTTCAAGATTTTCAAGCATAGAAAAGGTCGTACATAACAATACACCGCTAAATCGGTAATCGGTTGCTATAAGTTTGCTTACTGGGGACACAGCCTTGAACTCTTAAATCCTTAATTAGATCCACGGGGATCAACTCAATATTTCGACCATCGCACGACCAATTAATATATGGTCAGAAAGTATAATAAACTAATATTATAAATTCTGACCAATTGAAAGAAGGCGCCTCATCGCATCGCGGGAGTGGGTCGATCCAGCTGAAAGAAAATTAGTTTGGTAGCGTTTTGGTTGTGACTACAATATCAACTGTCGATTCTTTATATTGAGTGCAGAATACTTAGTATTTCGACTTACAATAGAATTTCTCATTTTTCTTTAGAAAATATGTCCAATGTGTCAATCTGTATTTAAGTAAGGGTTCCGTGGAGAGGCTATTAACTAGTTGGTAAATATAAGAAGGTATTAATTTATGTGGTGCTTTTCTATTATTATTATCATAGTCATTAATATAATATACATTTTGGAACTGATACCTAACGATTGTATTGTGTATAACAAATTTATATTTCACGCTAATATAATAGTATAGGTGTTTGTGACAAGTCGGTATCGTGAGTTAAACCACCCCTTTAATTTATAATGGAACCGGCTTGTCACAAAACTCTGTATATAAAGATTAATTCGGAAAACAAGAAAATATCGCTTGTAGAAATTAGAATTGCATAATACGGGACACGGGAGAAACAATTGCAGTAAGACCATACAATAGTAGGTTGTAAGTAAAATTTAAGTATTTCACAGCACAATTAAAATCGACAATGATTTATGTAGTAACAATAAAACGCCGCGCACGCTAAAGACAAAGTCTTGTCGACAGAGTGCGCTAGTATGCAAAGCGTCGAATAAAACTTATGTTTTTTAACCAAAAGAGCAAAGATTTGCAAACCAAATTATACATAACTTCAGCTCTATTCGACGCTTCTTATAAAATAAAAACATTAATTTCTAATTCGAATATAAAATATAACAAATTAAAGCAATATAATAATATATTATGTTTAAAACTGCTACATATATATATCGTTTCAAACTTTATATATTCTGAAAAATTATATAGTGCAAAAAAAGGTTAACTTACATATAACATATAGTTGTAATACGACCTCTTGTTTCGAATAAATACATATATATATTTTTATATAAAAATGGAATACCTTTTTAGCCCAAGCTTGAGTGCCACTGGCTAGTTCTTTGGGTGTTAATATTTGAGCGCCAGTGGAGCCCGTGAACTGGCCCAAATGCCGGTCTCTTGCCGACCAGCCGAACTGATAAAAAAAAAAAATCATAAGTAATGTATACATAAATTACACAAAAAATGTATACTACTCGAGTGTGTGTGATGTGTACGGAGTAAACTTGTGCACCTGGGTTCGTTTTCCGGGCGGAGCGAATATTGATATGATGAATAACGATGTTTGTTTCCGGTCAGGGTGTAACGTTTGTCTTTGTGTTTGTTTCGGGTACCCTAGATTCTTCCTAGTTAGGGGCTCTGAGTGTAATGTGTTATACAATTCTGTAAGATAAACCACCCTATCATCCGTCATCGCCCGAATGAAACGGCGAACTAAATGTTTGATTCTCGGCGGGGGCGAACATTGCTATGATGTATCGACGTAAGTTTTCTTGGTCTGTAATTGTATGTACTATGTGTTTCTGGCACCGTAGATAAAGTTTCTACCTGGTTAGAAGCTCTGGAGTTCGAGTATGGTGTGTGCGTTGTGTATAAGATAAAAACCCTTTATTATCGAAATAAAAACATGTAAATAAATAGTATACAATTTCGAAATTCGCCTGAAATAGCCTGTCTTTTTCTCCTTTTTGTCTTCAAAAAGGGCAATGGGCGGGCTATTTCAAGACATCACAGTTTGAAAGTAAAACTGTTATTTGAAAATGAACTAAAAGTATTTTGAACACTTAATAGGTGTATTCTGTTGTTAAAAAACTGATTACTCACCGCTCGGGAACCGCCCTCGGTTTTCTCCTGCGCTTGGCGAATCATTAACAGCTTCTCCGACACTATTGAGCTGATATCCTGAAATATTATAATAGCAAGCTACAGTATTGTCTTTAACTTCTAAATTTAGAACGTGAATATCCCAAATCCATACTTCCATACTAATATTATAAATGCGAAAATAACTCTGTTCGTTTGTCTGTCTAGCTTTGAATGAAATTTTGTATATGAATAGTCTGGAGCCTGATTCCCACAGGAAATTTGGGAATTTTGTTTCAAGGGAACATGCGCTGGCAAAGCCGCGGGGCGCGTACTATTCCAAGATAAAATGAGATTTATTTTATCATGTGGCGTTAAAAAATCATCACACTAGATTTGGGTATCTGCATAAAATACACACTTTTCTTAGGAGTCTTGTATCTTTTCAATGCAAATGATATCTTTTGTGTAAACAGGGTGTGAAGGCCTTTTTATTTTGCAGCGTGGTGCTGGTCGCGGGTACAAGTGACCGGCGCAATTTGTATGAAGATTTATTAGCTGTTAGGCTAAGCTTTAGTAGCTGTTATTGATAGCTTTATTTGTAGTTTTTTTGTGATAGTAGAAGCTATCATCCAAAACTTTCGCATAATCCATACTAATATTATAAATGCGAAAGTAACTCTGTCTGTCTGTCTGTCTGTCTGTCCTGCTTTCCTGAGAAAACTACTGAACCGATTTGGATGAAATTTGGTATATGGATAGTCTAGAGCCTGAGAAAGGACATAGGCTACTTTTTATCGCAAAATTCCTACGGGAATATTGGGAATTTTATGTTTTAATGAAAGTGCGCTACCGAAGCCGCGGGGGCACACTATATCTATCTATACAATGTATAGTCTAGAGCCTGAGAAAGGAGATAGGCTTCTTTTTATCCCGGAATTCCTAGGGGAATATAGGGAATGGGGCTCTCTATAATCTATATATATGAAAGAAAGTCGTGTTAATAACACTATTTATAAGTCAAGAACGGCTGAAATTATTTTAAATAATATTGAATAAACGTGATTAAAGTATTCGGTCGTCGGACCTTCACATTCCCTAGCTTGCAAGTACAGATACAGCGCTTAAACTGCCCTCGAATCTGTGATTGTGGCTTACAAACCTTCCCGAGCTGCCATGTTCTATGATAGCGCTCAGACGTTTGCGAGTTAGTGACTTAAGAACATTACCCAGCTTTTAAGTACAGATATAGCGCTTTGACTGGCCGCGAGTTAGTTATTGTTGCTTACAAACATTCCCGAGCTGCCAAGTACTATGATAGCGCTCAGACGTTTGCGAGTTAGTGACTTAAGAACATTCCCCAGCTTTCAAGTACAGATATACCTAATAGCGCTTAGACTGCCCGCGAGTTAGTGATTGTGGCTTACAAACATTCCCGAGCTGCCAAGTACTATGATAGCGCTCAGACGTTTGCGAGTTAGTGACTTAAGAACATTACCCAGCTTTCAAGTACAAATATAGCGCTTTGACTGCCCGCGAGTTAGTGATTGTGGCTTACAAACATTCCCGAGCTAAGTACTATGATAGCGTACGGACTACTCGCGAGTTAGTGCGCGAGTGAGTGCGCCTTACAAAAATTTGCCAGCTTACAAGCACTATGATAGTGCTCAGACTGCTAGCGTGTTATTGCGCGCCCCTTACGAACATTACCTAGCTTCGAAGTGTGTATATACAATATCATTATCATCAGCCTGTAAGAGCCCACTGCTGGACATAGGCCTCTTCTCTAGCACGCCATGCACCACGGTCCTGCGGCAGTCTGATCCACTGTCTAACGGCGACCTGTATTATGTTAGCGCTCAGACTATTCGCATTGGGATTATACAATCCCTTATTGGTGCGTTCAAACTAAAGATATAGAAAAAAAATAATTAATTAATTAATTGATTCGTGTCCAAAGTGTGCGTTAATGTAATAAATGTATGTATGTGTATGTAATAATGTAGTAATAAATGAGCAGACTTAAGATTTTCTTAAGTTAATAATCTATATTCCATACTAATATATTATATGTGCGGACGAAGTCGCGGGCACCAGCTAGTACAGTTATAAGTCGCGCAGATAAATAAACTATTTGAAAATGGCGTCCGAACGCATGCTATCTCGTCGAGGGAAGACTTAAGAAGAGAGACAGCCCATACAATGGCCGCCATTTAGAGATCTTTTCTTTATGTGCGCGGGTTATAGTACTATACTCCTTACGTCGGGGTCCAGTTTAGGTAGAGCAAAGAGGAACCGGCTAACCTTCCAAGCTGTGCTAGAAACTTCGTAGTATATATGTAAGTCTAGTCGTAGTATATATGTAAGTCTAGTCGTAGTATATATGCAAGTCTAGTCGTAGTATATATGTAAGTCTAGTCGTAGTATATATGTAAGTCTAGTCGTAGTATATATGTAAGTCTAGTCGTAGTATATATGTAAGTCTAGTCGTAGTATATATGTAAGTCTAGTCGTAGTATATATGTAAGTCTAGTCGTAGTATATATGCAAGTCTAGTCGTAGTATATATGTAAGTCTAGTCGTAGTATATATGTTAGTCTAGTCGTAGTATATATGTAAGTCTAGTCGTAGTATATATGTAAGTCTAGTCGTAGTATATATGTAAGTCTAGTCGTAGTATATATGTAAGTCTAGTCGTAGTATATATGTAAGTCTAGTCGTAGTATATATGTTAGTCTAGTCGTAGTATATATGTAAGTCTAGTCGTAGTATATATGTAAGTCTAGTCGTAGTATATATGTAAGTCTAGTCGTAGTATATATGTAAGTCTAGTCGTAGTATATATGTAAGTCTAGTCGTAGTATATATGTTAGTCTAGTCGTAGTATATATGTAAGTCTAGTCGTAGTATATATGTAAGTCTAGTCGTAGTATATATGTAAGTCTAGTCGTAGTATATATGTAAGTCTAGTCGTAGTATATATGTAAGTCTAGTCGTAGTATATATGTAAGCTACTGACCGGCTTGTGCGGCGCGAGGCCGGGCGGGTAGGCCTGCGGGCCGGGCGCGGGCGCGGGCGGCGCGGGGGGCGGGGGCGGCGGGGGGAGCGGCGCCGGCGCGGGGGCGGGGACTGCTACGGTCGGTATGGCTACAACAATTATAAATGGTACAGTGGCGGTCTAGAATGATGTAACAGATTTGTCAATGGTTTCGTGCGCCCTAGACTGTATTACCCAAGAACAAGAGCTATTTTTAAATACAGAAAAAACGGAAGTGTTACGCCGACCTAGACCGCCACTGTACTTCTACAAGCTGTTTGTGAAAATACACTGAAGGAGTAATTCAGCTTTAATAGTATCTTATATTCTATGGCGTAACGAAGTAAGCCGGGACAGCTCGTAATAAATAAGAATTAAAATGGCATGCCAGACTTACGTGTGTTTGGTACGAAATTGGTCATAAACGGCGCTAGAACTGGAGTCGAGGGCGGCGGCGCTTGCAATGCCGCTGTCAACGTTCTAAACAAAAAAAAAAACAATTCTGTAATTACAAACTGTAATTCTTTATTATTAATAAACGATTTTAAACAAAACAAAACAAACATTTTAAAGTAAAGTAATTACAGTCAGGAGACTGTAATTACTTCACAGGAGTGAAGTACATTATTACATTCTAATGTAAAGTAATTACAGTCTCCTGTGAAGAACCTAATAACATGTTAATGTAAAGTAATAACAGTCTCCTGTGAAGTACCTAATAACATGTTAAAGTAAAGTAATTACAGTCAGGAGACTGTAATTACTTCACAGGAGTGAAGTACCTTAATACATTCTAATGTAAAGTAATTACAGTCTCCTGTGAAGAACCTAATTACATGTTGATGTAAAGTAATTACAGTCAACTGTTTAGTACCTAATTACATTCTAATGTAAAGTAATTACAGTCTCCTGTAAAGTAAAATGACTTACTTCTGTATCTCGGGCTCGGGCGGCGGCGGGAGCGCGGGCGGCGGCACGGGCGCGGGCGCGGGCGCAGGTTTTGTAGGCTTCGCGTTTAGTTTTGCTATTTGCTGTGAGAAAACAATACTTATTAAGTTTTTAACAACAAAATATTTATATAGTGTAAACTCAGCACCAAAGTTTTGCTATATTGTATATGGATTAATATTATTATTTGCAGCCTGTATCGTCCGACTGCTGGGCAAAGGCCTCCTTCCCCTTTCTCCACTTCCATTCAAAAGACAATTAAATACAATAAAAAAATAAAAAAGTTTTTACCATATTATTGGTATCTTTTTTAGGCGAGACGGGCCGCCATTCGATGGCGGTATCTCTGTGATGGGACCCCGACGACACCGGGAACTGCAGCCGCAGTTCTTCCTTGTTCGTTACCGGTACCACGGACGATTTTATTGGCAGAGGCGCACCACCCTGTTTATATAATAAATTAATAATAATAACTAAATATCACACTCTAAGCCCCTAACTATAACTAGGTACAACCTGACCTGTATCTAGACATACAAAGCGTGTTTGTTTAACAGGTCAGGGGTTGTTTGTGTATACACCCAGTATTTTCTAAATGGAATGAAAAGCAGAGTATACAACTTTGGTGTAACGTTATTCTGCTTCGGGTGCTGTTATAACCCTCGCTTGTTCAATTTTGAAGCCATTATTCCCTCCTAGCTCCTTGTGTGCCTCACACATAATAAATCACTTTACAGCCCTGATCAAAAAGCACTAAAAGCTATTATAAGATAAGACAATAGATAAACATCAGATCAATTTTTTTTTTTACAAATTGCCTGGCATTATCGACATCATATATATTATCTTCTCTGGGAACCATTTTATTTATTTTTTTCTTGAATTACTTACCCGTATATTCATAACAATAGGCGCCTTCTCCTTCACTAAGAACGGATGGTGGAACGCGAGCGTATCCTCGTTCTCACTCATATCACTTCCGTTAGAGGAGTGCGACGATAGTTCCCCGAGTGCCTCTTTCTTTGACAGGTGCTTGCAAAAGTCCGTCAATTCGTCCACTGATTTACCTAGGGAATGAATAAGTAATGCTACTCCACTGCTGAACAAAGGCATCTTTCCCTCCTTCCACACTTCCCTGTCCTGGACAGATTCCCATCAGACCCTATCGTGTGCTCCCAATTAACTTTTTTCTCCAGAACTCGAATCTATATGTTCGCGACAAGTGTAACGGCCTCATATAGACTACGTAAATAGATATTAGTTTAAGGTTTTTAATATTAAAGAACCCTGTAGGGCATTTTTATAGAATAAGTTTGTGAATAGCATTTGGTATAAACTTTGAGGTTTTAATAAAGACTTATGGAAGTGGTAATATTATTCTGGTAGCCTATTAGGAAATACAACCTAGGTAGGCTAGGTACTGCCTAAATAGTAAATAGTAAGTAGTTAAACGCTAGTCATATAGAAATAAATAGAGAATAACTTGATATTCAGTATAGTAAATAAGTAGTACATAAGCTATGAACCTTTAGGGAATAGCAGGTAGCTTATATTTGTATTAGTTTAGAGAGGGTAGTTGTGTGTAAGTGGGATCTCGCAGGCCTCCCCTCACCCCTGCCTTCGTCACCTACGGGTGAAGGGGTGAGGGAGGAAACGCCCGCGATTGGCCTGCTAGGTCTCACACGCGCTCTAGGCTAAGTTCATGTACATAGTAAGTTTGTAATATAAGTAAGGCCATTTTTGGGGTCTGGGCTTCCTGCCGACCACCGGGCCTCCAATAAAGAAAAAAGAAAAGAAAGCTCCTGAGTTTCCTTCAAGCCTCCACCCTCTTCAGTCATTTAACCAGCACACCGCCTAGGATTGTGGGTCGTCGAAGGGGCCCAAATAAATTGGTCCTCCAGAGCCGGATACAAGATTCAAGATTCAAGCGGAACATAGGACCGAATACATTGGTCCTACAGAGCCGAATAGAAGAATCAAGCCGCAAGCGGTCCAGCGAAAACTGATCTCTGCAAGCCGCATTTGAAGAAACAGTCAAGCCAACGAAGGAAACTCAGGAGCAACATCGGGATGCCCATAACCCGGAGCAAGAAGTCGGCGCCGTACGTCGCGCGCCTAGACCCGGCCGCCCTCGATCGCGCTGCCCGCGCCGCCGCTCAATCCGCCAATAGGGAAGCAGCACTAAGCGCGCATTCTGCGGCCGAGCCCTCCGCTGGGCCCGCGACACACACGTCTGCCGCGGGGCAAGTCAACCCCGCCGGCACCTCCGCGCCCGCAGCCCCCGCGGGGAGCGCCCCCTCCGCGGGGGTTGCCGACGCGGGGGCCGCCCCTCCCGCGCCCCTTACGGGGACCGCCATCCCCGCAAGGCCCGCGCCTTCACCGGCCGCCGCGATATCCACCGCCGTGATATCCGCCGCTGCCGCCGCCGTCGCCACGCATCCCGCCTCCGCCGCCGCCGCGCCATCCGCGGCTGCCGCCGCCGTCGCTTCGCATCCTGCCTCCGCCTTCACCGCGCCCTCTGCCACCAACGCCATGCTCTCCGCAGCCGCAGCCGCGCCGCGTAGCAAGAGGGCACCAAGCAAACACAGCTCGGCGAGATCGAAAGCCCGCAAGCGCGAACTTGAAAAGGCACGACAAGAGCTCCTTCAGCGACAAATAGAGCTGGCCGCCGCACGCGTCGCTCGCCTAGAAGAGGAGACGGATGAGGAGGACGAGGAAATAGATGAAAACGCCACGCTCAGAGACGAGCGTACCGACACCTGGGTCCAGACCAACGCATTGGCTCTGACCGCAGGTGCCTACCTGGACGAAGGAGCCGCCGCCGCCGCTGATTCAGGAGGGATGCCGCCCTTAGATCCTGCTGAGTTGCCGCCAACGTCGAGACCACCGCCGCGTCACGACGTACCTCAGCAGATCACCACACAGCAACCGACTCTGGAGAGTCAGGCTCCCGTCCTCTACGTCGAGCGATCACCGCCGCCGCCAGCGCTCGACTATAGGGAACTAGCTTCCGCCTTAGCCATGGCCGCCCGTTCCATGCAACCCGTCAACGCCGAGGTGATGGACCTGCCGGTGTTCTCGGGCGCCGCAACGGACTGGCTGCCCTTCAAGACTGCCTACGAAGAGACAGCAAATCAATTGAGTGAACAAGCCAACCTAATGAGACTACGAAGAAGTCTCAAAGGAGCCGCACGCGATGCAGCGCAATGCCTGTTCGTCGGGGCGACGTCCACTGCCGAGGTTATGAAGTTACTCGCTTCACGATTCGGACGTCCCGACGCGCTCGTCATCGTAGAAATGGAGAAGCTTCGAGGACTCCCACGGCTCGCCGATACGCCGAGGGATATCTGCACCTTCGCCTCAAAGGTAATCAACATTACCTCTACAGTGAAGGCGCTCAACAGGACGCACTATCTCTACAACCCGGAGATAGTGCGCGGCGTAGTGGAGAAACTGCCTGCTACTCTCCGCTACCGCTACTACGACTTCGCTGCAGCGAAGCCCGCCGAGGAACCGGACCTGCTGACGATCACCCGCTTCCTCCAGCGAGAGAGTGAACTTTGTGGGAGCTACGCGCCGGCCGAAAACCCTTTCCAGCCGCAAGAAAACAGAAAGGGAGAGGCTACGGAGCGATGGGGTCAAAGCTACCACTATGAAAATAGAAAAACTCAGTGCCCGGTTTGCCGAAAATTCGATCATCGAGTGCCGGACTGCCATACATTCAAGAAAGCGGAAGTCTCAAGACGATGGGAGTATGCGAAATTAAACCGCCTGTGTTTCCGCTGCCTCAAACTTCGCCACAAGGGTCACACATGTAAGTACAAGCAGTGTGAACTTAATAATTGCCGCTACGCTCATCATCCTTTATTGCACACAGAGACGAGCCTCGTGACCGCAGCACAGCCGACCGAGCCGCCAGCACACTTCATCGCCTCGGCTACGACAGAGAAGAGGACGGCGTTACTGAAAGTGCTGCCAGTCGAGGTCTCCGGTCCAGAGGGTGCCTGCAAGACTTACGCGCTCCTGGACGACGGCTCAACCTGCACACTCATAGACGAGAGTGTGGCGAAGCGGATCGGCGCAGCGGGACCGCCATCACCCTTCTACATCGAGACAGTGGGAGGGTGCAAACACAGTGAGGAAAAGTCCAGGCGAGTCTGTTTTAATATACGTGGCCTTAACTCAGACTCATTACAGATATCGGCGCGCACGATGACCGGCCTCAGACTCTCGCCGCAAACAATCGAGCGGAGGGACATTGAGGGCTGCGCGCATCTGGCAGACATAGAAGAGGAGATAGAATTCGGGACATACACGCCAACGATCCTGCTCGGACAAGACAACTGGCATCTGCTCGTCGCGCACACTACGCGCAGCGGCGAGCGAGATCAATTGGTGGCGTCGAAGATGGACCTCGGCTGGGTCATTCACGGCGTCAAGGGGCCGCGCAGCAGAGCTGAGCGGCAACGGGTACATCACGCAGTCACCAGCCAGGGTGACTCCGAGGAAGACATAGAGCCGCCTATGCAAGAACACTTCGCCCTGGAGAGCCCGGGCGATGAGCCGAAAAGTTCCTGCAACGCCGCCGAGGGGCGAGCTCTACACTTCCGGAGAGTCAAGACTGCGCGATTACCGGCGGGAGGCATCGAAACCTGCCCGCTACGGAGAGATGACCACACAGACAAGCCGACAACAGACGACGTGGCCGACAACTCGACCCGCCAGACATCGCCCGACTTCAGCAGCCAGCTGAAGATGTGCCAGGCCTGCCGCATCCGAAAAGCGCGGCCGGCACAACCGTCGAAGGGTGACATTTCTGAAAATAGTCATTTTGCACATAATAATACTTGTTTCTCGTTCACAGGCCACAACCACTTTGGCCTGATGTCTGAGACCGCCGCTAGAGGGCGGAAGCGCCGACGGCGACGTCGCCGGGCGAAGCACAAGCCGCAAGAGTCAGCCGCTCGCCGCCAAGATCTGCGCGCGCTGGGCGCGCAAGTACCTGCCGAAGTTCCAAAACCGGCGGGAGCTCCCACGCCTGCCGGAGCTCCAACACCGGCGGGAGCCACGAGCCAGCCACCAAGCCGTCAAGCCTGTGAAACCTGGTGCCGAAGACGCTGCCAAGAAACCGAAGTCGAAGCAGTCTTCCCGGGTCCAGACGGCGAGGTACGAGCAGTGGACGTGCCGAACAACAAGGGCGTGCTGCGACGGCCGACGAAGAAGCTCGCCATACTCCGGGTCGCGAACACCTTAGGGCTCCAGCTACAAGCTGCGGCGGGAGTATATGTTCGCGACAAGTGTAACGGCCTCATATAGACTACGTAAATAGATATTAGTTTAAGGTTTTTAATATTAAAGAACCCTGTAGGGCATTTTTATAGAATAAGTTTGTGAATAGCATTTGGTATAAACTTTGAGGTTTTAATAAAGACTTATGGAAGTGGTAATATTATTCTGGTAGCCTATTAGGAAATACAACCTAGGTAGGCTAGGTACTGCCTAAATAGTAAATAGTAAGTAGTTAAACGCTAGTCATATAGAAATAAATAGAGAATAACTTGATATTCAGTATAGTAAATAAGTAGTACATAAGCTATGAACCTTTAGGGAATAGCAGGTAGCTTATATTTGTATTAGTTTAGAGAGGGTAGTTGTGTGTAAGTGGGATCTCGCAGGCCTCCCCTCACCCCCGCCTTCGTCACCTACGGGTGAAGGGGTGAGGGAGGAAACGCCCGCGATTGGCCTGCTAGGTCTCACACGCGCTCTAGGCTAAGTTCATGTACATAGTAAGTTTGTAATATAAGTAAGGCCATTTTTGGGGTCTGGGCTTCCTGCCGACCACCGGGCCTCCAATAAAGAAAAAAGAAAAGAAAGCTCCTGAGTTTCCTTCAAGCCTCCACCCTCTTCAGTCATTTAACCAGCACACCGCCTAGGATTGTGGGTCGTCGAAGGGGCCCACACTATATTTTCATTTTCATTTTTTCATAAGTTATAAGTAAGGATTATACAAAATATTTATAATTATTTATTACGTGTAATGATATTATGTTAATCAGTAGTTCCCAAAGTGAAACAAATCAACCTTAATGGCTACTACGGGCACCGGGCACATCTCGGACACCCGCGCTAAAATTTATGTAATAGTTGCTTCGCGCACAAAAGAAGTTCGTGCACGTGCACGCGTAACGTGTTTGTGTGAGTGAGATGAGACGTGCTACTTGTACTGAGCGTCACTGAGAGGTGACCGAGCGCGGGCGCACTTGCTGAGGGTGGCAGAGGTGCTCATACTGTATGTATACCAATATTATAAAGAGGAAAGATTTGTTTGTGTAGTAAGTACTATTATTTATACCAATGTTATAAAGGACAAAAGAGGAAAGAATGTTTGTTTATTTGTAACGACTAGGCTCCACAATCGCCGAGTGTCATAGGTTTTATTAGATTTTTAAAATAATTAGGGATCCTTACTTAAACTCGAATAATGTAGCCCAAGGTGCATTTTTATTCCGTTAATTACCTATTTTAACAGTTGGTGGTTTCTTGTTGTTGTTTGTAAATTTTAATTAATAACATCACACTCAGAGTCCCCAACTAGAAAGAATAGGGTGCCCGAAACACACACAGAGACGAACATCACACCCAGACCGGAAACAAACATCAATATCAATATTCGCCCCTTTTTTTCTTGTAACGAGGGGAAATGCCTATCGCATTTCCCGACGCTCGGTTGAGCGTCGGGGGGTATGTGGGGCTCGCACCCACTAAAACCCCCCGTCGGCTGTCTTGGCGCTTTTGGGAAGAACCCCGGGAACTACACATTATGGCGTCCGAAGTCTTCCCACATTCAGCTGCTATCAGCTTCGTGCTCGGGGAGGACATGTTGTTCCCTCCCCGGCTCGCCTTTGGAGCTGCGGTGGCACAGTGCCACAAGCTGTGCCGCCGCCCATTTCGGGGCCGTTTGATGAGTGTGTCAGGCCCCGCCACGAACACCCACGACCCCTTTCAGTCGCCTCTTACGACAGGCAGGGCATACCGTAGCCAGATACTATAGGGCGCGGCCACCAGCTCCGATTAGTTTGATTTTAAGGCAACTAATGCTACAGAATTACTACTATTTAGTACTTAAAGGAAAAAATAAGTACTAGAGTACTTTTCGAGTTATTAGAGGTTTTTGGTGGCCGCGTTGGGAAGGATGCTTTGCAACGCGGCCACCTTCAGATTGAGCGAAAATAGCAGCAAATATTAAATGTATGAATTAGAAATAAATCTACGAAAATAGTACTTCGCAATATATAAACTTTTTTTTCCCTGAATCTCGAAGAAACGGAACATTAAGTAAATCCAAGTTTTTACTAAGTTAAGGGTTACTCGGCTGTGCATCGTTACCTCCCATCCAAGTTTTGTACGACAGGGTTTTTCGTGTCAGTCACTAAAAACTTGGCTGGTAAAAACCATGTCGTGCAAAATCTGTACTGCAAAAACTTCTACGTATGAGAATATGTTCACGACACAGTCTTTCGTATTACCTACCACTAAAAACTTGGACAGTAAAAACTATGTCCTGCAAAACCTTCTGGAAATAATATAGACAATAGTCCATACAGAACTAGCAAAATAATTGCATCCAATGATCACATTCACAAGCATATATGCTATACTTACTGAATTTTCTCCATGCTCATTGTCCACCCACATCACAACCACTTGAGCTTCAGCAGCACGAGTGCGTGGTTACGTGACTATAGGGAACTATAGTGGTATTTGTGCACTTTGTCTCGCTGGTTGTTAAAGGTTTAATAAACCCGCCTATTTGAAGGGAGTAGTCTATACCAGTATTATAAAGAGGAAAGATTTGTTTGTTTGTTTGTTTGTAACGAATAGGCTCAGGAAATACTGAAACGATTTGAAAAATTCTTTCACTGGTAGGAAGCTACATTAACCCCGGGTGTCATAGGCTTTATTACATTTTCAAAAAAATTAGGGATCCTTACCTAAACTCAAATAATGTAACCCAAGGTGCAATATTTTTTCTGTTGTTTACATATTTTGACAGGTTGTTTGTTGTTGTTGTTTGTTTTTTATTCGGCCATTCTGGGCAGTCAAAAAAACATAGTCTATAGAGCCAAGTCTTTTGTAGTATCTTATATTCTATGGCGTAACGAAGTAAGCCGGGAAATCTGTGGCGACCACCACTGCTATTATATTTATTTATAATATTCTCATACACAATATTTATCATATCTATCTATCTAAGTATTTTACGTATATATCTCCGTTTCCATTGACACTGCCTACATCAGTGCAATGGAAGCGTGAGCTCCATTTCCTTAGGAAATTTGTAATAACAATGCGCAGTCACCATGGCAACGCAACCAGCGGCCATGGTCTTCGGTGCAGCGCCGCGCATGCGCGTCGAGCTACTCTGCGCCGAGATTACAGCGCAGCGACGAAGATTCAATTCTCTTCTCGCCTACCTCTGCTTGACTAAAGTCGCAATTCAGTTTTTTATTTCGTTTATTAATTTCATTTCAGTTTTTGTGTTTGTATAAAGTTTTCTTTCCGCCTTCTATTGTAAATATTGTGTGTGGAGATTTTCAGCTGTACTTTTCCCTATCGTGTAAATATAATTCTTCTGTACATAATTCATCGTGTATATATTCATTAACCGTGGGAGAATACACAGCAGTCTCATCATCCACACCCCCAAAAATCTTTTGTTTTCCTGAATCTCGAAGAAACTGAAAATTAAGTTAATCCAAAAGTTTTTACTAAATTATGGGTTACTTTACTCGGGTGTGCATCGTTACCTACCATTCAAGTTTTGTACGACAGGGTTTTTCGTGTCAGTCACTAAAAACTTGGCTGGTAAAAACCATGTTGTGCAAAATCTGTACGGCAAAAACTAAACACCGACACACGACATAAATTAAGCACCGACCAACCAGAACGATGTATTTTAAATTGAGTCTATACGCATAAAAATTGCCTATGTTGAGTCCGGAAGGTTTTGCACGACATGGTTTTTACTGTCCAAGTTTTTAGTTATAACACAAAAAACCATGTTGTACAAAAAATTGGCTGTGAAAACTTGGATGGTAATGATGCACATCCGAGTAACCAAAACCTCTTATAACTCGAAAAGTACTCTAGTAGTATTTTTTTCCATTAAGTACTAAATAGTAGACATACTGTAGTATACTCCATAGAATTCTCATCTTATAATGACGCGTATTTACGAGATTCCTGGAAATAACCTCAAAGCCGCGCGGTAAAACTTGGATTTACTTAATTTTTAGTTTCTCCTAGATTCAGGGAAACAAAAGTTTGTTTATTGTGAAGTAGTTTTTAGGTAGATTTATTTCTAATTCATAAATTTTATATTTGCTGCTATTTTGGCTCAATCTAAAGGTGGCCGCGTTGCAAAGCATCCTTCCCAACGCGGCCACCAAAAACCTCTAATAACTCGAAAAGTACTCTAGTACTTATTTTTTCCTTTAAGTACTAAATAGTAGTAATTCTGTAGCATTAGTTGCCTTAAAATCAAACTAATCGGAGCTGGTGGCCGCGCCCTATAGTATGTGGCCTTACGCCCGGACCTACAGGGCTTTATCAATATTCGCCCCGCCCGAGAATCGAACCCAGGTAATTAGCCCATTCTGGGCAGTCAAAAGAACATTGTCTATAGAGCCAAGTGTTAAGTAGTATCTTAAATTCTGCGTCGTAACGAAGTTCGCCGTGTGAGCTAGTTAATTATATTAGCTAGTAGTTATGAGTTATAGTTACCCCCGGACTGGATGGCGGCCATGACGCGCGAGCGCGCGAGCGGCGGCAGCGCGGCGGCGCCGGCGGGCACGGCGCCGTTCTTCAGCATGTTGATGGCGTTGCGGCGCGCCACCTCCAGCAGCCGCTTCTTCTCGCTGTCCGCTAGCTTCACGCCGCTTGGGGACCTGCTGTTGAGATAAAAAAGAAAACTCTGTATTGTCAAAATGAATCAAAAAATATTTTAAACTAGTCAACCCGGCAAACTTCGTACCGCCCTATTAGTATGTTGTGCATGTGCATGTATAATACTTATAAACCTTCCTCTTGAATCACTCTATCTAGTAAATAAAACCGCATCAAAATCCGCTGCAAAGTTTTAAAGATTTAAGCATACATAGGGACAGACGCAAGAAGCGACTTTGTTTAATACTATGCATTGTTTTTTTTTTTGATTCAAATACAGATACAGTAAAATTTTAATTATAAGAGGGAAATAGCTGTACAGGAAAAACTGTGACAAAAATCGTGCTGTATAGCTCAGATGAATTCATTTTGTAACATTTTGACACGTGTGCTACTCCGTAGCTCCGTACCCTGACTCGACTGAAAATGCCATCTCTAGAGCGGCAGCGTCGTAGGTGGTGGCCGCGGGTAGGCGAGCCGGGCATGAAGCGGCGGCGGCTGGCTTTGCTCCGGAGCAAGGGGAGCAAGGGGAGACCTACTACGAGTTAAATACAACATACCTAGATCTCCGAGCAACGTGCCGTGAAGACCAGAACCTGGACCTGGACCTAGATCTAGAGCGTGAGCGTCGGCGGTCGCGCGGCGGGGAGCGGCGGCGGCGCGGGGAGGGGTGCCGGCCGCGCCGCCGCGAGCCCGAGCGGGAGCGGGAGCGGCGGCGGGACTTGCTGCGAGATCTGGTTATAATAAAATACTACATTAGGAAACATAGTCTCGCACCTATATTCGCTGTAGGTAATGGCAGAGGCATTAGCTCTATGACTCAGCTTATAACAAACACAACCCCTAATGGCGGCCACAATTTGATCAAATTGCGGACAAAGATGTTGTGTTTTAATAAAATGTCACTATCTACAGAAGACGCTTTAGCAATAAATAATTAAAAATAACGCATCGCCCATAGAGGCCCTAACTCGTAAAAACTTGCATCTAGGGTCATACACATCGATATTCCGATATTTATCATAAAAATGTTCACCCTGCCGGGAATGGAACTCCATGTACCCGTGTCTCAGTCTACATCACTGCACACTGAGCCACGGAGCATTAAAAGCCCAGCTTATTATAAGATAACCATAATATAGCTCTTTGCTCGAGCTAGTAATTCCCACAAATTGTAAGGGTCTCCTCCACTGGTCGATCATGGAGCGGCACATTTAAGAACAATTGATCACTCCAATGTGTCGCGCGCACCTGATTGGGGGAGCCCGAAATTTGCACTGTGACTGTAAAACCTTTATAATGCAAATAAACAAAATTTTTTTTTTTTTATAACGCCTATATTCTCCGTACGGTAAGGCAGAGACACCAGCTCTATGACTGAGCCCTCAAGAGTGGATCAAACTAGACCCATGTTTGGCCGAGTTTATGTTATACCAACATGACAAGGGGCCAGCTGGGCTATGTTAGAAATACAATGACAATAATTTTACAAGAGCACTTAGTTGTCAAATAAGACAAAGATCCCACATATAACATACATCATCATCTCAAGACCCATGGAAATAGTCTAGCTCTGCACGATATTTTCATTATTTCATGTATGTACTTTAAATCCCAAAAACAACCATATATGGCTTCACATGCATTGCGATCCAAAATAAACAAAAAACAATGTATCCTTTTATGAATAAAAAAAAACAAAATCTAAATGTGCAACTGCAACAAACAGTTTCTTTTATCATAATAGCATAAGAAACCTCGTGCAAAATTTCCTTTGAGAAAATATTTGTGAATTTTGACAATTTTTCTGCCTCTCAGGCTTATTTCTTATGTTGTCATTCCACACCGCATTCAATGCTATGCCTCTAGGTCTTGTCGTTTTTCTGGGGCTTTTCTCATTATTTTAGCTTAGCGTTCCAGGATTTGTCAGGGCAGGACTTCCTTGCCGGCTACTAGACAGTAGTCCAGCTACTGAGCTATTTGGTGGCGGGCGACCTCTTTTCCATGAAGGATATTTATTATAATATATTATACGTTCCGTAGGTGTTCAGAAATTGCAAGCTTGAAATCGAAAAGGGATAAACTACGCCACAAAATGCATGCGCTCACAGCACAGAGGTCTATCATGTGTAAAAATATCCGTTTGTACCACGCTCTTAGCTGTATCCTATATAAACCCAGCATCGAATTCAGTAAATAAGACCACCCTTCTACCCACGGCGATTATAGACCTGAAAAGCTTGGGGACAGTCTATATCTTTTTACTGAGGTTATTTTTCGGGAGAAACGTTTCTTTTTGCTTATTGGTTTGTACTGCCGACATAATGTAGAATCGTTTTTGTTTGAATGCATATGAAGTCATAATATGACCATGCAGAAAAGTACTTGAATGCATACGAAGCCATATATGGTGTCGGCGTTAAGCGGTAAAAAAATACCAGAAAACAGTGCAACAATGAAAATATCTTTATAAATTAGCAAAGAAGAGGTTGTGGGCATAAAGCAAATATTTTTAATTACAAAAAACTCACATTTTTTATTTATTTTTCTTGTTTGAAATCAACTGTTGTTGTTGATTGTCGACCACCCACAGAAAAGTGAAGTTATTTTCGAATTTCATCAAGACACAAATAAACAAATTACGTTTCGTTACACCTAAATGATGCTGCAATACATCATAATACATAATACCTTTTCAGTACCCTCAGATAAATAAAATAAAAAATCGCAAAGTTGTGACACCTTATATGGCTTCCTATGCGGTAGAGGGTTAATTTATGTTCTTTGTATTGTAAGTAATGTCACAAAAGAACAAAAAAAAAAAAGAGAGATAAATTAGAGTAAAGTAGAGTTTGTTACCCTTTTCTTCTTTACGCTGTAAAATCATTGTGAAAGGGAGTAGAATAATTTGACAGAGGAGGCCAGTTTGGGGGTGTCTCCAGGCGACCATTGTCGTAAGGCAAGGCAAACATTTGTTTGCCTGAGCCAATTGGTGGGCACCCTAAACTACCTCGCTTCTAGCAGTATAGGATACTTTACTAAATAATAATACTTTGCTGGACATAGGCCTCCCCTACAAATTCACAAACCAACCAACCTTTGAAATATGGAAATAAACTGACGCAAAACTAAAGAATACAGCTCAGTTTTTGTTAAAAACTTTAAGCAAATGACATAATGGTATTAAACTTACCTTTTCCTTGAACTTTCCTTCTCCCTCCTAGATGTTCTTTCGGAATGTTTTTTTTTTGTTTTCTCATCTTCTGATCTGGAAAAATAAATAAAACAAATGTATAGTAGGTATACAAAAAGCCAAAATATAGTACTAAATATAAAAGCAAAATATTTACAGTTTGTCTTCAGCATTTTTTTTCAATATTCCACCAGGATCTGCAGACTTGGGAAACTCAGAGTTTGTAACTTCTTCAACTACGGAGCTACTTGACGAGTCGGTGTACTCTCCTTCCTCAAACTTCTCCCTTTTCTTTCTTGCCTCTTCTTCTGCCTTTTTAACAGTTTCCTCAAAAACTGTACTGAACTTGAGATTTTTTATCTGAATCTTTCCTTTACTGTCCAACTTGGTTCTCAGATCGTTACTATCAGTCTTGTCTTTAGGTGAGTCAGGCATGGGAATAGCACTAGCATCAATAGAGTTGAGTGTAACCATTTTGAGGTTTGTGGCATCTTCATATTTTATTGGTACCCGCTGTTGCTCTACCTTCTCAGTTTTAACCGGAGGTTCTTCTTTGACTTTTTCAGACTTTACGGTCTCACGCTTGACTGTAACCAGGTCAGGATCAATCTTTATTTTCTTGCAAGGGGATTCATCCCGGTCGCTGTGCTTGCGTTTTTTATGCTTACTTTTTTTCTTCTTACGCTTACGAGTGTGCTCGCTGTCATCAGAATCACTGCTGCTGCTACTTCTGCTACGTTTTTTCTTCTCCTTTTTATGCTTTTTCTTACTTTTCTTTGACTTCTTTGAGGTTATGTGATCATCTATTACGGGCGGTGTGGCATTAAATGCTCCGAAAAGCTCAGTTAAAATCTCATTTGAAGACTTGTTTGCGTCTTCGTTTTTCTTCTTATCTGGAGTTGTTTTCTCTCTTTTGATAAGAAGCTCAATTTTTTCAATCAAACTAGCCATTTTTTAAAACTACAAGAACAACAAGAAACGAAATCGAAATCAAAATAAAATAAAGAAACAAAACAACAGTGTGTGTTGCCAATGGCTATTTACCAGATTCCCCAAGATCACTGGTCATATTCCCCAAATTTGGGGTGAAAAATATCCTGATTCCCCACAAAATCCCCACACAATGAGATAGTAAACTATTATTATTATTATTTTAATTTAATGGACTTGACTCCACTGCAGTGGAGTATTTTGCCAACGTCAAGTTCACAAATTAGATTAAAAGGGTGGGCATAAAGCCCGGCAATGTTGTACGGTTATTGTAAGTTCGAGATAGTAAACTATGAGCGGTTTTCGAACTGTCAATTTTAGTTACAGAGACTGCCATAAGATTGCACTAGCAATCAGGTTAAATGTCAAATTCTATATGAATTCAATCAGTCAGGTCAATCAGATTTGACGTTGACATTACACCTACATAAATTGCCATCTATTAGCATTGTCCTAGAACCATTAAAACTGTCAAAAACGAAAACCCCTCATTGACAAAAAAAACTTAAAAAATCAACCATTTAATAATGACAAACACTTAAAAAATCTTAATATCACTTTTAAATAAATCATCCGGTAATACATGTAAAAATTGATAAAGTGTAAATTTAACTTACTCGAGCCAAAAAAAGAAAAAAAAAAGAAAACTTTTCAAATTTACTTAACAAAAAACAATTATTTATACATAGGTACATTTCGTAGCACAGACTATCAACTAGGTACATTAGCAAAGACTATACTAAGGATATCCAACTGACTGAATTTAGGGTGGGGTTATAAATTTTCATTATTGTATTTCGCTATTATTCAGTAATTTAAACGAATAAGGTAAATAATCACTTCCATAAAGATAAGTTTAAGCCTTTTTAAAATTTAAAATAAATATAGAGGCCGTAATTTATATTTGATCAATGGATATTTTGGATTTAAGTTTTTTTGCAGAGGTCAAATGCAAAATTCCCCGCATATTCCCCGCACAGTGCCTCTCCCCACAAATTCCCCAATCGCTTTGGGAATCCCCGCAGTTTGGGGAATTCCCCACACATTGGCAACGCTGCAAAACAATAACAACCTCAGTGCTGCCAACGGTTGAAATAGCAATCCACCATAATATAGTGGATTGCTAGATTGCTATTTCAGACTATATTAAAGTGATAAGGCTCCTCAAAACCACAAGAAAACCACTAACAAAAAGATGTCCCCCTCTGAAAACCACTAAAATTAATCATCATAAGGAGTCATTCTATCGCTGCATACGCGCACAAACCACCGCTATCGGTCGGCGGCCGGCCCTTGTTTACAATTTAAAATAAACAGTTAACATAATAAAATAACTAGATCATCTCGTGAACTACTTATTGAATTTTACGTTTCATGTTTATGCAAAAAACTAGCTCAACCGCTACATTTCTCGCTGCCTATCGCAAGTTCCTACGGTGTAAATACTCAAGCCAAGTATAGCTATGGATAAAATCTGTGAACTTTGTAAGAAAGCGATTATACCTGGAGAGAAAGTCACCTGCGTTGCATGCAAAATATGTTACCACTATAAGTGCCTAAACTATAACGAGGCTTACTATATGCGGCATGCCGAGGAATTCGAGCAGAGTTGGAGATGCGCTTCTTGCGCTAATGTTACAGGCCGCCGCAGACTAAACACTGATGACACGCCTGTTGGCCGGGAACCTAAAAAAATGCCGATGGATAAGGGGTCTGAACTCTGTACATGATGCTAAACACTGATGACACGCCTGTTGGCCGGGAACCTAAAAAAATGCCGATGGATAAGGGGTCTGAACTCTGTACATGATGAGACTTAGGGATAACGCTCATAACAAATATAAAAGAACAAAATCACCTACGCATGGGGAAGAATACAAGTCTTTAAGAAAACTCGTAATAGTTTGTACTAACTCAGAGAAAAAAGCTTATTTTGATCAGTTTATAAATCATAATATTAAAAATCCAAAATCACTTTGGAAAAACTTAAAAAATACATCTGTTCCAGACTTTAAAAATAACCAAGACCTTCCGGAGCACTTCGACAATCCAGACGCCATAAATAATCATTTCCTGAATGTACCCGGTAAGGAACATATTGTACATACTGTAGTTGTAATTGAACATCTCTCCTTACTTACTTTGAGTTTCACCGTCATGGCTCGTCAATATTTAGTTTAAAATGTGTTGACGAAGAAACAATTTCTAAAATTATATTAGGTTTCACATCGAATGCGCAGGGAGTGGATCGTATTACAATGGACATGATATTGATGACACTACCTCACACACTTAGCGTGATAACCACTATTATAAATAAATCAATTTCTAGCTCCGTGTTTCCGAAAAATTGGAGAGAGGCTCGAATAACGCCTATCCCTAAAAACAACAACCCGATAAGTGTTAATGATTTGCGGCCTATCAGTCTCCTTCCTTTTCTTTCAAAAATACTAGAGAAAGTGGTATTCAATCAGTTAAATTATTATTGTGAACTTAATAACTTGCTTCCTGTCTATCAATCAGGATTTCGTAAAAATCACAGCACGGCCACAGCGCTGACGGATGTCGTGGACAATTTGCTAGCTGAGCAGGATAAGGGACATGGTTCAATGTTGGTACTACTCGATTATTCGTGCGCGTTTGACTCAATAAGTGTACCTTTACTGCTTTCGAAACTTTCTTACTACGGAGTAGACAGTGCGACTGTAAAGTGGTTTGACCAGTATCTGCGAAATCGCACACAAAGAGTGGAAATCAATAAGAGTAATGGTGATACTCTGAGGTCACAAGGAGCTATGGTAACTAGGGGGGTCCCACAAGGTTCTATTTTGGGCCCACTGCTATTTTCTTTGTATATCGCAGACATTGTGAATAACATTAATCACTGCCATTATCACTTATATGCAGACGATACGCAGGTGTACACTTCTGTGACAAACAAAGACGTAAATGCAGCGGTGGCACGTGGTAATGATGACTTAGGTAGGATTTCAAACTGGTCTCGTCTATTCATTAGTTTTAAATCCAATAAAGACTAAGTACCTTGTCACAGGATCAAAAAATCAAATCGAGTGTATTCTAAGGACGCAACCAAAGATCGAAATAGATGGCATACCTATTGAGCATGTTCATAAAGCGCGTAACCTGGGTATTGCGATGGACAGCGAGTTGCGGTTTGAGGAGCATGTCACGGAAGTAGCACGAAATTGTTTTTACAGACTAAAGGTGCTATACAAGATGCGTAAATACCTTAGCAAACAACTTAGAATAGATATTTGTGAAGCCATTGTTTTGTCGAAGTTAAATTACTGCCTAACAGTAAAAGGTCCTTGTCTTCTACAACGAACACATAAACTTCTGCAACGGATCCAAAATGCATGTGCTAGGTTCTGTTTCGACATACCACCGCGGACGCACGTGACCCCCTATCACATTGGCGCGAACTTACTGCGAATGAAAAAGAGAGAACTACTGTACTCAGCTGTATTGTTGTATGGTATCATCAACTCCGGAAAGCCAGTATATTTGCATAGCAAGCTAACCTGGAGATTTTCACGACGGGCTAACGAGCTGAGGGCCGCCATGCCCCCGCTGTGTTGTCCTCCTCACAAAACTGCTGCATTCCGGGGAAGCTATAGGTACGCTGCAACAAAGATATGGAATGACATACCACCTCCTATTCGAACCAGCAGAAGTTTAGGTACTTTTAAAACAAAATTTAAAATCTATCTTCTTAGATCAGAAAAAAGCGAGGCTGGTATAACCTAATGCCAGCCTATCAATATATATAAAACTCTTCCGTTACTGACTGACTGACTGACTGACAGACAACGCAGAGCCCAAACTACTGGGCGTAGCGGGCTGAAATTTTGCATGTAGGTACCTTAGGGAGTGTAGGTGAGCACTAAGAAAGGATTTCCCAAAATTCCCATGGGAACGGGAGAAAATGAGATTTTTGTGTTTAAGAAAAATCTGCGCGGGTGATACCGCGGGGCAGCCTCTAGTCAAAATATAAATTTAAAATTAAATTTAAATTAAATTTACTTAGATTTTACTTAGTTACCTAAATATAAAACTAAATTACGTACCTTCCTTCAAAACAACATGGTTCCGGTCAGGGTTTTTCACTCGTGCGCAGACACTGATACACTGAGACACTTTATAATTCTTTGTATTTTTCATTTTGTTAATTTTTTTTTTATGTAGTTTGCTAACTTATTTTAGTTAGTTATCTAATTATAAAGCACTTATTTATTTTTTATTCTTAGTAAAATTTTTATTGCATGAAATATTATTGAAATTTAAACAACTTTTATTTGTTAAATTATTTTGTGTAAAAACGAACGCCTTATGGTGCCGCCGCTCTTATGATGTTAGCATAAAAACAGGGTTGTGGGCCACACGGGTTTAGGTACTCGTAATGCTCACAACACAAAACCTGAGCTAATATCCATTTTCAACTGGCGCGATACTCGGTTGGAGCACTACTGAGCGGTGGCCTTGACTGCAGGCTCAGCCTGCAGCCTTATCAGTGTTTTGTCTATTGCTTTGTTTGTTATAAATATCTATTTGTTTTGTTTAAATTATGTGAGTACCAGCTGTGTTGGCCACTCGCGTGTATGTACAAAATGATATGTTATTTATCGTGCCATTGAAATAAATGTATATTCTTTCTTTCTTCTTCTTTCTTTAAAATTTCAACTAACAACTAAGTTAAACAGGGTGCATGGCAGATTTACATACGTAAATAGGGGACAGAGGTGACCTTTTGCTATGCGTTCTACTCCAAATAAATACTTCTGGACCCTTAAATGTTTTAAGGATTTTTTGTTTTCCATTTTTAAGACTTGAGACCCTAACTTAAACTAAAAATTTTAACTTTTCTAAAAATTAAAAAATCCGCAACCTTTAATTTTTTTTGGTATCTAAACTCATACTGACTTGTCTTTTAATATTATAATGAGGTGCTCAAGAGAGCTACAAAGAAAACTAAAGACTAAGGTCCCTCGAACAATGTACAAAAATTTGAAAATACCTAAATAAATTTACATTGACTTGGTATTCAATTGAAAAAAAAATGTCTGAAACATCTGTAGTTCATACGCTTTTGAACAGTAGCAATTCCAATTTATTCAAAAACTGCAACAGCCCTTGGTCTAATTTTTCCGCTAAAAAATCCACTAGCCACTAAAAGCAAAAAATTGCCACTAAATGGGGGTTCCAAACCACCAGATTTAGTGAAAAATCCACTAAGGTGGCAACACCAACCTGCGCACTGCGCAGCGCACCATGACAGACAGAACATGGGGAAGCAGTGCAGCAGTGCAGTGAGGTGTGGAAACAGTGTGCAAACGCGGAAGATGTTCTCTCTCTCTAAATAGAAATCACGAATATACGGAGCCCGCGTGCCTATGGTGGGCCTATCATTAGCTCTGCAGTGCATATCAATAATTGGCAGTGTTAACCTACCTATGCGTAGTTTTTGACAGATTTGATAAGCTCTATGAGTAAAATTTTTATAGCTCAGTAAAAACAACCATACAAACAACCAGGAAAATATGGTAAAAATCTACTAAAATGCCTTATTGTGCTGTGTTGGAGTGTAAAAATAAAAGTTGGGGTAATAAAAGTACTAATGAAGCCGTATCATTTCATCGGTAAGTATACATAGTAGGTATTTCATTGTAGGTATTTTAATTAAATTTGTCTAACATAAATGAACAAGGAAACCAATCCAGCTAGGGATGCTCGATGTTTTTAAGAGACAAAATATCGATGTTTAACATCGATGTTTGCGTTACACAAACATCAAAACATCGATGTTGCATCGTAACATCGATTTTAAAAACACTCTATCGAAGTCGGGCCCCAGGAAGAAATTAATTTCCCAAAGTTTCGATCAACAACCCTCAACAAAATCTATAATCTATAAAATAAATGCATCCACAGATTATTTTATTAATTTCTAAATGTAACGAAACATGAAACAAAAAAAAATAGGCTAACCCTAATCTCTATCAATGTCTGTAAAAAAACATCGATGTTACCTGACATTGTTTTGGGTTCGATGATCATCGAACATCGATGTTGAGCTATCGATGTCAACATCGATGTTTTCTCAACATCGAGCATCCCTAAATCCAGCCAAAAGTGGCAAAGTGATACCGTCTTTATTATGAAGCTGTACAGTAAAACGTTCATTGATGCGTGTGTCTGTGACTGTACTTGGTTGGTACCGTTCTTCTTTTTATTATGGTACTTTTTCATGAATTTTTCTAGAACATTATGACAAAATTTTAATGCTTTCGAGTTAGAGTTGCAAAACATGATAAAAAACTATCGATAATTTTCTAAGATAAAAATTTGTCGATAAATTATTGTTTGTAATAAAATTCTATCGATAACTCAGCCGGCGAATAGGGGTATAATGTAATTTTACATATTTAATTTTAAATACTATTATAATATTCTAAGCGAGCTCCAAAACTTGGAGATCGACTCGTGATTGTAATTAAAAAAAAGTCAAGACTATGTTTTTTTTTCGAGTTTGACTTATCAATATTTACAGTTTTCCCAAAGAACCGGACACTAAATTAAAATGGATGGAAGCGACAGGGAGGCAAAATTGGTTTCCGTTAAGGACAAGCACAATCTGTTCGAAGCATTTTCAAGAACACTTTATATTAACAAATAAAGGCGGAAGGCGGTATTTATGTGATGCAGCAATACCCGAAAAAAATGTGCTTCAGTTTCAGGTTAAATTCTTGCGTATGAATTAAATGATATTAGTATCATCATCATAATCTATACCAATATTATAAAGAGGAAAGATTTGTTTGTTTGTTTGTAACGAATAGGCTCCGGAAATACTGAACCGATTTGAAAAATTCTTTCACTGGTAAATGAAAAATGAAAATGAAAATATATTTATTAAAAAAAAAACCATTACAGTATAAAGCTTAACCTAATAGTTGAGTAAACCAGCCAATACAATAATATGGGATAGAAAGCTACACTATCCCCGAGTGACATAGGCTATATTAGATTTTCAAAAAAAATAGGGATCCTTACTTAAACTCAAATAATGTAACCCAAGGTGAAATATTTTTCCACTAGAGGCTGCCCCGCGGTATTTCCCGCGCAGATTTCTCATAAACACAAAAATCCCATTTTTCCCCGTTCCCGTGGGAATTTCGGGAAATCCTTTCTTAGTGCTCACCTACACTCCCTAAGGAACCTACATGCAAAATTTCAGCCCGCTACGCCCAGTAGTTTAGGCTCTGCGTCGTCTGTCAGTCAGTCAGTCAGTCAGTCAGTAACGGAAGAGTTTTATATATATTGATTGTTTACATATTTTGACAGGTGGTTTGTTGTTGTTGTTTGTTTTTTTATTCGCCCATTCTGGGCAGTCAAAAGAACATAGTCTATAGAGCCAAGTCTTTAGTAATATCTTATATTCTATGGCGTAACGAAGTAAGCTGGGACAGCTCGTAATATTATAAAAACAATGTTTACATTGCATCAAGACAAGTCGTCACTTTGATATGTGCTATATTTACTTTTCTTTTAATTTATTTACAGTCTGCATTATTGGATCCCCTTGGGGGAACTTCAGAAACGGAGTCTCTAAAGCATGAAATTGACGATGAAGCCACCATGGCTTGTTCTAAGCGAATTCGAGTTTCAAACGACGAAGCCATTATACAAAACAAAGAAAATAAAATAAAGAAACAACATTTGAAAATCAGACAATTGCAAGCACGAAATCTACGGTTGAAGAGAAAAATTAAGAAAATTGAAGGCGTTTTGAAGACTTTGGAAGACAGTGTTAAAAAACACCAATGTGAAAGTAAGACGAGTTATCAATAGTTATCATATTTTTTCAGAAATAACTAATAAATTAATATTATGTACATGAATTTTTCTTTATTGTTAGGTCAATGATTTGGTTGCCAGGCAGTTGCTTGAATTTGAATTCAGGAACTGTTACATCACAAACATACTATGCAGAACTCCACAGTTTTGCGCTCACATTGCACTACTATTCGCCAAAAGCATATATTTATGTGCGTAGTACCTTCAACAGTTGTTTGCCTCACCCTCAAACACTAAAAAAATGATACGCCATAATAAATGGAGACCCTGGGTTGACCAAAGAAGCATTTAAAGCTTTAATAGTTAAAGCTGACTCTTCAAATGGTTCCATAATAGCAACTCTAGTTATCAACGAAATGGCTATACGCAGAATAGTCGAATGGGATGGCCATAAATTCCATGGTTATGTCGACATGGGGACAGGTTTAGAGGGTGACCATTTACCCGAAGCAAAAGAAGCACTGTTTTTTTAGTTACTGCTATTAACATAAATTTCAAGATTCCAGTGGCATTCTTTTTGGTAGATGGTGTCACGAGAGTGCAGCAAGCTTCACTTATTAGCCAGTGTATTGAACGTGTCCATGAGACAGGTGTCCGAATTGTTGCCTTACTTTTGACGGATGCGCAGCCAACATATCCATGGCCACAAATCTTGGTTGCTCTTTTCAAATAGGCAATATAAAATTTACACATCCACATTTTCAATTCAAGAAACCGTCATCAATATGGATTCAAAAAAGCATTAAATGAAAAGATTGCTACACAGATATTTAATCTTCTCAATTCAGCTTGCAGTTACATATCAAGCCTGAGAACTATAAATGGCTAGCTGTTGAAGGACAGTCCCCGAAAAACGGGGTTTCTGGGATTTCTGGCGTGTGCTGGCTGAAGCCTTAAAAGAACTGTATGTTAGTCTTATTCAGGAAAAGATCATTATGTATCTGTCATTCTACAAGCTCAGTCAAGATCATTTAGAGCTCTTATTTGGTAATATCAGAGCTCATGGGGGTTCTAACAACAACCCAACAGCATGTTAATTCGTGTCTGCGTATAAGAAATTATTGGTGCACGTTGAGTAAAAAGAGTACGGAACAGGAAATTGTTCAACACTAGAACAATTAGCAATTTTAAATTGCTCATCAGCCGTAGAACGCATTAACAAAACTGCAGATCCTATTCTGACCGAAGATAAACAAAGCAGAGACTTAACGGACTTAACTTTTTAAATAAAAATCTTTAAAATCTTTGAACGGAAGAATACGAAATTGGTGAGCTTTTGAGCAATCTATCTGAATTTGGTTCTCAAGTTATAGCGTACATTGCGGGATATATGAATAATGTAAATAAAAAAAGTTACTTGTAACTAAGTGTGAAAGCATTAATTACTGAAGAAAATAATTGTATGCATAGGTTTATTGTAGCTAAAGACAAAGGAGGACTTGTGTATGCATCAAAAGATGTGATAAACATATGTAAAGTGGCCGAAAGTGTCCTACGGATTTTAGAAGGCCGCATATTCAAACAAGAATTGATAATGTGTAAGATACTACAAAAATTTGTAGGAAAACAAAAATTTTATTTTATGGGAACAGCTTCCATCAAATAGGGCGATTTCCTGATTCAAATGACGTAGCGGATTTAATTAAAGCCATAGCTGAACACTACATTAACGTGCGCATACACCATCTTCTAAAAATCAACATGAAACTAACCAAACGTCAACTTTTTGACCGACGAAAAAAAAAGGAGGAGGTACTCAATTCGACACGTATATATATATTGTTGGGAATCAACTACCCGCCGCCGCAATAGAATAGGGCATTTCTATAAAAGCACGCTGAAGGAAAGAGTGGGACTCATTCCTTTTGCGGGCGTCGCGGCGTGCGGAACTTAGGTTTTCGGCGTACGGTCTGATCTGTACTTTGGTATTGTTGCTTTTGTTTTATTTAATTGTTTCATTTGGTTAAACTGTGATTTACTTGTTGTGTTTGTGGTAATTTCCTTATTAGACTTACTTTGTAAAACCGATACTTTTAAATTTGTAATAAAAGTAAGGTCTGTTTATAAATTGTGTTGTTTTTAATTAAAATTTCACGTCTGAGCCAATATCAGAAGTGCGATTCTAATTCATTTGCCCATTGTATTTTACGTTTTGCCATCCATTGATTTGTTCTATTTCAAAAATAAGGAAATCACAACTACCCACCATGTTATTTTATTTTGCTTTGTTGTTTGTGTGTTTGAATCATGCCTAAAAGACGTAGTGCAGTGAATCACGAGACAGATCGCATCGACGTCGTCGTACGCATTCTAGAACTCGTAGTCGGTCGCGCAATAGAATACGTGATCGGTCGCGGACTCGTTATAGCAGGTCTCGTTCTCGTACGAGGTCCCGTGGACGTAGGCATTCTGAATAGAGGTGGTCGTTATTTACAATCGCATTTAAAAAAACTCGTTATTTCATGGCAACGAATCGCATTGCTATTCACAACGAATGTATAATGCGATCGCGTTTTCGTTGCCGTCGGCAACGATCGCGTTCTCGTTGCCGTCGGCAACGATCTCATTCTCGTTGCCGTCGGCAACGATCTCATTCTCGTTGCCGTCGGCAACGATCTCATTCTCGTTGCCGTCAGCAACGAAAACGCGATCGCATGTGACAGCTTGTCATTAGCAAAGCAACGAAACGCATTGAAGCATTACGATCTCACTCCTATCGAATTAATATGAAATGTACTAAAAAGACATTTTGCTAAAAAAAAATTGTATAAGGTTTTGAAATATCGATAATTGCTGCACTTCGATAAAAATATCCATATTAACATTGATATTGGAGCAAACTTGCATGTCTAGTTACATCCTGCATTTTCGTTGTCAATCGCATTTTCGTTGCCGATCGCATTCTCGTTGCCGATCGCATTTTCGTTGCCAATCGCATTCTCGTTGCCGATCGCATTTTCGTTGCCGTTGCATGATAGGCGATCCGGCAACGAAAATGCGATCGCAGTTTAAAATCGCAGTTGTTCGAAAATAGCATAACAGCGATCGCATGCGATTGAAAAATAGCAGTTATTCTCACCTCTAATTCTGAATAGCGATCGCCTCCAACGGCACCTTTGTCGCGGTCACATGCAACGTCGCGATCCCGGACTGAGTGTACCACGCAGTCCTCGTGCAACGTCGCGACGCCCCGTCGACCGCTAAGCTATTGTTGACGCTATTCATATGAAAGACAAGAACGTAACGGACGAAACTATTCGTACGCTTTGAAGTCTCATTCAAATAAGATTGAACTATTTGAATGTTTCTTACCCTACTGCTTTGCTATTCAGTGTGCAAATGTTAAAAGAGACGGTATTGGAACCGATCGTTGGCAGTATTATCGATTGTGTTGCTCGCATAGATACTTTTTGATACCTTTTAGCGTGTGTCAATGAGTGTAATTAGACAAAATTTTAAATTAGAATTCCGTTCGCTTCGCCCGCAAAATATCGTTGTCGCAAATATCTAATTTGAGGTGATTTTTGTACTCGAACACTAATTTTTATACTTTTCTGGAATGTTATTAATTATAGCAGCCAGTTGAAACATAAGGCTGCAAATTAAAAATCTTGTCGAGTTTATTCCGTTTTCAATAATTCGAAAAATTAGTTCGAATCTACCCGCAATTTCGTTCATCCGCGAAGGCTAGAAAAGTTTTCGATGGTAACGCGTAGAATTCAATTGTTTCGGTAGAGTGGGACGCCATTGGTCGTAAACGTAATAACTAGTATGCGAGAACCTATCTTTCGAAAATCGAAAAGTAAAAGCGAAAAGTGGTTGTTAAAAAAGAGGCGAAGTGGTTTTGTTATTATTGTTGTTTTCGAAATCGATAAAAAGTGATTTACCGAAATAACCGCTTTGATTCTTGGGATGAATTGAGTCAGGGTCAGGTACGGCCGAGCCCTACAGAGTTCAGGCACAGGTTTAGGGGTTACTGCTTTACTTCCCTAACTTTCTAGTGCTATAAGTAAGTCAGGTAGTCTGTAGTTTCTACGGAATGTTTCAAAATGAACAATGTTTCTTATTACGCGCGTGTACACTGTTTGCACAGCGGGCAGACCATAACAGCCAACGCAGACTTCGTTTATTTCTAATTTTTATGGAATTGCAAATATTAAGGGAGTGCAATACTCCATGAATGTTGTTATCTGGTTTTGCAGGTGTGCAAGCATCATAAGCACGTGGGTGTTGACAGGACTGCACATTTGCTACTAAAGCCTTCCTAGTTCACAGTCATATGACAATTTTGTTATTTAGACTGATACGCTGTCTTTTATTGTGACCGTCAGAATGTTTGAAAGCACTAGCTTTCGTTACTAGTTTGTGTAATGTGCGTACTTACTTCGTTGTGCCTGTGAATCAGGATAATGTGTACCTGGAATGCTGTTGCTGAACAGTTTCAGTACGAACTGAAAATTGGCTGAACAACGAACATGTTGATACTGGTCGTAATAAGATAAGACACTTTCTAATGGCGATTTTGTTTTTCTGTTTGTTAATGTTCACAGAGTACTGGCAAGTTAGAATCTTGCATGAGGGGCCTTACAAGGTTGTGAGGAAGTTGCCTCACCGCTGCTGCGAGCTGGACGTGCTGGCGGAAGCCTGCGGCAGGCAGACTCTGTTTGCAGCTCAGCATATGGAGCTGTGGCGTGCCTTGTGCAGTGTGCGCTGCTGCTCTGCACGCGATGCTGGTGCGCTGTGCGCGCCGCTGCAGCTCTCCACGCGCTGCTGGTGCGCTGCGCGCGCCGCTGCAGCTCTGCACGCGCTGCTGGTGCGCTGCGCGCGCCGCTGCAGCTCTGCACGCGCCGCTGGTGCGCTGTGCGCGCCGCTGCAGCTCTGCACGCGCCGCTGGTGCGCTGTGCGCGCCGCTGCTGCTCTGCACGCGCTGCTGGTGCGCTGCGCGCGCCGCTGCAGCTCTGCACGCGCCGCTGGTGCGCTGTGCGCGCCGCTGCTGCTCTGCACGCGCCGCTGGTGCGCTCTGCGCGCCGCTGCTGCTCTGCAAGCGCCGCTGGTGCGCTGTGCGCGCCGCTGCTGCTCTGCACGCGCCGCTGGTGCGCTGTGCGCGCCGCTGCTGCTCTGCACGCGCCGCTGGTGCGCTGTGCGCGCCGCTGCTGCTCTGCACGCGCCGCTGGTGCGCTGTGCGCGCCGCTGCAGCTCTGCACGCGCTGCTGGTGCGCTGTGCGCGCCGCTGCTGCTCTGCACGCGCCGCTGGTGCGCTGTGCGCGCCGCTGCTGCTCTGCACGCGCTGCTGGTGCGCTGTGCGCGCCGCTGCTGCTCTGCACGCGCCGCTGGTGCGTTGTGCGCGCCGCTGCTGCTCTGCACGCGCCGCTGGTGCGCTGAGCGCGCCGCTGCAGCTCTGCACGCGCCGCTGCAGCTCTGCACGCGCCGCTGGTGCGCTGTGCGCGCCGCTGCTGCTCTGCACGCGCCGCTGGTGCGCTGTGCGCGCCGCTGCTGCTCTGCACGCGCCGCTGGTGCGCTGCGCGCGCCGCTGGTGCGCTGCACGCGCCGCTGCTGCTCTGCACGCGCCGCTGGTGCGCTGTGCGCGCCGCTGCTGCTCTGCACGCGCCGCTGGTGCGCTGTACGCGCCGCTGCTGCTCTGCACGCGCCGCTGGTGCGCTCTGCGCGCCGCTGTTGGTCTGCACGCGCCGCCACTGTGTGCGCCGCTGTGTGCGCTGCTGGTGCAGTGTGCTGCTCCTGACGCGGACTGCGCGCTGCTGGCGTTTGTAGCGCTGACTAGGCGTTTGTTGTTTGATAATTTGTCTCGTACTTTAAAAGGGTTCTTTGCCTATGTGAAGCACAAGGCGCCTGTGTTGATCATATATGCAACGAAACCATAGGGCAAATTTTATGTGTATGTGTTATAAAATTGTTGTTTCTCTTGCAGAACAAGAGAATAGTATGCTTCTGGTGTGGTCGAGTGTTGCTGTTGCGGCCGTGTGTGCTGCTGGCGCTGCTGGTGCGCTGCGCGCACTGCTGAGTGGGCGCTATAGGCTGCGTCTGCTGAGCAAGTCCTATGGGAAGACCACGCAAGCAGCGGCCCAGTATATGGTGCCGTGGAGAGGGGAATCGTGTTGTGAACGCCATTCATTCATTATAATAGTGACCGAGTTCGTTGAACGCCATTCATTCATTATATGAGTGACCGAGTGCGTTAAACGCCATTCATTCATTATATGAGTGACCGAGTGCGTTGAACGCCATTCATTCATTATTATGAGTGACCGAGCGCGTTGGCGGAGCCGCTTGCTATGTGGGTGGTTCTGCGTCAGACAAACTGCGGGGTGTCTGACACGTTTATTTTCATGTAGAGGACGGACTGCGGGACGTTCCTTTCGGCAGGCAAACTGCGGGGTGCCTGCCCTACATGACCGATGATGTATGAACATGGATCCATGGTGTATGGATCGATGATGTATAAGATGTGATGAGTGCATTTTATGATGAATTTATGTTGAGGTTATTTTAGAGTTCGTGAAATTGTGAGAATTAACTGAGGTTTTCTTAACGTTTCATGAAACATTGATACTTAGGTTTTAGTTGCTGAATGATGTGATTTTTGATTTAAAAGAGGGCCTTGATAGAATGATGTATGAGAGCCTAGGCACCTGGTGTGAATTTGATGTGATCATAATCTGGTCTTTGTGTGTCCTTAGAATGACAATGACTCCGAGGACACCGCTACCACCACGGGTGCACCGGGGCTCAGCATGCTACCCACTTTAGAAGACGCGGCTGCTGGTCCTGCTGGCTCGTCTGGCGCGGCCGCTCCCGTCGCCGGTAGTGCAGCTCTGCAGTCTGGCCTGCTGGACTTATCCTGTGCCGTCGAGGACGACGCACGGTCAGGAGAGGCCGTGTTGGGAATCAACTACCCGCCGCCGCAATAGAATAGGGCATTTCTATAAAAGCACGCTGAAGGAAAGAGTGGGACTCATTCCTTTTGCGGGCGTCGCGGCGTGCGGAACTTAGGTTTTCGGCGTACGGTCTGATCTGTACTTTGGTATTGTTGCTTTTGTTTTATTTAATTGTTTCATTTGGTTAAACTGTGATTTACTTGTTGTGTTTGTGGTAATTTCCTTATTAGACTTACTTTGTAAAACCGATACTTTTAAATTTGTAATAAAAGTAAGGTCTGTTTATAAATTGTGTTGTTTTTAATTAAAATTTCACGTCTGAGCCAATAATATATATATTTTTTTAATGTATGATCACGCATTACTTTTTACAGAGTAGTCCAATTTTGATAATTCTTTTTTTAATCGACAGGGCATACCCTGAAGTGGGTCCCATAAAAAATTGGAAATAAAATTCCCACCCTAAGGGTAGGAAAATAGGGGTGACTTTTTGGTCAGTGGGACTTTTATGCACTCACAGGTTGCATTGCCGTGTTCTGTATTTACATTATAACTTTGGATACTTACTTACTTAAACATCTTTTGAAATGAAATAAAATAATAAACATTTCTGCCGAAAGACGTTCACTGCTGGATATAGGCCTCGCCCACAAATCGCCATACAGACCGGTCTTCTTGTCGTCCCTGTCAACCATGTCGTCTGATCAGCTAATGCGGTGTGACCACTGACCACCTTGTGGGAGAAGAAAATAATAAAACCCTGAAAGAACTGAAAAGCATAAAATAAAACTTTTTATCAAAAAATAAAACCGCCGAAAAAAAAACTGAAAAGCATAAAATAATAATCGATTTACTAAGTTATTAAAGTAATGTAGGGTATATACCAAGTAATTTTGAGTCGGCGCCACAGATTCCTCGTACAAAGATCACTAAATTAGGTACCTTAAATTTAAAGAAATAACCAAAATTCGTGCTCTACCGCGCATCAATCTTTACGTAATTATGGAATTTGCTTGTGTGGCGCGCCGACTTAAAATTACTTGGTATATACCCTACATTACTTTAAGAACTTAGTAAATCGATTATTATTTTATGCTTTTCAGTTTTTTTTTCGGCGGTTTTATTTTTTGATAAAAAGTTTTTTTGAATAAGTATGTTTTGTTTCAAGGTCAGTGATTTTTGAAGCAGTTTTTATGGATTCGTTTTGAACGAGTAATTTTTACTCGTTAATAACAAAATTGAAAATATAAAAAACCCCCGACCGAGTCAGATCGCCGCTTTAGTTTGGTTTATAATTCAGTTGAAAGTAATCAGACAAAACTCCTTGTCTGTGACGTGTCCGCCTGCCGACCAAAATGGCGGGAAACCTGTCGCGCTCGGTCTGTGACGTGTCCGCCTGCCGACCACCCGTCATTTTGTTTTATTTTTTTATTATTTTTTTTCGGTTATTTTTAGGCGTTTTGGACTGGTTTCCTTTGCCTCATCTCATAAATACCAGAAAAACCGATTTAAAAAAAAAAACACAGTTTTCGACATTTTGAAGATTTCAACTACCGAAGTATTAGTTTTACTACAGGATTGTTCCTAATTATCCATCTTATCGCTGTTTAGTTGGTCTGCAGTCCTCACACAGGGTTTCTGACCCATCTTGAGATGACCTTTGATTGTTTTTAGTTTATATTTTGTTTTACATGCAAAAGTCATTTAAAATGGTTTATTCGTATGAATTTGTGTCTATACACCCTAGTAATTAAATGTGAACTTGAGATAATGACAAGTAATTAGTCCTAGCTAACATAAACTTAAGTTAACCCATTGTTTACCTGCTCACGAAGTTCGCGTTTTTGCCACGTAATAAGCCTTCTCATTCATTAATTTCTCCTTGAAACTATTGTTTTCTTCTACGTTTCATACGATACAATACAATACAGTGTAAAATAACGTCGAAAAACACAAAAAATAGCCTTTTTATTGTATTTCACTTGTTTGTTATGGGTCAAACATATGGAGCGTCATCTACAAAAAGTTTTCCGTGTACAACCCCATTCCAATCTATTGCGATACTACTGCTATAGTTATAGCAAAATTGATTACGAGACTACCAAATGTGTATTTTCTTGCGATTAAGGTACTATTTTTGTTCTACTTTTATCCGATAGTGCTGTTTTGCGAGCTGAGACAAGAGGCCCAGATCAGATCTAGATGGTATATCTATACATGCACGTAAAGTATATATACTTTGGTAATAAAATAAACTTTACATTAATCTTTAATTATATTTTAAAGTATATTTAATAACTAAAGACATTTTTATATGTGAACTAGAGGCTGCCCCGCGGTTTCACTCGCGCAGATCTCATAAACACAAAAATCTAGTGTTTTCCCGTTCCCATGGGAATTTCGCGAAATCCTTTCTTAGTGCTCACCTACACACCCTAAGGAACCTACATGCAAAATTTCAGCCCGCTACGCCCAGTAGTTTCGGCTCTGCGTTGTCTGTCAGTCAGTCAGTCAGTCAGTCAGTCAGTCAGTCAGTCAGTCAGTCAGTCAGTCTGTCAGTCAGTAACGGAAGAGTTTTATATATTATATTGATTTCCATGAGCAAAAGCTTTGATACAAAACGACATTGGAAATAAATAAAAAATAAACTCTCTACACAATCAGTTTTATAATCACAGTATTGTTCTATAAGAATATAGCCAAAAACCGAGACAAAAGGCTGACATTCACAGTCAGCGCGCAAAGTTCAACTTCGACCTGACTGGCTCAAGTATCATACTAGTGACTCGGAGTAGACTCGCAATCATTCGTATTCAGAGACGAGTTTCGCTGCCACTTGGGCTTGACTTCGCAAAGTTCAAACATTCGGCACAGATGCAATAGTTTTCATCTCACAATGGTAAAACACCACAAAATTTTATCGATTGTCTATGCTCATGGACACCCTATTTAAAAAAAAGTTGAAAGACAGAGAGAGTATGTTGTATTATTTCGTACATCGAAAAGGGATGGCATATTGAAGTACCTATCGCTACCTTATAGGTTAGAAACGTTTGTTTTGATTTCAAAGTATTGGGTTGTATAAAAAAACAAATCACTAGAAAAAACACGCTTTACAGAATGGAATTCCAGTGCTTATCTTTCGGCTTCTTCATCAGACCTTGAAGCCCTAATCGTGGTCAAAGTTACAAGACTTTTCTAAAAACTTCACACACAGCTTCGATACCGATGTTTCATAAAGTTTCAGTTTATATCCTCCGGCTCCATCATCAGATCAGTTCGACAGTACATGAATTGTCATCAGAAATACACACTGCTGCCAATTTTCATGACGCTTCGCTACGACCCTTGGAAGATGGTTAATTTTGTTCCATTACATAAGGAGCAAAGGCAAAACGATCCACTGACCAAGCCGTCCCCGAATGGAGAACAAGAGAAGGGAAAGGAAGTGAGGCAGACCACCAGCCAAATGTACCTACAATATAAAGACCGTTGCTGGGGAAACATGGATGAGACTGGCAGCCGCTGAAGCGAACTGGAAAATACTTGGGGAGGCCTTTGCCCAGCAGTGGGCTTATATATGATTAACGTAAAGGAAGAAAAAGTTAATACAGGTCAACTTCATTCAAAATTTAGGTTTTTGGACTCATTCTAAAGATTGTTTTGTGAAATTATAAATCTTTATAAAAACATTTATGAATTCTATCTAACCTAAACACATTTTAACAATAGCTACCACAAAAGCATAGCCTGTATTGTTGCAAATAATAAATTTTAGTTAGCGGGCCGCAGTTAAAAATTACAGTTAATTTTTTTATTTTGGTTAGTGGGTTGTGTGGTAATTATACAAAATAAAATGGAAATAATATTAAATATGTAACACTAATAAAATACATATTATTATTATAATAATACAGAATAACTATTCGAAAGAAAAAAGTATAACCCTATTGTAGTACATCACACCAAGTTTTTAATATGATCAGATTTTTCTATTGAGTCACAAGGACATGATTAGACATGAGAGCTGAACCTAGGTTACTACAGTTGAGGAGTTTATGGAATTTAGTTTACTGCGGGAAGGTGTGATAGTTTTAGGAAAAGGAATTTAATTTATTAGAAATTACTACCTACCTAGATTTTCTTGAAGCCAAGAGGTAACAAGCAGCAGTATGGTACTTACAGCTTAGGCTAATAATCAATGTATATAAGAGATAACAAAAGTCAATCCAGATTCAGAGTGAGCAACAACTTATTCGCTACATATATTTTGAAAAATTATTGATTTGACGCAGACCTATACCCTATCAACTTACGTACCTCCAACCAGAATAATAAGTGGGTAAATAAAAATTACATTTAAAAATAGGCGTTTCAATTAGATTCTTTAATTTCTTTTCAAGTAAGTACTTAGGTATAAAATAGGTCTAAAATATAATTCCTGAAGGCGAGACCAAATAAAGTTTTTTATGATTTTTCAAACCATTAACCGCTGGTGGCTGCTGCTGCTGTATCCAGCTCCACAAATCATTCATAATACTTATAATGTTTATAAATTCTTAAACAAATATCTAACAACAAAATTCTTGGATGTGGCCAGTCTTGTGTTTTCCGACCTGCAAGCATCATGGGTCATCATCTTTTCCAAACACAAATGGTTATCCATTCTTTAGTGGTCCAAACTATAAAGAGGGATCTGCTAAGACAATTTCCGCAGTCAGTTAGATATGTTAGTTAAGTAGATTAGCAAAAAGAACGAAAAACCGAAAAACCAATCAACTCAGATCAGAAACAAAAACAAGGAGTGATATTTTTCAAACAATTGATTGATTACTTTCGTGACTGTGTGTGGTATTGATAGAAATGTCTTGTCCTAGCCGTCGCGAGTGCTAGCCAAGTGCTAAATTTGGTGACTCGGGGCGTCTCATGCTTCGCCAAGTGACAGGGCACTGAGATCACTACGATACTCGACTGTGAATATGAATTTCGAGCGGAGAGCGAGTTTACGGGCGATTTTGACAGTTCGGAGTGATACTCAGTGCTGCAGCTCGACTGTGAATGTCAGCCAAAGAGGCCGGTTGTGTAATTTTCATTGAATTTCGAAAAAAAATTGCTTATTGTCGCCATATGAAACACTTATTTATGGATAGGTTTCTCTCATCGACAAACTAGGACTTGCAAATGTCCCATCCCTAGCTTAGTTTTTCATTTTTCGAAGGAGCGTCGCCTAGTGTTGGGTTGCTGTACTACCTCATTGTACTACAAAAACCGTAGTTCCATCTAGCGTAGCAGAACTGCGAACGATGAGCAAGCAAAGAGGTTGTTGTTTGTTGTTGTTTTTAAATTTGACGCGCCCATTCGGGGCAGGCAAAGGAACTTAGTCCATACAGTCAAGTCTTCAGTAGTTTATTTAGTAGTAAACAAGTATTCTTTTGTTTAAGGCGGTAAGTCACGGTATGGCGCGAAATTCAAAATTTTTCACGTTTTTTAATTATTCTGGCGAAAGTATTCATTTTTAATAAAGTTTTAATGAATTCGCGTATGTAAAAAACCATTTCTCACATTGTAATACAACGTTTTTCGAAGACAGACCTACTAATTTTGTGTCTAAGGACCTAACTTGATTTTTGGCCTTTATGTCCTTAGGCACAAAATCAGTAGGTCTGTCTTTTAAAAACGTTGTATTACAATGTGGCAAATAGTTTTTTACATACGCGAATTCATTGAAACTTTTAAAAATATGTATACTTTCACCAGAATAAATAAAAAACACGAAAAAATTTGAATTTCGCGCCATAGCGAGAGTTACCACCTTAATTCTTTGTTTTCCCTAACCTGGGTTCCTAACCTAACCCATTAAAATGCTATGGTGGTCTCACATTTTAAGGTTCTTTACCTTGAGTCCGTTCTTCACGTCATTTTATTAAAAACACTATCAAAAACGAAAACCCCTCATTGTGAAACAAAAGTCGGATTTGTTCTTCTCGCTTTCCGCCAAGCAGTCAAACACATATTACATTTACATAGATTTTGTTGACTTTATTATTTATTCGCCTATTCTGGGCAGGCAAAGGAACATGGTCTAACTAAACCAGCGTTCTACTTTGTCTATGGTCTAAATCCATGCTAAATCAGTTTTAGTTCATAAGGTTACTTAACTTTAGCTTTATAATGGCTTTACTACACTGTACTGTCCATAGACATACTATTTCGCTAGTACAGTGGCGGACTAGGAGGCCGTAACAGATTTGTCTATGGTTTCGTCAGCCCTAGACTGTATTACCAAATAACAAGAGCTATTTTGCAATACAGAAAAACCGGAAGTGTTACGCCGAACGTGTCCGCCACTGTACTGTCTTAGGTCGAGGAAAAACTTTTTTCTCATTTTATATGCAAACTAGCTTTTGCCCGCAGCTTCGCACGCGCTTTTTCATTAAAATCGTTAATTACTGGTTGATTTACGACTCAGGATTTTGGTGACATCATTTCTGATCGCACCCATACCCCGAAAAAAATCTATCTTTATTACAGTTCCCGTGGCAACTCCAGAAATTCATTTCTGGAGTTGCTACGAGTTGACACTGAAACTTCTAGCATTTCTATTAGCTGGTTGGGTAAAAGTACTTGGATATACGTACCTACATACCTAATATATGTACCTACTCGAGTAAAAAAAAGTTGAAGATTTTTAGGCGCTTTATGTTTTTGGGAATGTTCCGTTACCATACCATGTGAATTTTGGTTAATCTTTTCTTAATATAACTCTGAATCTAATTACACCCACTGAAGAACCCATTTCCTATTTTTACGTCGAAATCCATACTTAATATTATAAATGCGAAAGTAACTCTGTCTGTCTGTCTGTCCTGCTTTCCTGAGAAAACTACTGAACCGATTTGAATGAAATTTGGTATATGGATAGTCTAGAGCCTGAGAAAGGACATAGGCTACTTTTTATTGCGAAATTCCCACAGGAATATTGGGAATTCTATGTTTCAAGGGAAAGTGCGCTGGCGTAGCCGCGGGGGCACACTATAATCTATATATAGTCTAGAGCCTGAGAAGGCTACTTTTTAACCCGGAATTCCCACGGGAATATTGGGAATTTTATGTTTCAAGGGAAAGTGCGCTGGCGTAGCCGCGGGGCGGGGGCACACTATATATATATATATAATCTATATATAGTCTAGAGCCTGAGAAGGCTACTTTTTATCCCGGAATTCCCACGGGAATATTGGGAATTCTGGCGAAGCCGCAGGGGCACACTATAATCCCTCATCCCAATTCCCTCTCTCTTCCAAGCCCCTCTATCCTTTACCTCCTGCAGGTTTTTATTTTATTTCATACAGTTTTGTTAAATTTTTTCTTTCAGTTGTATATTGATTTTTGTTATAATATTGTTGTGGATACCTGTTATTGGCCATATGTACTACAGTTTTAGTTTATAATGCTCAATTAATTGTAAACGCTGTTGGTGTCCTAAATAAAATAAAAATAAAAAAATAAATAATCTATATCTATGAAAGAAAGAGGTGTGAATTACACTATTTATAAGTCAAGAACGGCTGATATTATTTTTGATAATCAAGTACAGATATAGCGCTTAGAGTGCCCGCGATTTAGTGATTGTGGCCTACAAACATTCCCGAGCTGCCAAGTGCTATGATAGCGCTCAGACGTTTGCGAGTTAGTGACTTCAGAACATTCCCCAGCATTCAAGTACAGATATATGATAGCGTTCGGACTACTCACGAGTTAGTGCGCGACTGAGTGCCGCTTACAATCATTCCCGAGCTGCCAAGTACTATGATAGCGCTCAGACGTTTGCGAGTTAGTGACTTCAGAACATTCCCCAGCTTTCAAGTACAGATATGATAGCGTTCGGACTATTCACGAGTTAGTGCGCGAGTCAGTGCCCCTTACAAACATTCCCGAGCTGACAAGTACTATGATAGCGCTCAGATGTTTGCGAGTTAGTGACTTCAGAACATTCCCCAGCTTTCAAGTACAGATATAGCGCTTAGAGTGCCCGCGAATTAGTGATTGTGGCTTTCAAACATTCCCGAGCTGCCAAGTACTATGATAGCGCTCAGACGTTTGCGAGTTAGTGACTTCAGAACATTCCCCAGCTTTCAAGTACAGTTAAAGCGCTTAGAGTGCCAGCGATTTAGTGATTGTGGCTTACAAACATTCCCAAACTGCCAAGTACTATGATATCGCTCAGACGTTTGCGAGTTAGTGACTTCAGAACATTCCCCAGCTTTCAATTACAGTTAAAGCGCTTAGAGTGCCAGCGATTTAGTGATTGTGGCTTACAAACATTCCCAAACTGCCAAGTACTATGATATCGCTCAGACGTTTGCGAGTTAGTGACTTCAGAACATTCCCCAATTTTCAAGTACAGATATAGCGCTTAGAGTGCCCGCGATTTAGTGATTGTGGCTTACAAACATTCCCGAGGTGCCAAGTACTATGATAGCGTTCGGACCACTCGCGAGTTAGTGCGCGAGTGAGTGCGCCTTACAAATATTTTCCAGCTTACAAGTACTATGATAGTGCTCAGACTGCTAGCGTGTTCTTGAGCGCCCCTTACGAACATTACCTAGCTTCCAAGTATGTATGTACTATGATATCATCATCAGCCTGTAAGAGCCCACTGCTGGACATAGGCCTCTTCTCTCGCACGCCATTGACCACGGTTCTGCGCCAGTCTGATCCACTGTCTACCGGCGACCTGTATTATGATAGCGCTCAGACTATTCGCATTGGGATTATACAATCGTACCGTATTGGTGCGTTCAAACTAAAGATATAGAAAAAAAAACGAATTAATTTATTAATTGATTCGTGTCCAAAGTGTACGTATAAGTAGTAAGTAATAAATGAGCAGACTTAGGATTTTATTAAGTTAATAATCTATACTTCCATACTAATATTTTGTATGCGCAGACGAAGTCGCGGGCACCAGCTAGTAAAGAAATATATATACATTGTTTTAATACTAACTAAAGAGTCTCGTTTTACGTTCCCGTGGGAATTTAGTATATTTCTTCCTTCCAACACCCCTAAATCCACAGAGACACTTGTAGGCCAAATTTCACGTTGGCATACTCGAGGAAATCGATTTTTTATACTAAATAATTAGTCCTGTAACCCCATTCCCATGGGAATTTAGTTAATTCCTTTCTTCAACACCCTTTCATCCACTGAGGAACCTGTACACAAATTTCACGTCGATACACTCAAGGAAGTTGAGATTTCAATCTTACAAAAAGTTCCGTTATTCCAGTTCCCGTGGGAATTTTGTAAATTACTTTCTTACAACATTCCTACATTTACTGAGGAACCAGTACACCAAATTTCACGTCGAAACACTCAAGGATGTCGATTTTTCATTCTCACTTAAAAAGTCGCGTAATTCCCGTTCCCGTGGGAATTTTGTAAATTCCTTTCTTTCAACATTCTTTCATTCACTGAGGAACCTTTACACTAAATTTCACGTCGGTACACTCAATAATGTCGATTTTTCATACTAACTAAAAAGTCCCGTAATTCCCGTTCCTGAGGGAATTTTGGGAAATCCTTTCTTAGCGGATGCCTACGCCATAATATCTACCTGCATGACAAATTTTAGCTTAATCCGTTCAGTAGTTTGGGCTGTGCGTTGATAGATCACTATGTCAGTCAGTCAGTCAGTCAGTCACCTTTGAATTTTATATACAGGGTGTTTCTGACAAGGCGGTAATAAATCATAGGAGGAATTCAGCTCACCATACCTAACAACTTTCCCAAAGCAACATGGGTCGAAATATCAAAACAAAAACCAGCTGTCCCGTACATTGACCCCGTCAGCTGATCGAACCAATGTATGGAACAGCTGATATTTTTTTTGAGATTTCGACCCATGTTGCTTTGGGAAAGTTGTTAGGTATGGTGAGCTGAATACCTCCGTTGATTTATTACCACCTTGTCAGAAACACCCAGTATATAGATTCAAAACATTTTTTAGTATGCAAGTACAGTGGCGGTCTAGGACGGCGTAACACTTCCGGTTTTTCTATATTGCAAAATAGTTCTCATTCTTTGGTATTACAGTCTAGGATACCATAGCATAGACAAAACTGTTACGCCGTCCTAGACCGCCACTGTACAATACTACAGGTTCTATCACTTTTGGCCATCTTATTGGTCGGGACATGATTCCGTTGCTATACCAATTTTGGGGCTTCTGATCAAAAAACTGCATCAAGAAGTTTTGGCAGTCCTCTCGTGATGTAAATCTGACACCTAAAGCGTAAACAATTCTGAAGAGACCGCAACAGGTGAAAATCTGAAGCTGCAAGGACAGGAACTATACGGCGGACTCACGGCGGATGCATTAACACCTCCCAGCCAAACCCTCTTAATTTTTGCTGTGTGGTTAAAGATGGTCAAATGATAACGCTAGACCCCTTATTTAAGAACTACCTCTACTATAAGAAAGAGCCATAATTTTCAATAGGTACAGTACCATACTTAATAGAGCATAAATTGGGTATTTTAGATAGATACAACAGAAAAACTATAATGTGCTTGCTGCTTGCATTCTTGCATCAGTTCACAGATCACATGGTTTGGAGATAGTCTTCCTTGTGCTGTGGGTAGGGAGGCACGCACGACACTGGTGACAACGAGGAAGCTAGAATGGATAGTTAGTACCTATAACCGTTGAAAGTCAGCCAGATCTTTATATTAGGAGCTGAGCCACAGGCTAAGCTGCTATTTGGCGCTGCTATTATAATATTTAGGTATATAAGGTTCGATTGGAGTTCAAATAAAATACTAAATTTAAATATCTTTTGTTTTTAATAGGTTTTCTTTTTAATATCGCTGCCAGGTAATAATTACAAACTAAAATAGCGTTATACTAAAGATTGTATAATAATTTTTACCTGTGTGTGTATTACATAGTTGCGGAGGACGGAAATATGTCCTTTCAGGTCAAGAGAAACTTTTGGAATATCTTTAAAGGAGAGAAATGTTTTTTCTACAGAATTATTATTTAATTAAGAAGGAAAGCCTATGCTATAGCACGAAATGTGCATGCGAACGATGTGTCATGTTAAGTTTTCATGATTTACGTATTCTAAGCATAAGTAATTAGCAATTGCTTTAAAATTTACTTAAGATTTCGGTTTTCCATTAATTTACTCATTAGCTTAAGCAAACATTCACACTAATAAATAAACATAATAATATTAACATCATTATTTCGTTACACTAACTAAACTTGCTAAGTAACATCAAATGATTAAATTTCTAAAAAAAATTTGGCTGTCACGTAAGTAAGTAGGTACCTTAACATTAAAATATAACGTATTTAAGGAAGATCGTTATATTTTGAGCAATTTGAAAAAATCATGATTACAACACAATCACTGTTAGGTTTATTATATGTAAAAACGCAAAAAATACTGTATAATTGGAGCAAAACGAACCAAATTTTGTGGCTATTTCGTCTACTAGTCGAACGATTCTATGTCTATGGTCGTAGATCCTATCACTATATTAAAAAAAATCACTTGATAAGATCTGCGAAATTATTATGATCTTTAAAAAAAAGGAGATGGAACATTTTTGGTCAAGTTTTCAGATAGGCAGCACTGTTTTTGTGAACCGTTGACCAATATGCCACATACTATAGGGCGCGGCCACCAGCTCCGATTAGTTAGATTTTAAGGCAACTAATGCTACAGAATTACTACTATTTAGTACTTAAAGGAAAAAATAAGTACTAGAGTACTTTTCGAGTTATTAGAGGTTTTTGGTGGCCGCGTTGGGAAGGATGCTTTGCAACGCGGCCACCTTCAGATTGAGCCAAATTAGCAGCAAATATAAAATTTATGAATTAGAAATAAATCTACGCAAAAACTACTTCGCAATAAACAAACTTTTGTTTCCCTGAATCTAGAAGAAACTAAAAATTAAGTAAATCCAAGTTTTACCGCGCGCGGCTTTGAGGTTATTTCCAGGAATCTCGTAAATACGCGTCATATGAAGATGAGAATTCTAACGAGTATACAACAGTATGTCTACTATTTAGTACTTAATGGAAAAAAATACTACTAGAGTACTTTTCGAGTTATAAGAGGTTTTTGGTGGCCGCGTTGCAAAGCATCCTTCCCAGCGTGGCCACCTTCAGCTTGAGCGAAAATAGCAGCAAATATTAAATGTATGAATTAGAAATAAATCTACGAAAATAGTACTTCGCAATATATATACTTTTGTTTCCCTGAATCTTGAAGAAACGGAAAATTAAGTAAATCCAAGTTTTTACTAAGTTAAGGGTTACTAGGCTGTGCATCGTTACCTCCCATCCAAGTTTTGTACGACAGGGTTTTTGGTGTCAGTCACTAAAAACTTGGCTGGTAAAAACCATGTCGTGAAAAATCTGTACGGCAAAAACTTCTACGTATGAAAATATGTTCACGACACAGTCTTTCGTATTACCTACCACTAAAAACTTGGACAGTAAAAACAATGTCCTGCAAAACCTTCCGGAAATAATATAGACAATAGTCCATACAGAAATAGCAAAATAATTGCATCCAATGATCACATTCACCAGCATATTTGCTATACTTACTGAATTTTTTCCATGCTCATTGTCCACCCACATCACAACCACTTGAGCTTCAGCAGCACGAGTGCGTGGTTACGTGACTATAGGGAACTATAGTGGTATTTGTGCACTTTGTCTCGCTGGTTGTTACACATTGCACATTATTTACTACTAGCGCCATCTAGATTTTTATTATTACATAATTTTTATTGTAAAACAGTAAGTAGCGCCATCTATTGGCAACAGTAAGGTAACCTTAACTTTTTAATCTCTGTAGTCTGTGTGCCAATCTATCAATCAATATTTTCTATGTTAAGAAAGTTAATCTGTGACACTGTCTATTCCTTTTTCTGAAGCCGTGCAATAAACACGTTCGTCCCCGACTCTGCTCTTTTTCTTCTGGAATCTGGAGACCCTGCACCACCACACCACCCTTTCTTCCGAGCCAGCTCCTAAGGCTCAACACTGGTCGTTAAAGGTTTAATAAACCCGCCTATTTGAACGTCTATACCAGGGATGTTCCGAACGTTCGCATTCGCATTCGCATTCGCGAATGATTCGCATCATTTTAACATTCGCTTCAACATTCGCATTCGCATCAAAAAGATGCGAATGTGATGCGAATGCGAATGTGCCGCCATTGACACAAAGTTTCATTCAACAACCAATTACAGTAGCGACGCGCGGGAGTGGAGTGACGAGTAGGATTACAGCGCGATATTTGAATTGACCAATAGGAAATGGTTTGCTTTCGAGTCGATTGTGATTGCTTGCTTTCACGAGTCAATAACGTCAATCATAGCAAAGTGAAATAAAGCGTTTTTGTGGGGTACATAAACATTGCTTTTATTTGGTCTCTGCAATTTAGTTTGACGAAAAAACTTACTCCACGAAAGGACGTACAACAACAGCGTTACGAACACATTTGAAAGCCATTCATCCCGAAGAATTCATAACTCTGACTCAGGCAGAAGCAGAGCTCAAGGATGCAAATTTGATGAGTTTTCCAGTAAGAACTCCTTTACAAGAAGTAAAAAAACAAGTTTCTATTGAAGAATCCTTAATGAAAAATAAACAATGGGATAATCAACATCCGTTGTCACAAAAAATAGATTGCCGAATAAGCGAAATGATAGCACTGCAAGATTTACCTTTTAATTTCGTAGAAGGTGTTGGATTTAGAAGATTGATGCAGCAAGTCTCACCAAAATATGATTTGAAGGGCCGTAAGTTTTATACCGAACATGTTTGCGAAATTTTGTACAAGAAAGTTGCCGCCAAAATAAAACTTCTTATAGATGATTTAAAATTTTTGTCTTTTACGACTGATATATGGTCTGAGCCCAGTGCAAATATTTCTCTTCTGAGCTTAACATGCCACGGAATAACACTTAATTTTGAACGCGTAAACGTTGTTCTGCGATGTGAGGAGTTTGATGGCCGGCACACTGGCGACGTAATTGCTACCAAATTTAATTCAATGCTGGAAGAATGGGATATTGCTAAGGAACGAGTGCATTGCATGGTGAGAGATGAGGGCTCAAATATGAAGCGAGCTATGTCATTGGCAGAGTTCAAAGATATTGATTGCACAGCACACAAGCTGCAGACTAATATTAAAACAGCACTACATTCACAAGAGCTTTTACTGAGCGCTGTTCAGAAGTGTAATAAGATTGCAACTCATTTCAATCATTCCACTATTGCCCAAGGACAGCTTAAAATAATTCAAGAGAGACTGAACCCAGGTCAAGTTGCACTAACAGTTACGCGAGACTGTGCTACGAGATGGAACAGTACGTTTTATATGTTCGAGAGATGTTTAAAACTGAAGGATTCTTTGTGCCTGTATGCTAATGCAAACAACAATAATATTAGCATCATATCATCCGATGAATGGAATGCAATGGAGCACTGTGTAGCTATATTGAGGCCATTTGAAGAAGCCACCCGCAACTTGAGCAGTTCGCATGCTTCAATTTCATCTGTCATTCCAATTATTTACACGCTGAAGATGAGTTTGGAAGCCAAAGCTGCAGCCCTTGTTTCTGAGGGAAATGCCGTTGATGAGGCTATATCAAATTTTATTTGTGTTCTGCAAAGCGAAATAAGCAAGAAATTTGGCAACCTGGAAAATGACTCCTTGTTTACAATTTCTACGTTTTTAGACCCACGGTACAAGAATAAATTCTTCAGCGACATTGTTAAAGAAAGGGTTAATAATGGAATTATTGGATTAGCCCTTAGCCCATCTAACCAAGATATCAACGATCGCAGCTCTTCCGCTTCAGCCGCTAAAAGAGTAAGGAATTTTGTTCACGAGAATAATGAGCTATCATCAAGTTCCCATTGCTTAAATGTGAGTCTTTCAAAAATGTTAGACTCCTTCAGTGACAGTGAAGGCTCTGATGAAGAATTGAGTGACCATAATGAGGTTGAAATCAAAGCACAGTTGAAGGCATACCTCAAAGAAAGAAGAGCCCCCCTAAACGAAAACCCTCTGAACTGGTGGTTATCAAAAATGAAATATGATAAGTTGACAGATCTTGCTCGCAAGTACCTTAGTGCGCCACCAGCAAGCGTTCCGAGTGAACAATTGTTTAGTGCTGCCGGTCTTATTTATGAACCATTAAGAAACCGGCTAATGGGCGAAAAAGCAGCAAAATTGCTTTTCCTTAAATATAATTTGCCTCTTTTGAAATTTGATTATTAAGTAGGTACTGTATTTTAAAAATGATAAGTAATGCTTTAACTAATACTGAGATTTATTTTATGAGCTTTTTTATAGTTTATTAATTACTAATGGCCAATAAAGATGCATAGTGAATAACTATTTAGGTAACTAAACTAAGAATAAATAAAGATGAATAGTGAATAACTATAACTACTAAGAATAAATGAAGAATATTTATTGTATGTTTATTTTTGTTGAATTTGTAGGAAGTCTACATTTATTTTGTTTTTTTTTTTAATAATAATAATTGTTTAATAAACGTGATGATTTTTCTATACCTCAACAGAACTGTTTTCACTCACCTTGTCCAACATTCGCATTCGCATTCGCATCATTCGCATGCCTAACATTCGCATTCGCATTCGCATTCGCATTCGCGAATGTCTAAAATTCAACATTCGGAACATCCCTAGTCTATACAGATATTATAAAGAGGAAAGATTTGTTTGGTTGTTTGTTTATTTGTAACGAATAGGCTCCGGAAATACTGAACCGATTTGAAAAATTCTTTTACTGGTAGGAAGCTACATTAACCCCGAGTGTCATAGGCTATATTTTCAAAAAAATTAGGGATCCTTACCTAAACTCAAATAATGTAACCCAAGGTGCAATATTTTTTCTGTTGTTTACATATTTTGACAGGTGGTTTGTTGTTGTTGTTTGTTTTTTATTCGGCCATTCTGGGCAGTCAAAAGAACATAGTCTATAGAGCCAAGTCTTTTGTAGTATCTTATATTCTATGGCGTAACGAAGTAAGCCGGGAAAGTTCGTTAGATAAATAAAATTGTTCGTGATATTGAAAAAAGAGAGTGTTTAGTGTTTAGAAATATTTGTTATTTTTGTATTAAAATACTAATAATAACTATCTGATGTTACTCCCAGGATACTATTTTCGTAGAGATTATAAAATATGTGAGTTAAAATATGTTAATATAAAAAAATATTAGTTATTTACAAGTTAATAATTAGATATATCTTTTATCTTGGCAAAAAAATAGAAATGCATTTTATTATTTTTTTTCACTCTTGTTGGTAATTTTTTCCTCTATTTCGGTGGAGATCTTTTATTAGTAATAACACCTACAAAACGTCAAAAATTCCTGAATTCTAAGATATACTATAGCTCACAAAGTTTTCAAGTTATGTATGGAAATGTCCCATGTTTATGCATGGCATTAATAAGTACTTCGTAAAATTGGAATGCTTGCTGCATGTTATTAGTCATATCAAAATGAACCATATTAGTATGTGAATAAAGTGCTATTAAAAATAACAAATATCACTTTTAATAAACGAGCTCAAGTGAAACGTCGTTTTTCGTTATGTGTCCCTTTCGTATACGCATAAAAATTGTCCATGTTATTTCCGGAAGGTTTTGCACGATATGGTTTTTACTGTCCAAGTTTTTAGTTATAACACGAAAAACCATGTCGTACAAAACTTGGCTGTGTTAACTTGGATGGTAATGATGCACATCCGAGTAACCAAAAAATCTTATAACTCGAAAAGTACTCTAGTAGTATTTTTTTCCATTAAGTACTAAATAGTAGACATACTGTTGTATACTCGTTAGAATTCTCATCTTCATATGACGCGTATTTACGAGATTCCTGGAAATAACCTCAAAGCCGCGCGCGGTAAAACTTGGATTTACTTAATTTTTAGTTTCTTCTAGATTCAGGGAAACAAAAGTTTGTTTATTGCGAAGTAGTTTTTGCGTAGATTTATTTCTAATTCATAAATTTTATATTTGCTGCTAATTTGGCTCAATCTGAAGGTGGCCGCGTTGCAAAGCATCCTTCCCAACGCGGCCACCAAAAACCTCTAATAACTCGAAAAGTACTCTAGTACTTATTTTTTCCTTTAAGTACTAAATAGTAGTAATTCTGTAGCATTAGTTGCCTTAAAATCTAACTAATCGGAGCTGGTGGCCGCGCCCTATAGTATGTGGCGACCAATATTACCTATCTTACAGTGGCGGTCTAGGACGGCGTAACAAATATGTCTATGGTCTTGTGAATCCTAGATTGCATTACCAAAGAAAAAGAGCTATTTTGAAATACAGAAAAAAATACGCCATCAAACCGCCAATGTACCTATGCATGTCTCACAAATTTCAGTTCGTTTTGCTTCAGAATAGTTTCAATAGCAGGAAAATAATACTTGTCATATTTATAGTAAATAATTTAAATGATTCCGGTTTTCCACTCTTAACAAGCCTTTAAACATATATAGGTAAGTAGGTAAAATAGTGCGTAAAGTAAACATAAAAATAAATTATCAAACTTAAGTTACAAATTGTAAGCAGATGTTATAGTACAAATTACAAACAATATTTAGTTTTTTTTTTACTTAGCTTTGCTTTGACTTGTTGGTTGGTTTGAGGTTGTGCTCGCGTATTTAGTTACTAACTACCTACTTATCTAATTTTGTTGTAACACTCATTTTCTCTTCAAACTTTATAATGGGTTACATGGGTCCCCAATCTCTATCACTCTCACGCTTACATAGATTTTCTTTTGTTTTTTTCGCATTTTTTATTTCTTGAATAAGTTGTTGCCCTTTTCGTACGGATTGATTTTCGGATTTCGTAAATCATCATAATAAAAATGTTTTTGAAAACATACTAAAATATAACAAAGAGCGGTACATTTTATTTTAGAATGATTTCTCTCTCTTTGGATTTCATGCAATATTTTTTTTATAGCTCCATCTCTCGATTATTAAATATAATTTTAATCAAAATGCATTGTTTTACGAAAAACAGCAAACATTGAAAGTAAAAATTAAATTAACACTTTTTAAGTTTTCAATGCTCAAAGTTCTGTCAATTTCAAAATCCACGCTTCATTATTGTTACATTCACTATCACAATCATTTAAATTTTTTACTCATTCGTTTTTAGAAAATAAATTGGGATTTACTTATTGAGATCAATTCGAATAAGATCAAGACTAGACCTCGACTAGACGCAGCCTATACAATGTTTTTTTTTTCATGATCTAAGTTTTCTTAAGTAGTTCTCATCTCAGGTACATTATACGCACGTAAGTTAAACACCGTACGTCTGTTATCCGCAACACTAATAATTATTCAAGGAAGGTATCTAACATTTGAGGTCATCCGTAAAAAATGTGGTAAAAAAGCTCTATCAACATTTCGACTTGAGAATTTCTTCTCTAACTCCAGCAACCTACTAGGCGGGTTTGAAAATGCAGCGACCGGATATAGCTCTCGTCTTTGCCACTATTTAGTAAAAAAAAATAGAATTTTAGCCCGCAGTTATGCACAGTAACATTATACGGAGGCATACAAACATATACAACGTAGATAAATCTATCAAAAACATTCAATTGTTCTTTTGTTTAGTCAGCAAATAAACTAACTACAGACAGACTCTAGGTCAGACTTCCACTACCACCACTCACCAAAAGTTAAACATACTAATTCGTAGAAGATGATGACAAAAATTCGTTGTCTTGAATAATGCTGAAGGCTCTCACTAGAAGCTTTAGTTTCAAAAACGCTAATAGCAAAGTGTTGTGTAGTGACTTTACGAGAGCGATAACCGTGATATTAGAAATCTTAAGCTACTACTAGAACTCTAGTTTCAAGCTAAATTGATTAGTTTCATCTGAAAAGTATTTAAAAAAATAAAATCTGCTAGTTTAACAATGGCGCTAGCGAGGGCGCAGGACGGCGCGGACAGTTCGGAACCGCTTCTCGAAGCCTAGTTTAGTATAGAGGGAGCGCGAGGCGTCGTTCTCGGGGCGGATGACGACGAAGGGCTGGTAGCCGCGCGCGACGACCTCCTTAGTGAGCCTTCTAGCGAGGTAGATCCCGTATCCTTTCCTACGGAACTCGGGGCGAGTTTGCATGGAGAACATGGCTCCGTAGTAGGACTGCACCATCCAGGCGGCCAGCTGCCCCTCGACGAAGATGCCGTACGCGGGCAGCTCGGCCACGAGCTTCTCGAAGATCTCGCGGCACTCGATGTCGCTGGCCGGGTACAGGTCGTGCACCGCCTTCATGTGCTCGGGCAGCAGCCGCACTAGCTCCACGTCCGGTGGCAATCTGCGGGATGATACAGGTATTCGTTCGTAAGCACGGTAATGACAAGCTTCATGATTTGGAGACTCTCTGGTGCTGTATATGTATTGTATAGGTAGAAACATGTACTATTATAGTGGAATATTCGTCCACATATTGAATGTCTTATCAATAGTTGGGTACTTCAGTTTAATTATTTTGTCTGGATATACAAATGCTGTAACCTTTTTTTAAAAGTTGCATAGGTATAAAAGTTATTTCCGTTCGAATGCCGACAGAGCTGACCGTCGTGTTTGCAGCCTTATTGTTATGACAGTAGATAATTAAAAAAAAAAGAAATACAAACTCTTCGCTATTAGTATCCGCCGGCGGGTTCTCGCACACGTACACATCGCCGGTAATCTTGTCGAACGCCTCATAGTGCCGCTCGAGACGTTCGACTATAGCCACGTGGGTAAAGTTCAGGTACAGCGGCTGCGTCAGGTCGAGGAGTATGTCTTCTGACGTCAGAAGGTCGACCAGCTCGGACCGCTCTGAGGGACAGAATGCCGTCACGCTGTCGTAGATACCGTTGTTCGGCTGTAAGAGTACAATAGTAATAGTAGTAGTAGGTAGTACATTTAGAGATTGTCAACTTATCATACCGCTGATACGTTATTTTTTGCCGTGTTGTGCGCGCTATCGTAAAATGCGCCTAAGGGAACAAACGAATAACGGGCAGCGTGTCCTTTGTTGAAAAACTAAAAGAGCCATATTGCGATCGCCAACCTGCCTGCCAAGCATAGCGATTACGGAAAAACTCTCTCATAATGTTTGTTCTTGTGGCAATCTATGGGGATACCAATATCCAGCAGTATACCTACGTCTTTCGGCTTTCTGATAAAGTGGCAGTTATCTAGACCACAGAACAAGGAAGATGCTCTCTCTCTCTAAATAGAAATCGCGAGTAGGCGGAGCCCGCGTGCCTATCATTAGCTCTGCAGTGCCTATTCGTAGTTTTTGACAGATTTGATAAGCTCAGTTGCTTTAAGCTTCTTGTAAACAAACCACCAGGAAAAATATGAAAAAAAAACCACTAAAATGCCATATTGTGCTGTGTTGGAATGCAAAAATTAAAGTCGGGGACTTAAAAGTACTAATTATGCCGTATCATTACATCGGTAAGTAATATTTCACTGTATTTTTAAATAAATTTGAAATTATACATGAACAAGAAAACAAAACCATAAGTGAGAAAATGAAAACACCCTCATTACGGAGCAGTAAAATTGAATTTTCATTGAAGCCTGTGAGTCCTGTGACCGTGACTGTACCTTCTTAGCGTTCTTCTTTATCTATGGTATTAGACTCATGACTTTTTCTAGAACATTTTGACAACAGTATAATGGAAATCAGTTAGAGATTGCTCAACATGATGAATATCTATCGATAATTTTGTATGATAAAAATCTATCGATAATAATAATTTTCAGTGTAAAAAAAAAATAGGTATTCGCTTCGACTTGAAAACCTCTACCTTTTTTTCGGTTTAAAATGTGATTTACTTTAAAGTTAATTTCTTAAATACGAATGAAATTATATGAATCTATCAACTAAGACTCTTGCGTATGAATGAAATTATATTAGCATCATCATCATATTACAATAATGTTGTAATATGTAAAAAATTAAGTCGCTTTCCGCATCAGTCCTTAGGTATGTTTAAATCTTTAAAAATACAGCGGATTTTAATGCGGATTTTTTTAATAGATAGAGTGATTCAAGAGGAAGGTTTATAAGTATAAAACATGCACGTTCTAATAATAGGTTAGGCGGTACGAAGTTTGCCGGGTCGACTAGTATTGTATAAAGACAAGTCGTCACTCTTATAGTGTGCTATATTTTATTTTTCTTTTCATTTATTTACAGCCTGTGTTACTGGATCACCTTGGGCCAAGCTCAGAACCTAATACACTTAAGCATAAACTTGAAGATGGAGCCATCATGAAAAGAGGAGTTTCAATAAACAATACCTAGAGAAAAAAAAAAGCTAAATAGTATGTATGTTAAGAGTTTAAAGCAAGTAATAAATAAGCAAGTACTTCGATATTAAATAAGATAAAATAATATAAATATAAAACCCATCTTGTTTTATTGGTCTATCTACCCATCCACCTAAATTGTTTACTTTGGTTAAAATAAAGCTTCATTTAAAGTACAGTACTTACTCCAAAATTAATAATGCGCATGCAGATTCGCTAATTGTCGATTTCACGGAAACACCTCAATCAAAAATCATAATTCTACTAAATTACGCATGCAGAAAATGCACTTAACCTCCTTAAATACATATCGTCTTACGTCGCTTGGGAATACGACCGTTGTCGAACAGTGACGAAGATTTCTATGCGCATTATAACTTTTGCAGTACTGTAGGTATATACAATTTTATAACTAAACACATTTTTATTTCTGAATCTCTATTTATGCGAAGCATAACTGTTGAATAAAAAACGACATTGGAAATAAATAAAAATTAAACTGTACACTAAAATAAACTTTGTTCTATGAGCGACTGGTTTTTTCATATGATAATACCAATACATCGCCAATCACCAAGAAGGCCGTTTGCGTAGAATACACATAGATTTTCGTAAAAAAAAAAGTAATTGTTACCTGTAGCCATATGAAAGAAAGTTGTATATCGATAGGTTTTTCTCATCGACAAACTTTCTCCCGCAATATGTACATCCCTAGCTTAGTTTTTCATTTTTCGACGTAGCCACCTAGTGTTTAGTAGCGGTAGTACAAAAGCTGTAGTTCCATCTAGCGTCGAATAGTAAAACTAGGAACAATGCGTGAGGATTTTAAAGCAAAGAGGATGTATAGCTTTCTACCATGTCTTTGGAAAAACCTAATTTCATTCTTTTATCATATGTATGTCATCATTATCTTAAGTATTTCATAATTGTTATTTGATTTTGATCTTTGTTTATTTGTTAAAAAGGTTCATAGTCTAATTCAAAGTTTTGTGATGTAGATCTTTTCGGCTTTGTCGTTAATCACCAATGGTAGCTTGGATTTCATAGTGTGCGTTTGGTTTATATGTGTGAGTTTGGACACACTGGTTTTAGTACTAAAATCTCATGATGCTATTTCTATTGTATTCTCTTGTTCTGTGATCTAGACACAGGAAGCGGTGACTTCGTATACTCTTGTCAGTTAGGTAAGTGACACGTAAACGTGACGTGAAGGGCCCTACCGTTAAGTTGACGCTAACAGGGCAAGGCCGCGCTGTCGCGAAGATTTCTCTGGTTTTTTTTGCAAAAAAAAGTATAAGTACTATTATAAATGTTTTTTCGAAATCATTGTAATTTTTTTAGTAAAAATTCACTTTAATTATAAAGTAAATTTATTAAGTTAGTGATCCGGAAATCGAGCCTCAAAATCAAACCGAAATGTTTTACAGTGAGGTAAGTATTAAATTTAGTATCGTACAGTAGCTCTAAATTTTTGTTCAAATTATTGCGCTACAAAAAAAACATTTATTTATTAGAATATGCCAATATTGGGGGCTGTAATGATGACTTCAACACAGTGGGTACTTCGGATCAGCGACAAAGTAATGCATATCGCTTGTTTTAGTGTATTTTATTGGCCACAGCACAAAGAAGATGTTGGCCATATTTATTTGTTTGATTTTCAATGTGATTTCATTAATTTACAAGAAAATGCTTTCTGTTATTGATATTTATGATAAACCATACAATAATATGGTATAGGTATACAGTTATTACCGTGCTTGTGCAGCCGGGAAAGTGAAGGCAGATTGGATCCTCGGGCCAATTCTTAGCTACGTAGAAGTTGAAGTCCCACACCTTATTGTTAAGATATGTTTTTATTGTCTGATGAAACTGAAAAAAAAACAAAATATTCTTTATTGTCGATCTCATGCAAATTCAAACTATAGTAGACAGCGTTATCTTCTTTTGTATAGGAACTTAACATCGAAAAATTCCCTTTAAAGATAACTAACTAAGATCTATGATTCCCGAAACACAGACATACATCCACACCTGAATACACCAATCATTAATTTATTATACCAAATTTTGCCCATACCGTGAATTGAACCCTGGAAGCCCGATTGCAAAACGATGTTATAACCTATTACACTACAGTTATCTTCGTTATGAAACGTTAGTAGAGTCAACCCTCAATTATGTAATAATGTTTGTAGATTTATACCAAAAAAACATAAAAACACTACGTTTTAATCGTTTTATCCTTCCTGTCATACCTTTTATTTGTAACAGACTTACTAAAGTTATCCTACCGCTAATACTTGCACCAAGGGAGCGCTATGTAATCAGCTTAGCTGGCTTGGCGTTCATGTGGAATAATACGGAACCTGGTCTGAGCTAGATAGAGATTAGACTGGGTGTTGTTCTACATATTTTAATTAAGAAAATCAAACATTCAAATATTAAAATTACTAAGGATTAGGTCTTACTTTAAAAACATTGTCTAAGACTCATTATATTATAAATAATTAGGCAGCCATCATTAAACTGCAACTTCCTCTTTTTCGATGTCAGTTAAAATAGGTAAGAAATCCTTTTCTGAATGTAACAAATACCATTCTGAAAACCGTATCAAAATAGGTTCAGCCAAACGCGAAATAATTGCGGATAAACAAATATACATACAGGTGTCAAACTGAGTATCTCCTTTTTTGAAGTCGGTTAAAAATAACTGAAATTATTACGACAGTAATTTTATTTCGAAAATGTTAATTCGCGTATAGCGTAGCCGCGTGCGTAGCGTTTAGCGTTTAGCGCATACAATGTATTACGGCTACGGCGTAGTGAATACAATGCGCAACAGCTACGGCGTAGTGCATACAGTGCGCTACGGCGACGTAGCTTGACACGGGCCAAAGTTACAGCCACGACAGATCGCGGTCAAATTCAGAATTTTATTGAATTCAAATATTTTATTCAACAAATATACGATTTAAATGACTTTTTACATTTTAGTTCCTAAATATAAACGAGTATCTGAACCTTGAAGAAGACATAAAAACCTTTAGCCAGATAATTAACGTTGCCACTCACAGTGAACTGCAGTTGACAACAGACTTCGCTCTACTTGTTGCTCTCATTCTTCTTTGTGTGGTATGACAGTAGGTACTACAAACAATAGAGTCGCAAAGTATCACGAAACTTCGTGTAAAAAGGTGCCGTGTTGCTGTCAGTGAGTCAAGTTTCGTGAACTTTCTATTTAAAGTTATTATTTTATTAATTTTAATGGTATCGCATGAAGAACAATAAAACTCTGTCAATATAATGATTTAAACTATACATTAAAATTTATTTGGTTTTGTTTTTTTTTTATCAGTATACCATATATCCTCCTGATGCCCACGGAATGAAGCTTTTACTGCCCAAACTAAAAAAAAATTAAGACCAAATTCCTACACTACAGGCCTTGACTTTTTCACACTTATGTATGATGATAATGAGGATATAGCAAAGTGTTTACCTTCAAAGATTCGGGCATGTACTGCACCAAGATATCTGCCACAGCCGGGAGCTCGTCTTCTTTTACCAAACGAAAGTTTTTCCCCTCAGGCACGATTTCCATCGCTGAAACCAATTGTGTCACCATTATAGATGTTTACTCGATGTCGGAACTTGAGAGTGCTTTACTTGTCTGTCTCATATCTTTATCAATACATAGTAATAAAACAAAGTTCTTGCCACGTCTATTCCTATTCTTTAAAACTGTGCATCGGATCGGATTTTGATGCCTTTTTATTTAATAGATAGAGTGATTCAAGAGGAAGGTTTATATAAATAATACATGTACTACATACATAGAGTTAGAGGTAAGGCGGTACGAAGTACGCCGGGTCGACTAGTAACACACAAGCGTGTTGGTTGTGGCCAAACCCTGAATTTTTCTCCGTTATGGCGACCTTTGGGCAAGACCTATGTTCTACAGTAGACGTCTGTCCGAGAGAAAATAGAAAATCTAAAATAGTAATTATAAATATTTTTTTTTAATATCTTTAACATATCTGATAGTTTTAAATGTTATTAAGGCGAAATCATTTCCTATAAAACTATGAACCTAAAGTAGTATGTAAAACAATGTCTGAAAATACTAATGCATCGTCGAACAACCAGCAATGTATCCTTCCTTACATTGCCGCAGGCTAGGTCAAGGTCAGACCGCTTACCCACACGCGTGCATGCAGTGTGCATGTGCATTACACTGCCGCTTCCTGCACCATGTAATTGTTTTTGACAGCTTTTTAAATAGAAACCTTTTATAGCTAGACAGAAGGACTATTATGCCAATCAAATATCTTATAATCTATGAGAAATATCAAAAACTGTATGACACAAGATAATCATAATTTAAATCGGTGTAATATCCCTCTTAAGGAGGCATTCATATCTCGTCGGAATATAAATATTAAAACCTATATCGAACCAAACCGACCGTATCAATAAAAATGTTACAGTTTGTGTAAGTCATGTGTAAGTACGGGTTACATTGTTAATTTAATTTTTATTAAGCGGTTATTTATTATGTCAAAGGGAACAATGAAATGTTGACACTTTATACAGAAAATTAGGCTACGTAGGTATAATTTATAATTCTAGGTGGTTGGGGTGTGTAGCTATTAGTCTGTATAACGTTTCGTGTGTAAAATCAAGGTCGTTTCGTGGCACAAACAACAGCGATTAAAATATAATTCCTAACTACTAAATCTGAATAAAATTTTAAGTTCTAACCTAACATAGATTTAAGGCGATTCACTAAGGATTACCTATTAAAAATGGATCTTTTGTTTTTTAAATGACACAGGCAGGTATTGTCTAAAATAAAATAAAAATAAGAGCCCCTCCGTTTCTAAGATTTTTAACAAGTTGCTAATTGATCAAGAAAGACTGCTTATTAAGAATATTATTATTTATCATTCACAAACATCCAGCAAACTTTGGCGTTTAAATGGTTTCATTTAAGCATCCTGATTTATAGATAGTATCTAGGAATCCTTTAAAGTAGCTCGGTACGTAAGAAATAATAGTTTTTTATAGTTTATAATATATTTTTGCTAGGCAGCACATTAAAATTTCGCGAACCTCATAATTTGATATAATGATCTTGAACTCTATACATCGTTCTAGATCGATAGAACGGGCGAATATAATTCCTCACCTCACCCCGCTTCAGGATTTATTTGTTGCCACATGAAAAGAAATTAGCTTCGGAAGTTTTATTTTAAATTGAATTTGAATTTTATACAAAAAAAAAGGAAAACTTGTGTCCCTATTTTAATCTCGATTAACTCATACAAATTTAGAATATAACTTTATACTTATTTCTTTCTACAGATGCCTCCCCACTGTGGAAGTTAAATTTGTGATGAATATTTTATCTTATCGCGGTTCTACTTCCTGTTCCGTTTAAAATTAAAAATTACAAACCAAACTAATTCTAATTTTAAACAATAAAAAAGTTAAATATGTAAAACAATTACAGCAATAGAGTAGTTCCTTATTCTAGTAGCACAGTACGAATAGAATAGTACATGCACCTTCCCTTTTGTATTGTGCAATCAAAAGCATTTAAAGTAGTATCCTACGCATTCATTTAAATAGTTCTACAACTAGAGTAGCAGCTTTATATAAAACCTAAAAAAATATTTTAAGGAAGTAAGTAAGTACCTACTTTCTAATGAAAACATTATTGGAATACCAAGTTTCACGGCCAAGCCAACCAATCTGATTGCTTCTGTAAATTTACCAAACTTGTACTCTTATTGGCTTGCTCAGCTTTAGTATCTTTAGTTTAGGAGGCTGTATTACCTAAGTTGGCAAGACTTAGGTTAGTTCATGGTAGCTTATTTTTGGCAATGCGTTGCTTACTAGTAGGGCTGACCTTAATAATATATCACATTCAATTATTTTTTTAAAATATATCAACTAGATATCCCGATTTGGACCGAGATATTTCGAATTTGTATAAAAAATTATAGACTTTGAAATGTAAAAGTTAAAGGTTTAAGATTCCCTATCAATTAATATAAATTATTGAATCAAATGTTTACTTTAATTAACTAAGCATTATTATTTTCTACCTGAAATAGGACTTTATATACAACATGATGTTTGCATGAATATTTACTGTACCGAGATGATACAATGACATGGTATGGCAGCCCATGAAACTCAAATACTTTGGCAAGAACATTATGTAATAAAATTGCCCTACAAGGTTGCCAATTCCAATCATCTGTTTAAAACTAAAAGAATTACCTATTTATCTCTTTTCAGAGTGAAAAGAGATAGACTATCTTATTTAAAATAAATTTATAAGTATTTCATTAACCACTCCGTGAGATAAGTTTATCCAGAATAATGCTATAATTTATAATGATATTGTGTGTAGATGTTTAATTATTAATAATTAATAATTTCTACAGCATTCAGCGCTTTCCCTATAGATAGGATAGACTAGGTTTACATATGTTAACAATTTTTTACATTTTATCTCTTACAATTTTTGTGGTAAGCCGTAAAGGGTATGTAAAGCTTTCAAATACTATTAAATACCAAATACCCGAAGCCTTGTAAATATTGATAAGTCCTGTTTAAGTAGAACCCGCAAAAGTTCAACATGAATATAACAGAGATGTGTTACGTTTTTGACTATTGAATCAACTCCTCACACTTCCTTTCTTCTTTAATTTTGAAAGGCAGCATTACGTAACAAAGCTTTTTTTGAATACATTAAGATAGTAATGTAACATTATTTAAATAAAAATTCTGTATATTTTTTATCAAAATTATTTTACTGAACTTTGGCTATTTTCAAGGATTTAGACTTTTTTTCTGTATATTATTCTTTATTGATTAAGGTATACCTGGATACCTATTAATTTTGTATGGTTGAAATTATTACTAAATAAAAAGCATTTTCTTCTTTATCTCATTTTTCTCTTTGTTTATTAATATGATAGAAATTATAATTTGATCGGCGGGACTTCAGATTTTACTTAGCAAATCATACGAAAGAGTTACGAGTAGGTAACAGAGTTATACAACTTTATCTTTTTCTAACGGAATCTGACATATAGCACAGTATATCACACAAGCAAAGGTCAAGATCACTTTTAATCATACATTGTTGAATTTTTCGGCTCTACAGAATAAATAAAAGTAAAATGTAATATACCTCTAATATAAATACCATCTATATCAATAATCTAATATACCTACCATTCTGTATTCTACCACATAGCGGAAATAAATGATTATATTCTATTCTAAACGTAAGTACTCTAAGATAATCTTTTAAAAAAGATTAATCTACTAATTGCACTGTTATTGATGCTGTTACGGGGTAAGATAAATCATTAAATATATTGTAAAAATAAAAAAAAATTGAAGGTTCTTTTAAATAATATACGAAGAGCGTACACCTACCTAACTTTCGAGCGACAAAAGAGATTTATTGACACAAAGGGCTGATCAAATGTCACCTCGATAGCCGTCTCTTTGTTGACTTATTTTCCTTTATCTAAATATAGCTAAATTTTATTAGACCCCTATTCCAGATACTCCCACACAACCTAGTTGAAATAATTCTCCTTATTTCTAGCAATTCGTTTCGACCACTACATTTAATGTATTGTTTCCCGCTCTAGATTTAATACGGGTGCTTTTTAATTTACCAATAAGCAATACACACATACAAATAATGAAAGAGAGATGTCATGCTAAGCAATACTATAAGATAATAATACGTTAACAGCTAAGAATAATACGTTAACAGCTAAAAGGCGGCTCCTGTCAAAATTGAAGGGTGATTTTATCATAACTCCTATCTATTCTAAAAATACAAGAATCTCTAACAATTAATGTAGGAAGTAGGATAGGAACGAGACGTTAAAAACACACTCAGACATAATGCGTGATCCAGACTGTTGCCAAAAGGGACGACCTTGGAATAAATCGTTGGAAACAGGCATGAAATTATGGAGCTGTTATGAGCGCTTAGTGGTTAAGAACACCGCAAACAGCCCCTACTTTACGGTCGACTTTTCTCTCTGTCACTTATATTACACGCGCGCCGGCCGTACTTCCGTACCTAGCGGATTGGATTATGTACTCTTTTACGTATTGTTATATATCCCAGACTTATTTACTTAACAGTAAATTATAATACTGCTCTTATGTCATAATGCAGGGGAAACATATGTAGTGTTGTCATAAAACGAGTTGACCACAAAGGTAAGGTTTAAGCAGATAATGAGATGACGGGTGCTTACCTTAAGCCGGCTTGCTTCGCTCGTGTAGCCTTGCCGCGTAGACTCCTGGCGGAGACCGGAGGGAGGTGGTGCGGCGAGGGCGGGCCTAGGGCTCCGTGGCCACAGGGCCGGCTTTGCACAAGCTAGCGAGCCGTGAGCACGGGTGCGTCTCGGGATACCTCTGCCGATGGAATGGTCGAGCCTATGAAAAACGAGGGTTGCGCGCGGCCGCCGCGACACCGCGCATGCGTGCTGGTGTTCCGCATACTTTTCCTTCCCAGACATTGTCAGCCATTTGCATAACGGAGGTAAGCATTCATTTTTGCGTTTATTTTGATTCAGTATCTGTGTAATGGGGGATAAAGTTCGTTTAGTTTTTAATCTGTTGTGAGGTTATAAAGTTATTGATTGGTCGTAGGGGTACACTTTCTCCCTGAGGCGGGCTCGCGGAGCGTTCGTCATTGTTTTGGCTTCGATCCAGGATCCGGTAGTGATGTGAGCTTGTTGCTAGGCTGTTTTTGCTCTAAGTGCTAAGTAGCCTTCACCTTTCAGCGAACTTTAATGAATACTAGCTAGTATATTATTATTTATTAGGTAGGTACTACCTACCTTCACAATAGTTTTTCAGTACAACTTATTCATACCGAACAAAGGATGAACTCACCATAGTTGAAATTTGCCTCTGAAAGTTCTAAAATAGTACCTTGAAGATGTCTATCTACCTATATCCTGGTGTAGGTAGGTACATTGCGGCCTCGCTCTACGTCGATATCTCCCCTCATCCCACATGTCATCCTGTTATTTCCCGGTAGGCTTCTCTCTTTGAATAATCCGAAGCAATCTAACAAAGTCGGAAAATACCTAGTACTTACAAAAAAAAGATATAGAGCGAATCAAATATTTTACAGACTTTAGACTGAAAATCAGTCCTAAGGCAGTAAAAATAAGGTTGCTTATGCCCCGTAGTAGTTGATGACGCATTCGGTCAAGGCCGGCGTGAACTGCAGTCTCATATTTTTTCAGGAATTTCAGGCGCCAAGGATTCGGATTTCGGACATTGAGCAAATTAACTTTAGTTGTTGAAAAAGTACCTATCCACTAGGGTATGCAGTATGCGTAAAATAAATCATAAGTGCCTACTTAAGGTGTAGTTTAGGAACTTTACTTCTATAAAATAAGTCTGCTATCATTAAATGTACGAAGTAGGATACTTCAATATATCTAACTAATATCGGATATAAAAAAACGTTTTCTTATAAGACTTCTAAGATCAACTGTGCCGTCCCGAGATATTAGTAAGGATATTTTATTATTTTGATATTTGACATGGTTTCGATTGGATTGGTAGGTACTAAGGTACTAAGTATGTAGTATCGGTTAATACGTAGCTAGACTTCTTAAGACAATGTTTTTTTTTAGGTTTCAAGGACTTGAACTATTTAGATGACCCTCTTCAAGAAGCAAGTTAAAGGTAGGTACTCTACCCGCATCATCACGTCAAAAAATAAGTATGGTATAATATTTATGTGAACAGTGACAAATGTGCGTTTGAAATCGGTTGTTTAATTTTTTTAAAGTACTTAGGTAGGTACCTATGCTATGTAAGTATCGTACATATTTCTCAGATTTTAAACGAATTTGATTCGTTCGCTAGGGTTGTGGTATGGGTCATTGTAAGGAGAGAAATTCAAATAATATATTCACGTTTTTAATTCTGGCGAAAGTATATTGGTTTTTAATAAATTTTAAATTCGCGTGTAAAACTCTGTCTTCTAAAAACGCTGTATCACAATGTAAGAAACGGTTTTTAATACGTAGGCGAAGTACCTATGTATCTATTAAAAATTTATAAAAATCGAATAATTTTGCCAAACGGGAAAAAATTTGAATTTCGCGCCATTTCATGACTGGCTACTCCCGTTTCCGTTCCGCATTTTTTAACTACAGAATGACATCAAATTCAAAATTTATTTTTGGATATAGATTCTTTTTACGATTAAAAATAATAAATTTTAGGAAATTGGTTCGCATTTAAAAAAGTTATGATAAATAAAGAAAAAAGCGCTTTTTCGTTCGATGTTACATGCTACGTCCAGTCCATCACAGCCACGTCACTATCACGAGACTCGTGGACCACCAGGACCAGGACGAGTGAGACGAAATCAGGTTGAACATAAAATACACTGTTGTACATACAAAGGGGTTTTTAACCCCCGAACGAAAAATTCAGAGAGGGGTGTTATAATTTTAACGTGTATATCTGTCTGTCTGTGTATCTGTCTGTGGCATCGTAGAGCCCAAACGGCTGAACCGATTTTCGTTTAGTTTTTTTTAAATCATAGATAATTTCAGGCCGAGTGTTCTTAGTCATGTCTGATGAAGATCTGATCAGCGGTTTGAAGATGATCAGCTCTTGAATAATGGATGAGAGGATCTAACTAGCTTCCCTATGTCCGATCGATTTGAAATTTGATACCATGTTACATCTATGATATAGAAAGCATTTGGTAAGGTAACCATGACCTGATCTGCCGTTTGAAGATGATCAGCTCTTTATTAATGGATGAGAGGATCTAACTAGCTTCCATAAGTCCGATCGAGTTGAAATTTGGTAATGTTACATCTATGATATAGAAAGTATTTGGTAAGGTAACCATGACCTGATCTGCCGTTTGAAGATGATCAGCTCTTGAATAATGGATGTGAGGATCTAACTAGCTTCCTTATGGCCTTTCGATTTGAAATTTGGTACCATGTTACATCTATGATAAAGAAAGTATATGGTAAGGTAACCATTACCTGATCAGCCGTTTGAAGATGATCAGCTCTTGAATAATGGATGAGAGGATCTAACTAGCTTCCTTAGGTCCGATCGAGTTGAAATTTGGTACCATGTTACATCTATGATATTGAAAGTATATTTTGAGGTAACCATGACCTGATCTGCCGTTTGAAGATGATCAGCTCTTGAATAATGAATGAGAGGATCTAACCACCTTCCTTTTCTCCTATCAATAAAAAATTTGGTACAGTGTTACTTCAATGATATTGAAAGTATATGTTAAGGTAACCATGATATTTTTAAGATGATTAGCTCTCGTTCTACTTAAGTTGATGAGGGGTCTGACTGGGACGGGGGTTTTTAAATTTTTAAATTTGAGTTATTTAATTTATATATTTGTTTAGACTTTTTTTTTGTATTTTAATTTCAAAAAGTAGCAAGAGTGATTTCTTACAACGCCGATTTTTTTAAACTATTTATTATCGATTCAGTCTCATCGTCGGAGTGCCCCACAGAACAAGAGAATACAATAGAAATAGCATCATGAGCTTTTAGTACTTAAACCAGTGTGTCCAAACTCACACATATAAACCAAACGCTCACTATGAAATCCAAGCTACCATTGGTGATTAACGACAAAGCCGAAAAGATCTACATCACAAAATTTTGAAGTAGACTATGAACCTTTTATACAAATAAACAAAGATCAAAATCAAATAACAATTAAGAAATACGTAAGATAATGATGACATACATATGATAAAAGAATGAAATTAGGTTTTTCCAAAGACATGGTAGAAAGCTATACATCCTCTTTGCTTTAAAATCCTCACGCATTTTTCCTAGTTTTACTATTCGACGCTAGATGGAACTACAGCTTTTGTACTACCGCTACTAAACACTAGGTGGCTACGTCGAAAAATGAAAAACTAAGCTAGGGATGTACATATTGCGGGAGAAAGTTTGTCGATGAGAAAAACCTATCGATATACAACTTTCTTTCATATGGCTACAGTTAACAATTACTTTTTTTTACGAAAATCTATGTGTATTCTACGCAAACGGCCTTCTTGGTGATTGGCGGTGTATTGGTATTATTATATGAAAAAATCAGTCGCTCATAGAACAAAGTTTATTTTAGTGTACAGTTTAATTTTTATTTATTTCCAATGTCGTTTTGTATTCAACAGTTATGCTTCGCATAAATAGAGATTCAGAAATAAAAATGTGTTTAGTTATAAAATTGTATATACCTACAGTACTGCAAAAGTTATAATGCGCATAGAAATCTTCGTCACTGTTCGACAACGGTCGTATTCCCAAGCGACGGAGGACGATATGTATTTAAGGAGGTTAAGTGCATTTTCTGCATGCATAATTTAGTAGAATTATGTTTTTTGATTCGGGTGTTTCCGTGAAATCGACAATTAGCGAATCTGCATGCGCATTATTAATTTTGGAGTAAGTATTGTACTTTAAATTAAGCTTTATTTTAATCAAAGTAAACAATTTACGTGGATGGGTAGATAGACCAATAAAACAAGATGGGTATATTATTTTATCTTATTTAATATCGAAGTACTTGCTTATTTATTACTTGCCTTAAACTCTTAACTAATCTTGGTTTTTTAATAATATTTAGCATTTTTTCTTCTCTAGGTATTATTTATTGAAACTCCTCTTAGCTTAAGAAGCTTTCATGATGGCTCCATCTTCAAGTTTATGCTTTAGTGTATTAGGTTCTGAGCTTGGCCCAAGGTGATCCAGTAACACAGGCTGTAAATTATGATAAGAAAAACAAAATATAGTACACTCTAAGAGTGACGACTTGTCTTTATACAATATTTTTCAAATCGGTTCAGTATTTCCGGAGACTATTCGTTACAAACAAACAAACAAACAAACAAATCTTTCCTTTTTATAATATTGGTATAGACTAGTCGACCCGGCGAACTTAACCTTTTATTAGAACGTGCATGTTTTATACTTATAAACCTTCCTCTTGAATCACTCTATCTATTAAAAAAATCCGCATTAAAATCCGTTGTAGTTTTAAAGATTTAAACAAACCTAAGGACAGATGCGGAAAGCGATTTTATTTTTTACTGTGTATTAATATTGATATTGATAAACATTATTGTAATAATATATGATGATGATGCTAATATAATTTCATTCATACGCAAGAGTCTAACTTGAAAGATTCATATACTTTCTTTTGTATCCAAGAATTAAACTTAAAAGTAAATCACATTTTAAACCGAAAAAAAAAGGTAGAGGTTCTCAAGCAAGTCGAAGCGAATACCTATTTTTTTTACTCAGAAAATTATTATTATCGATAGATTTTTATCATAGAAAATTATCGATAGATTTTCATCATGTTGAGCAATCCCTAACTGATTTGCATTATACTGTTGTCAAAATGTTCTAGAAAAAGTCATGAGTCTGATACCATAGATAAAGAAGAACGCTAAGAAGGTACAGTCACAGTCACAAGACTCACAGGCTTCAATGAAAATTCAATTTTACTGCTCCGTAATTAGGGTGTTTTCATTTTCTCACTTATGGTTTTGTTTTCTTGTTCATGTATAATTTCAAATTTAATTAAAAATACAGTGAAATATTACTTACCGATGTAATGTACGGCATAATTAGTACTTTTAAGTCCCCAACTTTAATTTTTGCATTCCAACACAGCACAATATGGCATTTTAGTGGGTTTTTTTTTCATATTTTTCCGGGTGGTTTGTTTGCAAGAAGCATAAGGCAACTGAGCTTATAAAATCTGTCAAAAACTACGCATAAGCACTGCAGAGCTAATGATAGGCACGCGGGCTCCGCCTACTCGCGATTTCTATTTAGAGAGAGAGAGCATCTTCCTTGTTCTGTGGAGTGCCCTGTTAAAAATAAAAAATGAAAGCTTATTTCAAAGTCATAAACTTATAACAAAAAACTACAGGGTTTTTGTTTTTAAATTCACCCCACTGGCTAGGCAAAGTAACTTAGTCCATACAGCCAAGTCTTCAGTAGTTTATTTTTTAGTAATCAAGTCTTCTGTAGTTTAATTATTTGTTTTCCCTAACCTAGGTCCTAACCTAACCCATTGAAATGCGAGGGTGGTCTCAAATTTCAATGTTCACACGGACTTTTTAGCGGGACATCGATCAGAATTTCTCGGGAGCGCCCTCTGAGTAAGGAAACCGCCGATTAATCTGAGGGAGCGCCTTACTGTATTTCTCACTTCACTAGACAGTTCTCCATAATACACTAATAGGCACGGAATACTAATTTAGAAAACTAAAAAACAAAAGCCCGTCATTTTCCCATTTTCCTCACGCTTCGCGCCAAAAAGTCTCAATCTGTGGATGATGACAGTTTCGTACATTTTCAATAACTGTTTGTTTCATTCAATCAATCAAACATATAATATTTATTTATTGTTGATTGGTGGTTGAGTTCACGGCCGTTTAACCCTACTATCGAAACGCTAGCCATAGGCGCCATCTTGAAACTGGTCATGTATGACAGGCACGTTGCTAGTGATTGGCTGGTTTGAAAAGCCGGCCATCGGCCATTTTGGCTTGTTATAAGGGTCTATTACACCTTTCCTAAATCAGTCTCTGATTTCAGTCAGTCCTGATTCAGGACAGTGTTATTGCATTTAGAGAGCTAGCATCCGATTTAGAACAAAGACGTCCTAGCTCCAGTGTTGCCAACTGGATGAAATAGCAATCCGCCAGATAAGGTTCCTCAAGTGAAGACTTACTCCCTCATTTGAGGGGGCTCGTTACAGTAAGGTGAGTGAGTACACCTGTGTACCTCGTATAAAACTCGTAAGCGGGCTCGTTAGGAGTGAGGCGTCGTGAGGAGTAAGGCGTCGTGAGGAGTGAGGAGGCGTGAGGTGTGAGGCGTCGTGAGGCATTAGGATTGTGTTTTAACGACGCCTCACGCCCTCACTCCCTTGAGAAAATAAACAACGCAAAGTAGGCCTCAGGTCCCACGCCTACCTCATTCCTCACGCGCGAGTAAACGAAATGAACCCTAGTAAATGAGGACTAGGTGAGGTGAGGGAGGTATAGCGATCTACTGATCTAAGTAGGTGATGGTTTTTTACATACGAGAATTAATTTAAGCTTTATTAAAAATAAAATAGAAATTAACCCCGTCGAAAAAAATATGTAGATTTGTATTTTGAAAGTAAAAAATATGGTTAAATAGTCGTTTTTTTTTCTATTTTAAGATAATTCTCATAATCCGCTTAGAAAACCAATAGCCACTAAATACAAAAAAATATGCCACTAAATGGGAGTTCCAATCCAACCAAACCACCAGATTTTGTGGAAAATCCACTAAAGTGGCAACACTAAGCTTCGATCGCGACTGACTTAGGAAAGGTGTGATTGCAAACTACGCTGGCTAATAGACTTGGGTACTCCCAGCTCCGGAGAGGGATTGGACTTATCTTGTCCGGATCCGCTCTGGGATTCTACTCATCTTATCGAGCCGGGTCCCCTTTCTTATTCCGATTCCCATACGCTCCAAGCACTTCGCGCGAGTCATCAAATCTGGATCCGTCCGCGTCTAATCTCAGCCCGCCGCGCGAACATTGACAGTGGGTGTGACCGAATCGTCGACCGGGCCCCCGCCGCCGGGCCGAGCGAGCGCGAGCGCAGTATCCGAACGATCCTAATCTTATTCTTATTCCCATCTCATCCCATCCCAGTCTTCCTCAGAAGTCTGAGACGACGTGACGTGCGAGTTCGTCCGAGCCGAGCTCTCGCTCCGGACTTATTTGGGATCCGGCTCGATAAGAAAACTGTGGAGTGATTCAGATTTTATGATCCGGGAGAGGATCTAGCTCATTTAAGTCTTCTTGTCCGGAGTTACCCAAGCCTACTGGCTAAGTTTCCTAAAAAGAAACCTAATTAGGTTGTTAATTCAGAGACTTATTCAGGGGTAATGTAATAGGCCCTTTATCCTTCTTCTTTGTCTTTGTTTCATTTCATCTTTGTTTTGCTTTGCAGAAGTTTTGTTTGATTTGAAAAGCTTTTTCTGCTTGTAATCTCGACTTTTAACTATAATAACTTCTGAAAAATGCTTCTGAATATGTCTACGTAGTGCTGTGATTGCAAAAACAGTGTCAGGACGCTATTTTGTACCATTTAACGTGCGGTGATAAAAGACAAAAAGTGTAGTTACTGTGGCTAAATCGTGATGAACTAAAGTATCATCTGAACAGTTTTCCACCTAAAACGACCCACCGACCGCTTTCCAAGCTTGTTGATAGTGAAAAACACTTCAAAAGGGTTTTTCACTTCGAAATACTACCTCGTGGGTCGTCGTTCCGTCTTTCCTACGCTGTTACCCATAAGGTAAGATATCTTGGGAATAATTTACTGTTTGGTAGATAATACATTTTGTAATAGGTACCAGAGTAGAAAAATATCCCTGCTCCAGGTTTCAATCTACCTCCCAAAGTCATATCTGTTCACCCGTTCTTGAGTTATGAATAGTGTAACTAACACGGTTCTTTTATATACTTACTTGTATGTTGAATTTATTTTTAAAAGGTTTGTCGTAGTCCAGGGAAGGTTTAAAACCTGAGAAAAGATTGAAAAATGCTATGAAGATAAAAACAATTACATTTTTTTAATAAAATTGAAAAGCGATTGAAGTTCACCAGGACAGCTAGTTTATATTATAAACAAAGCATTTTAACATGTTTTATTAAGATCATTAATAGTTTAAGTACTATTTGTACAACTTTACTTTGAAAATAAAAAAAGGTTATTTTTAGAAGTTTTCGCTAACAATTTTTGTATACTTTTTTTTAAACCTTTAACTATAATATTAAATGTCATAATACTGGTCTATGCTTTGTGTAGAAGCTTTTGTTTGGGCTAATAATTGAATAAGTATTTAATTTTTATTTTTTTCATTTTTATACGTAAACTTTTTTCTTTAAACTTGTTTTGTTTACTAGTGACTTAGTAACCTAGTATAATGAATAACTATGAGTGGATTGTTGTTGTATTTCTATATGAACTCTTTAATGTCACTACTAAAATAAATTAGTTTTAAAATTTATAATTACTTATAGTTAAATTTTTCCCATAGTTGCAATAGCTTCGCCACACCTTAGGGAGGTATGGATTTAAGGGGTAATTTACCATTGGCAGCGATTTGACTTATTTTAATTATGTTATTTTTATTTTTACAGACAGGAAAGGGCAACCAGCCCAAAGGAGCCAATTATAGAGAACATCTCTAAACAATTAAATTAGGTATGTTTTTTTTTTCTATTTGAATTTAATATATTCAAACAAATTATTGAGAAAATATAATATTAAGAAAATATAAATTATTTTTTGTTTATATTTTCAGATATTCCAAGTCCCTCAACCTTTGAGTTTGCTGCGTTGCCACCGCTCACCACAAGAAACAATAAAGACATGGATTCGTAATAGGTATTTATTATTTATATATCATTTGTGACATGACAGCTATTTTGCAGTTTTGCCTATGTTCAGTATGTTGTATGGGGGGATCGGCTAAGGGTATGGGGCTTTTTGCTTATAACTCGGACATCTTAAGGAATAGCTTTATGATTACTTACTACGTTTTCCCCGGAAACTGGTCACTTTAGGGAATACCCGATAGGGACAAAAAGTGCTTGTATTAAACTCCTCTACAAGATCCCATCATAAAAAAGTACTCATAAGGGGACAATTTTTTTTTCATATGGATCGATAATTTTCTAAGTCCGATAAAAATTAAGTTGAAAATCCTTTAATGGGGTTCGATAGTGTGGCTGACGCTGACCAATATCGCCCAGAGAACCCTGCCACTCCGTGGCCTTATTTCGGAGTTAGAGGTCGTCAAAATATATCCGGACGTTTTCCCCGGAAACTGGTCACTTTAGGGAATACCCGATAGGGACAAAAAGTGCTTGTATTAAACTTCTCTACAAGATCCCATCATAAAAAAGTACTCATAAGGGGACAATTTTTTTTTCATATGGATCGATAATTTTCTAAGTCCGATAAAAATTAAGTTGAAAATCCTTTAATGGGGTTCGATAGTGTGGCTGACGCTGACCAATATCGCCCAGAGAACCCTGCCACTCCGTGGCCTTATTTCGGAGTTAGAGGTCGTCAAAATATATCCGGACGTTTTCCCCGGAAACTGGTCACTTTAGGGAATACCCGATAGGGACAAAAAGTGCTTGTATTAAACTCCTCTACAAGATCCCATCATAAAAAAATACTCTTATGGGGACATTTTTTTTTTCATATGGATCGATAATTTCCTAAGTCCGATAAAAATTAAGTTGAAAATCCTTTAACGGGGTTCGATAGTGTGTCTGATTTTCATCAATAACGTCCAAAGAACTCTGCTACCCCGTCGCCCCAATTCGGAGTTAGAGGTCGTTAAAATATATCCGGACGTTTTCCCCGGAAACTGGTCACTTTAGGGCATACCCGATAGGGACAAAAAGTGCTTGTATTAAACTTCTCTACAAGATCCCATCATAAAAAAGTACTCATAAGGGGACAATTTTTTTTTCATATGGATCGATAATTTTCTAAGTCCGATAAAAATTAAGTTGAAAATCCTTTAACGGGGTTCGATAGTGTGTCTGATTTTCATCAATAACGTCCAAAGAACTGCTACCCCGTCGCCCCAATTCGGAGTTAGAGGTCGTTAAAATATATCCGGACGTTTTCCCCGGAAACTGGTTACTTTAGGGAATACCCGATAGGGACAAAAAGTGCTTGTATTAAACTTCTCTACAAGATCCCATCATAAAAAAGTACTCATAAGGGGACAATTTTTTTTTCATATGGATCGATAATTTTCTAAGTCCGATAAAAATTAAGTTGAAAATCCTTTAATGGGGTTCGATAGTGTGGCTGACGCTGACCAATATCGCCCAGAGAACCCTGCCACTCCGTGGCCTTATTTCGGAGTTAGAGGTCGTCAAAATATATCCGGACGTTTTCCCCGGAAACTGGTCACTTTAGGGAATACCCGATAGGGACAAAAAGTGCTTGTATTAAACTCCTCTACAAGATCCCATCATAAAAAAAATACTCTTATGGGGACATTTTTTTTTTCATATGGATCGATAATTTCCTAAGTCCGATAAAAATTAAGTTGAAAATCCTTTAACGGGGTTTGATAGTGTGTCTGATTCTCATCAACAACGTCCAAAGAACTCTGCTACCCCGTCGCCCCAATTCGGAGTTAGAGGTCGTCAAAATATATCCGGACGTTTTCCCCGGAAACTGGTTACTTTAGGGAATACCCGATAGGGACAAAAAGTGCTTGTATTAAACTCCTCTACAAGATCCCATCATAAAAAAGTACTCTTATGGGGACAATTTTTTTTTCATATGGATCGATAATTTTCTAAGTCCGATAAAAATTAAGTTGAAAATCCTTTAATGGGGTTCGATAGTGTGGCTGACGCTGACTAATATCGCCCAGAGAACCCTGCCACTCCGTGGCCTTATTTCGGTGTTAGAGGTCGTCAAAATATATCCGGACGTTTTCCCCAGAAACTGGTTACTTTAGGGAATACCCGATAGGGACAAAAAGTGCTTGTATTAAACTCCTCTACAAGATCCCATCATAAAAAAGTACTTTTATGGGGACAATTTTTTTTTCATATGGATCGATAATTTTCTAAGTCCGATAAAAATTAAGTTGAAAATCCTTTAACGGGGTTCGATAGTGTGTCTGATTCTCATCAATAACGTCCAAAAAACTCTGCTACCTCGTCGCCCCATTTTGGAGTTAGAGGTCGTTAAAATATATCCGGACGTTTTCCCCGAAAACTGGTCACTTTAGGGAATACCCGATAGGGACAAAAAGTGCTTGTATTAAACTCCTCTACAAGATCCCATCATAAAAAAATACTCTTATGGGGACATTTTTTTTTTCATATGGATCGATAATTTTCTAAGTCCGATAAAAATTAAGTTGAAAATCCTTTAATGGGGTTCGATAGTGTGGCTGACGCTGACTAATATCGCCCAGAGAACCCTGCCACTCCGTGGCCTTATTTCGGTGTTAGAGGTCGTCAAAATATATCCGGACGTTTTCCCCAGAAACTGGTTACTTTAGGGAATACCCGATAGGGACAAAAAGTGCTTGTATTAAACTCCTCTACAAGATCCCATCATAAAAAAGTACTTTTATGGGGACAATTTTTTTTTCATATGGATCGATAATTTTCTAAGTCCGATAAAAATTAAGTTGAAAATCCTTTAACGGGGTTCGATAGTGTGTCTGATTTTCATCAATAACGTCCAAAGAACTCTGCTACCCCGTCGCCCCAATTCGGAGTTAGAGGTCGTTAAAATATATCCGGACGTTTTCCCCGGAAACTGGTCACTTTAGGGCATACCCGATAGGGACAAAAAGTGCTTGTATTAAACTTCTCTACAAGATCCCATCATAAAAAAGTACTCATAAGGGGACAATTTTTTTTTCATATGGATCGATAATTTTCTAAGTCCGATAAAAATTAAGTTGAAAATCCTTTAATGGGGTTCGATAGTGTGGCTGACGCTGACCAATATCGCCCAGAGAACCCTGCCACTCCGTGGCCTTATTTCGGAGTTAGAGGTCGTCAAAATATATCCGGACGTTTTCCCCGGAAACTGGTCACTTTAGGGAATACCCGATAGGGACAAAAAGTGCTTGTATTAAACTCCTCTACAAGATCCCATCATAAAAAAAATACTCTTATGGGGACATTTTTTTTTTCATATGGATCGATAATTTCCTAAGTCCGATAAAAATTAAGTTGAAAATCCTTTAACGGGGTTTGATAGTGTGTCTGATTCTCATCAACAACGTCCAAAGAACTCTGCTACCCCGTCGCCCCAATTCGGAGTTAGAGGTCGTCAAAATATATCCGGACGTTTTCCCCGGAAACTGGTTACTTTAGGGAATACCCGATAGGGACAAAAAGTGCTTGTATTAAACTCCTCTACAAGATCCCATCATAAAAAAGTACTCTTATGGGGACAATTTTTTTTTCATATGGATCGATAATTTTCTAAGTCCGATAAAAATTAAGTTGAAAATCCTTTAATGGGGTTCGATAGTGTGGCTGACGCTGACTAATATCGCCCAGAGAACCCTGCCACTCCGTGGCCTTATTTCGGTGTTAGAGGTCGTCAAAATATATCCGGACGTTTTCCCCAGAAACTGGTTACTTTAGGGAATACCCGATAGGGACAAAAAGTGCTTGTATTAAACTCCTCTACAAGATCCCATCATAAAAAAGTACTTTTATGGGGACAATTTTTTTTTCATATGGATCGATAATTTTCTAAGTCCGATAAAAATTAAGTTGAAAATCCTTTAACGGGGTTCGATAGTGTGTCTGATTCTCATCAATAACGTCCAAAAAACTCTGCTACCTCGTCGCCCCATTTTGGAGTTAGAGGTCGTTAAAATATATCCGGACGTTTTCCCCGAAAACTGGTCACTTTAGGGAATACCCGATAGGGACAAAAAGTGCTTGTATTAAACTCCTCTACAAGATCCCATCATAAAAAAATACTCATAAGGGGACAATTTTTTTTTCATATGGATCGATAATTTTCTAAGTCCGATAAAAATTAAGTTGAAAATCCTTTAATGGGGTTCGATAGTGTGGCTGACGCTGACCAATATCGCCCAGAGAACCCTGCCACTCCGTGGCCTTATTTCGGAGTTAGAGGTCGTCAAAATATATCCGGACGTTTTCCCCGGAAACTGGTCACTTTAGGGAATACCCGATAGGGACAAAAAGTGCTTGTATTAAACTCCTCTACAAGATCCCATCATAAAAAAGTACTCTTATGGGGACAATTTTTTTTTCATATGGATCGATAATTTTCTAAGTCCGATAAAAATTAAGTTGAAAATCCTTTAATGGGGTTCGATAGTGTGGCTGACGCTGACTAATATCGCCCAGAGAACCCTGCCACTCCGTGGCCTTATTTCGGTGTTAGAGGTCGTCAAAATATATCCGGACGTTTTCCCCAGAAACTGGTTACTTTAGGGAATACCCGATAGGGACAAAAAGTGCTTGTATTAAACTCCTCTACAAGATCCCATCATAAAAAAGTACTTTTATGGGGACAATTTTTTTTTCATATGGATCGATAATTTTCTAAGTCCGATAAAAATTAAGTTGAAAATCCTTTAACGGGGTTCGATAGTGTGTCTGATTCTCATCAATAACGTCCAAAAAACTCTGCTACCTCGTCGCCCCATTTTGGAGTTAGAGGTCGTTAAAATATATCCGGACGTTTTCCCCGAAAACTGGTCACTTTAGGGAATACCCGATAGGGACAAAAAGTGCTTGTATTAAACTCCTCTACAAGATCCCATCATAAAAAAATACTCTTATGGGGACATTTTTTTTTTCATATGGATCGATAATTTTCTAAGTCCGATAAAAATTAAGTTGAAAATCCTTTAATGGGGTTCGATAGTGTGGCTGACGCTGACTAATATCGCCCAGAGAACCCTGCCACTCCGTGGCCTTATTTCGGTGTTAGAGGTCGTCAAAATATATCCGGACGTTTTCCCCAGAAACTGGTTACTTTAGGGAATACCCGATAGGGACAAAAAGTGCTTGTATTAAACTCCTCTACAAGATCCCATCATAAAAAAGTACTTTTATGGGGACAATTTTTTTTTCATATGGATCGATAATTTTCTAAGTCCGATAAAAATTAAGTTGAAAATCCTTTAACGGGGTTCGATAGTGTGTCTGATTTTCATCAATAACGTCCAAAGAACTCTGCTACCCCGTCGCCCCAATTCGGAGTTAGAGGTCGTTAAAATATATCCGGACGTTTTCCCCGGAAACTGGTTACTTTAGGGCATACCCGATAGGGACAAAAAGTGCTTGTATTAAACTTCTCTACAAGATCCCATCATAAAAAAGTACTCATAAGGGGACAATTTTTTTTTCATATGGATCGATAATTTTCTAAGTCCGATAAAAATTAAGTTGAAAATCCTTTAACGGGGTTCGATAGTGTGTCTGATTTTCATCAATAACGTCCAAAGAACTCTGCTACCCCGTCGCCCCAATTCGGAGTTAGAGGTCGTTAAAATATATCCGGACGTTTTCCCCGGAAACTGGTCACTTTAGGGCATACCCGATAGGGACAAAAAGTGCTTGTATTAAACTTCTCTACAAGATCCCATCATAAAAAAGTACTCATAAGGGGACAATTTTTTTTTCATATGGATCGATAATTTTCTAAGTCCGATAAAAATTAAGTTGAAAATCCTTTAATGGGGTTCGATAGTGTGGCTGACGCTGACCAATATCGCCCAGAGAACCCTGCCACTCCGTGGCCTTATTTCGGAGTTAGAGGTCGTCAAAATATATCCGGACGTTTTCCCCGGAAACTGGTCACTTTAGGGAATACCCGATAGGGACAAAAAGTGCTTGTATTAAACTCCTCTACAAGATCCCATCATAAAAAAAATACTCTTATGGGGACATTTTTTTTTTCATATGGATCGATAATTTCCTAAGTCCGATAAAAATTAAGTTGAAAATCCTTTAACGGGGTTTGATAGTGTGTCTGATTCTCATCAACAACGTCCAAAGAACTCTGCTACCCCGTCGCCCCAATTCGGAGTTAGAGGTCGTCAAAATATATCCGGACGTTTTCCCCGGAAACTGGTTACTTTAGGGAATACCCGATAGGGACAAAAAGTGCTTGTATTAAACTCCTCTACAAGATCCCATCATAAAAAAGTACTCTTATGGGGACAATTTTTTTTTCATATGGATCGATAATTTTCTAAGTCCGATAAAAATTAAGTTGAAAATCCTTTAATGGGGTTCGATAGTGTGGCTGACGCTGACTAATATCGCCCAGAGAACCCTGCCACTCCGTGGCCTTATTTCGGTGTTAGAGGTCGTCAAAATATATCCGGACGTTTTCCCCAGAAACTGGTTACTTTAGGGAATACCCGATAGGGACAAAAAGTGCTTGTATTAAACTCCTCTACAAGATCCCATCATAAAAAAGTACTTTTATGGGGACAATTTTTTTTTCATATGGATCGATAATTTTCTAAGTCCGATAAAAATTAAGTTGAAAATCCTTTAACGGGGTTCGATAGTGTGTCTGATTCTCATCAATAACGTCCAAAAAACTCTGCTACCTCGTCGCCCCATTTTGGAGTTAGAGGTCGTTAAAATATATCCGGACGTTTTCCCCGAAAACTGGTCACTTTAGGGAATACCCGATAGGGACAAAAAGTGCTTGTATTAAACTCCTCTACAAGATCCCATCATAAAAAAATACTCTTATGGGGACATTTTTTTTTTCATATGGATCGATAATTTTCTAAGTCCGATAAAAATTAAGTTGAAAATCCTTTAATGGGGTTCGATAGTGTGGCTGACGCTGACTAATATCGCCCAGAGAACCCTGCCACTCCGTGGCCTTATTTCGGTGTTAGAGGTCGTCAAAATATATCCGGACGTTTTCCCCAGAAACTGGTTACTTTAGGGAATACCCGATAGGGACAAAAAGTGCTTGTATTAAACTCCTCTACAAGATCCCATCATAAAAAAGTACTTTTATGGGGACAATTTTTTTTTCATATGGATCGATAATTTTCTAAGTCCGATAAAAATTAAGTTGAAAATCCTTTAACGGGGTTCGATAGTGTGTCTGATTTTCATCAATAACGTCCAAAGAACTCTGCTACCCCGTCGCCCCAATTCGGAGTTAGAGGTCGTTAAAATATATCCGGACGTTTTCCCCGGAAACTGGTTACTTTAGGGCATACCCGATAGGGACAAAAAGTGCTTGTATTAAACTTCTCTACAAGATCCCATCATAAAAAAGTACTCATAAGGGGACAATTTTTTTTTCATATGGATCGATAATTTTCTAAGTCCGATAAAAATTAAGTTGAAAATCCTTTAACGGGGTTCGATAGTGTGTCTGATTTTCATCAATAACGTCCAAAGAACTCTGCTACCCCGTCGCCCCAATTCGGAGTTAGAGGTCGTTAAAATATATCCGGACGTTTTCCCCGGAAACTGGTTACTTTAGGGAATACCCGATAGGGACAAAAAGTGCTTGTATTAAACTTCTCTACAAGATCCCATCATAAAAAAGTACTCATAAGGGGACAATTTTTTTTTCATATGGATCGATAATTTTCTAAGTCCGATAAAAATTAAGTTGAAAATCCTTTAATGGGGTTCGATAGTGTGGCTGACGCTGACCAATATCGCCCAGAGAACCCTGCCACTCCGTGGCCTTATTTCGGAGTTAGAGGTCGTCAAAATATATCCGGACGTTTTCCCCGGAAACTGGTCACTTTAGGGAATACCCGATAGGGACAAAAAGTGCTTGTATTAAACTCCTCTACAAGATCCCATCATAAAAAAATACTCTTATGGGGACATTTTTTTTTTCATATGGATCGATAATTTCCTAAGTCCGATAAAAATTAAGTTGAAAATCCTTTAACGGGGTTTGATAGTGTGTCTGATTCTCATCAACAACGTCCAAAGAACTCTGCTACCCCGTCGCCCCAATTCGGAGTTAGAGGTCGTCAAAATATATCCGGACGTTTTCCCCGGAAACTGGTTACTTTAGGGAATACCCGATAGGGACAAAAAGTGCTTGTATTAAACTCCTCTACAAGATCCCATCATAAAAAAGTACTCTTATGGGGACAATTTTTTTTTCATATGGATCGATAATTTTCTAAGTCCGATAAAAATTAAGTTGAAAATCCTTTAATGGGGTTCGATAGTGTGGCTGACGCTGACTAATATCGCCCAGAGAACCCTGCCACTCCGTGGCCTTATTTCGGTGTTAGAGGTCGTCAAAATATATCCGGACGTTTTCCCCAGAAACTGGTTACTTTAGGGAATACCCGATAGGGACAAAAAGTGCTTGTATTAAACTCCTCTACAAGATCCCATCATAAAAAAGTACTTTTATGGGGACAATTTTTTTTTCATATGGATCGATAATTTTCTAAGTCCGATAAAAATTAAGTTGAAAATCCTTTAACGGGGTTCGATAGTGTGTCTGATTCTCATCAATAACGTCCAAAAAACTCTGCTACCTCGTCGCCCCATTTTGGAGTTAGAGGTCGTTAAAATATATCCGGACGTTTTCCCCGAAAACTGGTCACTTTAGGGAATACCCGATAGGGACAAAAAGTGCTTGTATTAAACTTCTCTACAAGATCCCATCATAAAAAAGTACTCATAAGGGGACAATTTTTTTTTCATATGGATCGATAATTTTCTAAGTCCGATAAAAATTAAGTTGAAAATCCTTTAACGGGGTTCGATAGTGTGTCTGATTTTCATCAATAACGTCCAAAGAACTGCTACCCCGTCGCCCCAATTCGGAGTTAGAGGTCGTTAAAATATATCCGGACGTTTTCCCCGGAAACTGGTTACTTTAGGGAATACCCGATAGGGACAAAAAGTGCTTGTATTAAACTTCTCTACAAGATCCCATCATAAAAAAGTACTCATAAGGGGACAATTTTTTTTTCATATGGATCGATAATTTTCTAAGTCCGATAAAAATTAAGTTGAAAATCCTTTAATGGGGTTCGATAGTGTGGCTGACGCTGACCAATATCGCCCAGAGAACCCTGCCACTCCGTGGCCTTATTTCGGAGTTAGAGGTCGTCAAAATATATCCGGACGTTTTCCCCGGAAACTGGTCACTTTAGGGAATACCCGATAGGGACAAAAAGTGCTTGTATTAAACTCCTCTACAAGATCCCATCATAAAAAAAATACTCTTATGGGGACATTTTTTTTTTCATATGGATCGATAATTTCCTAAGTCCGATAAAAATTAAGTTGAAAATCCTTTAACGGGGTTTGATAGTGTGTCTGATTCTCATCAACAACGTCCAAAGAACTCTGCTACCCCGTCGCCCCAATTCGGAGTTAGAGGTCGTCAAAATATATCCGGACGTTTTCCCCGGAAACTGGTTACTTTAGGGAATACCCGATAGGGACAAAAAGTGCTTGTATTAAACTCCTCTACAAGATCCCATCATAAAAAAGTACTCTTATGGGGACAATTTTTTTTTCATATGGATCGATAATTTTCTAAGTCCGATAAAAATTAAGTTGAAAATCCTTTAATGGGGTTCGATAGTGTGGCTGACGCTGACTAATATCGCCCAGAGAACCCTGCCACTCCGTGGCCTTATTTCGGTGTTAGAGGTCGTCAAAATATATCCGGACGTTTTCCCCAGAAACTGGTTACTTTAGGGAATACCCGATAGGGACAAAAAGTGCTTGTATTAAACTCCTCTACAAGATCCCATCATAAAAAAGTACTTTTATGGGGACAATTTTTTTTTCATATGGATCGATAATTTTCTAAGTCCGATAAAAATTAAGTTGAAAATCCTTTAACGGGGTTCGATAGTGTGTCTGATTCTCATCAATAACGTCCAAAAAACTCTGCTACCTCGTCGCCCCATTTTGGAGTTAGAGGTCGTTAAAATATATCCGGACGTTTTCCCCGAAAACTGGTCACTTTAGGGAATACCCGATAGGGACAAAAAGTGCTTGTATTAAACTCCTCTACAAGATCCCATCATAAAAAAATACTCTTATGGGGACATTTTTTTTTTCATATGGATCGATAATTTTCTAAGTCCGATAAAAATTAAGTTGAAAATCCTTTAACGGGGTTCGATAGTGTGTCTGATTCTCATCAATAACGTCCAAAAAACTCTGCTACCTCGTCGCCCCATTTTGGAGTTAGAGGTCGTTAAAATATATCCGGACGTTTTCCCCGAAAACTGGTCACTTTAGGGAATACCCGATAGGGACAAAAAGTGCTTGTATTAAACTCCTCTACAAGATCCCATCATAAAAAAGTACTTTTATGGGGACAATTTTTTTTTCATATGGATCGATAATTTTCTAAGTCCGATAAAAATTAAGTTGAAAATCCTTTAACGGGGTTCGATAGTGTGTCTGATTCTCATCAATAACGTCCAAAAAACTCTGCTACCTCGTCGCCCCATTTTGGAGTTAGAGGTCGTTAAAATATATCCGGACGTTTTCCCCGAAAACTGGTCACTTTAGGGAATACCCGATAGGGACAAAAAGTGCTTGTATTAAACTCCTCTACAAGATCCCATCATAAAAAAATACTCTTATGGGGACATTTTTTTTTTCATATGGATCGATAATTTTCTAAGTCCGATAAAAATTAAGTTGAAAATCCTTTAATGGGGTTCGATAGTGTGGCTGACGCTGACTAATATCGCCCAGAGAACCCTGCCACTCCGTGGCCTTATTTCGGTGTTAGAGGTCGTCAAAATATATCCGGACGTTTTCCCCAGAAACTGGTTACTTTAGGGAATACCCGATAGGGACAAAAAGTGCTTGTATTAAACTCCTCTACAAGATCCCATCATAAAAAAGTACTTTTATGGGGACAATTTTTTTTTCATATGGATCGATAATTTTCTAAGTCCGATAAAAATTAAGTTGAAAATCCTTTAACGGGGTTCGATAGTGTGTCTGATTCTCATCAATAACGTCCAAAAAACTCTGCTACCTCGTCGCCCCATTTTGGAGTTAGAGGTCGTTAAAATATATCCGGACGTTTTCCCCGAAAACTGGTCACTTTAGGGAATACCCGATAGGGACAAAAAGTGCTTGTATTAAACTTCTCTACAAGATCCCATCATAAAAAAGTACTCATAAGGGGACAATTTTTTTTTCATATGGATCGATAATTTTCTAAGTCCGATAAAAATTAAGTTGAAAATCCTTTAACGGGGTTCGATAGTGTGTCTGATTTTCATCAATAACGTCCAAAGAACTGCTACCCCGTCGCCCCAATTCGGAGTTAGAGGTCGTTAAAATATATCCGGACGTTTTCCCCGGAAACTGGTTACTTTAGGGAATACCCGATAGGGACAAAAAGTGCTTGTATTAAACTTCTCTACAAGATCCCATCATAAAAAAGTACTCATAAGGGGACAATTTTTTTTTCATATGGATCGATAATTTTCTAAGTCCGATAAAAATTAAGTTGAAAATCCTTTAATGGGGTTCGATAGTGTGGCTGACGCTGACCAATATCGCCCAGAGAACCCTGCCACTCCGTGGCCTTATTTCGGAGTTAGAGGTCGTCAAAATATATCCGGACGTTTTCCCCGGAAACTGGTCACTTTAGGGAATACCCGATAGGGACAAAAAGTGCTTGTATTAAACTCCTCTACAAGATCCCATCATAAAAAAAATACTCTTATGGGGACATTTTTTTTTTCATATGGATCGATAATTTCCTAAGTCCGATAAAAATTAAGTTGAAAATCCTTTAACGGGGTTTGATAGTGTGTCTGATTCTCATCAACAACGTCCAAAGAACTCTGCTACCCCGTCGCCCCAATTCGGAGTTAGAGGTCGTCAAAATATATCCGGACGTTTTCCCCGGAAACTGGTTACTTTAGGGAATACCCGATAGGGACAAAAAGTGCTTGTATTAAACTCCTCTACAAGATCCCATCATAAAAAAGTACTCTTATGGGGACAATTTTTTTTTCATATGGATCGATAATTTTCTAAGTCCGATAAAAATTAAGTTGAAAATCCTTTAATGGGGTTCGATAGTGTGGCTGACGCTGACTAATATCGCCCAGAGAACCCTGCCACTCCGTGGCCTTATTTCGGTGTTAGAGGTCGTCAAAATATATCCGGACGTTTTCCCCAGAAACTGGTTACTTTAGGGAATACCCGATAGGGACAAAAAGTGCTTGTATTAAACTCCTCTACAAGATCCCATCATAAAAAAGTACTTTTATGGGGACAATTTTTTTTTCATATGGATCGATAATTTTCTAAGTCCGATAAAAATTAAGTTGAAAATCCTTTAACGGGGTTCGATAGTGTGTCTGATTCTCATCAATAACGTCCAAAAAACTCTGCTACCTCGTCGCCCCATTTTGGAGTTAGAGGTCGTTAAAATATATCCGGACGTTTTCCCCGAAAACTGGTCACTTTAGGGAATACCCGATAGGGACAAAAAGTGCTTGTATTAAACTCCTCTACAAGATCCCATCATAAAAAAATACTCTTATGGGGACATTTTTTTTTTCATATGGATCGATAATTTTCTAAGTCCGATAAAAATTAAGTTGAAAATCCTTTAACGGGGTTCGATAGTGTGTCTGATTCTCATCAATAACGTCCAAAAAACTCTGCTACCTCGTCGCCCCATTTTGGAGTTAGAGGTCGTTAAAATATATCCGGACGTTTTCCCCGAAAACTGGTCACTTTAGGGAATACCCGATAGGGACAAAAAGTGCTTGTATTAAACTCCTCTACAAGATCCCATCATAAAAAAGTACTTTTATGGGGACAATTTTTTTTTCATATGGATCGATAATTTTCTAAGTCCGATAAAAATTAAGTTGAAAATCCTTTAACGGGGTTCGATAGTGTGTCTGATTCTCATCAATAACGTCCAAAAAACTCTGCTACCTCGTCGCCCCATTTTGGAGTTAGAGGTCGTTAAAATATATCCGGACGTTTTCCCCGAAAACTGGTCACTTTAGGGAATACCCGATAGGGACAAAAAGTGCTTGTATTAAACTCCTCTACAAGATCCCATCATAAAAAAATACTCTTATGGGGACATTTTTTTTTTCATATGGATCGATAATTTTCTAAGTCCGATAAAAATTAAGTTGAAAATCCTTTAATGGGGTTCGATAGTGTGGCTGACGCTGACTAATATCGCCCAGAGAACCCTGCCACTCCGTGGCCTTATTTCGGTGTTAGAGGTCGTCAAAATATATCCGGACGTTTTCCCCAGAAACTGGTTACTTTAGGGAATACCCGATAGGGACAAAAAGTGCTTGTATTAAACTCCTCTACAAGATCCCATCATAAAAAAGTACTTTTATGGGGACAATTTTTTTTTCATATGGATCGATAATTTTCTAAGTCCGATAAAAATTAAGTTGAAAATCCTTTAACGGGGTTCGATAGTGTGTCTGATTTTCATCAATAACGTCCAAAGAACTCTGCTACCCCGTCGCCCCAATTCGGAGTTAGAGGTCGTTAAAATATATCCGGACGTTTTCCCCGGAAACTGGTTACTTTAGGGCATACCCGATAGGGACAAAAAGTGCTTGTATTAAACTTCTCTACAAGATCCCATCATAAAAAAGTACTCATAAGGGGACAATTTTTTTTTCATATGGATCGATAATTTTCTAAGTCCGATAAAAATTAAGTTGAAAATCCTTTAATGGGGTTCGATAGTGTGGCTGACGCTGACCAATATCGCCCAGAGAACCCTGCCACTCCGTGGCCTTATTTCGGAGTTAGAGGTCGTCAAAATATATCCGGACGTTTTCCCCGGAAACTGGTCACTTTAGGGAATACCCGATAGGGACAAAAAGTGCTTGTATTAAACTCCTCTACAAGATCCCATCATAAAAAAATACTCTTATGGGGACATTTTTTTTTTCATATGGATCGATAATTTCCTAAGTCCGATAAAAATTAAGTTGAAAATCCTTTAACGGGGTTTGATAGTGTGTCTGATTCTCATCAACAACGTCCAAAGAACTCTGCTACCCCGTCGCCCCAATTCGGAGTTAGAGGTCGTCAAAATATATCCGGACGTTTTCCCCGGAAACTGGTTACTTTAGGGAATACCCGATAGGGACAAAAAGTGCTTGTATTAAACTCCTCTACAAGATCCCATCATAAAAAAGTACTCTTATGGGGACAATTTTTTTTTCATATGGATCGATAATTTTCTAAGTCCGATAAAAATTAAGTTGAAAATCCTTTAATGGGGTTCGATAGTGTGGCTGACGCTGACTAATATCGCCCAGAGAACCCTGCCACTCCGTGGCCTTATTTCGGTGTTAGAGGTCGTCAAAATATATCCGGACGTTTTCCCCAGAAACTGGTTACTTTAGGGAATACCCGATAGGGACAAAAAGTGCTTGTATTAAACTCCTCTACAAGATCCCATCATAAAAAAGTACTTTTATGGGGACAATTTTTTTTTCATATGGATCGATAATTTTCTAAGTCCGATAAAAATTAAGTTGAAAATCCTTTAACGGGGTTCGATAGTGTGTCTGATTCTCATCAATAACGTCCAAAAAACTCTGCTACCTCGTCGCCCCATTTTGGAGTTAGAGGTCGTTAAAATATATCCGGACGTTTTCCCCGAAAACTGGTCACTTTAGGGAATACCCGATAGGGACAAAAAGTGCTTGTATTAAACTCCTCTACAAGATCCCATCATAAAAAAATACTCTTATGGGGACATTTTTTTTTTCATATGGATCGATAATTTTCTAAGTCCGATAAAAATTAAGTTGAAAATCCTTTAATGGGGTTCGATAGTGTGGCTGACGCTGACTAATATCGCCCAGAGAACCCTGCCACTCCGTGGCCTTATTTCGGTGTTAGAGGTCGTCAAAATATATCCGGACGTTTTCCCCAGAAACTGGTTACTTTAGGGAATACCCGATAGGGACAAAAAGTGCTTGTATTAAACTCCTCTACAAGATCCCATCATAAAAAAGTACTTTTATGGGGACAATTTTTTTTTCATATGGATCGATAATTTTCTAAGTCCGATAAAAATTAAGTTGAAAATCCTTTAACGGGGTTCGATAGTGTGTCTGATTTTCATCAATAACGTCCAAAGAACTCTGCTACCCCGTCGCCCCAATTCGGAGTTAGAGGTCGTTAAAATATATCCGGACGTTTTCCCCGGAAACTGGTCACTTTAGGGCATACCCGATAGGGACAAAAAGTGCTTGTATTAAACTTCTCTACAAGATCCCATCATAAAAAAGTACTCATAAGGGGACAATTTTTTTTTCATATGGATCGATAATTTTCTAAGTCCGATAAAAATTAAGTTGAAAATCCTTTAATGGGGTTCGATAGTGTGGCTGACGCTGACCAATATCGCCCAGAGAACCCTGCCACTCCGTGGCCTTATTTCGGAGTTAGAGGTCGTCAAAATATATCCGGACGTTTTCCCCGGAAACTGGTCACTTTAGGGAATACCCGATAGGGACAAAAAGTGCTTGTATTAAACTCCTCTACAAGATCCCATCATAAAAAAAATACTCTTATGGGGACATTTTTTTTTTCATATGGATCGATAATTTCCTAAGTCCGATAAAAATTAAGTTGAAAATCCTTTAACGGGGTTTGATAGTGTGTCTGATTCTCATCAACAACGTCCAAAGAACTCTGCTACCCCGTCGCCCCAATTCGGAGTTAGAGGTCGTCAAAATATATCCGGACGTTTTCCCCGGAAACTGGTTACTTTAGGGAATACCCGATAGGGACAAAAAGTGCTTGTATTAAACTCCTCTACAAGATCCCATCATAAAAAAGTACTCTTATGGGGACAATTTTTTTTTCATATGGATCGATAATTTTCTAAGTCCGATAAAAATTAAGTTGAAAATCCTTTAATGGGGTTCGATAGTGTGGCTGACGCTGACTAATATCGCCCAGAGAACCCTGCCACTCCGTGGCCTTATTTCGGTGTTAGAGGTCGTCAAAATATATCCGGACGTTTTCCCCAGAAACTGGTTACTTTAGGGAATACCCGATAGGGACAAAAAGTGCTTGTATTAAACTCCTCTACAAGATCCCATCATAAAAAAGTACTTTTATGGGGACAATTTTTTTTTCATATGGATCGATAATTTTCTAAGTCCGATAAAAATTAAGTTGAAAATCCTTTAACGGGGTTCGATAGTGTGTCTGATTCTCATCAATAACGTCCAAAAAACTCTGCTACCTCGTCGCCCCATTTTGGAGTTAGAGGTCGTTAAAATATATCCGGACGTTTTCCCCGAAAACTGGTCACTTTAGGGAATACCCGATAGGGACAAAAAGTGCTTGTATTAAACTCCTCTACAAGATCCCATCATAAAAAAATACTCATAAGGGGACAATTTTTTTTTCATATGGATCGATAATTTTCTAAGTCCGATAAAAATTAAGTTGAAAATCCTTTAATGGGGTTCGATAGTGTGGCTGACGCTGACCAATATCGCCCAGAGAACCCTGCCACTCCGTGGCCTTATTTCGGAGTTAGAGGTCGTCAAAATATATCCGGACGTTTTCCCCGGAAACTGGTCACTTTAGGGAATACCCGATAGGGACAAAAAGTGCTTGTATTAAACTCCTCTACAAGATCCCATCATAAAAAAGTACTCTTATGGGGACAATTTTTTTTTCATATGGATCGATAATTTTCTAAGTCCGATAAAAATTAAGTTGAAAATCCTTTAATGGGGTTCGATAGTGTGGCTGACGCTGACTAATATCGCCCAGAGAACCCTGCCACTCCGTGGCCTTATTTCGGTGTTAGAGGTCGTCAAAATATATCCGGACGTTTTCCCCAGAAACTGGTTACTTTAGGGAATACCCGATAGGGACAAAAAGTGCTTGTATTAAACTCCTCTACAAGATCCCATCATAAAAAAGTACTTTTATGGGGACAATTTTTTTTTCATATGGATCGATAATTTTCTAAGTCCGATAAAAATTAAGTTGAAAATCCTTTAACGGGGTTCGATAGTGTGTCTGATTCTCATCAATAACGTCCAAAAAACTCTGCTACCTCGTCGCCCCATTTTGGAGTTAGAGGTCGTTAAAATATATCCGGACGTTTTCCCCGAAAACTGGTCACTTTAGGGAATACCCGATAGGGACAAAAAGTGCTTGTATTAAACTCCTCTACAAGATCCCATCATAAAAAAATACTCTTATGGGGACATTTTTTTTTTCATATGGATCGATAATTTTCTAAGTCCGATAAAAATTAAGTTGAAAATCCTTTAATGGGGTTCGATAGTGTGGCTGACGCTGACTAATATCGCCCAGAGAACCCTGCCACTCCGTGGCCTTATTTCGGTGTTAGAGGTCGTCAAAATATATCCGGACGTTTTCCCCAGAAACTGGTTACTTTAGGGAATACCCGATAGGGACAAAAAGTGCTTGTATTAAACTCCTCTACAAGATCCCATCATAAAAAAGTACTTTTATGGGGACAATTTTTTTTTCATATGGATCGATAATTTTCTAAGTCCGATAAAAATTAAGTTGAAAATCCTTTAACGGGGTTCGATAGTGTGTCTGATTTTCATCAATAACGTCCAAAGAACTCTGCTACCCCGTCGCCCCAATTCGGAGTTAGAGGTCGTTAAAATATATCCGGACGTTTTCCCCGGAAACTGGTTACTTTAGGGCATACCCGATAGGGACAAAAAGTGCTTGTATTAAACTTCTCTACAAGATCCCATCATAAAAAAGTACTCATAAGGGGACAATTTTTTTTTCATATGGATCGATAATTTTCTAAGTCCGATAAAAATTAAGTTGAAAATCCTTTAATGGGGTTCGATAGTGTGGCTGACGCTGACCAATATCGCCCAGAGAACCCTGCCACTCCGTGGCCTTATTTCGGAGTTAGAGGTCGTCAAAATATATCCGGACGTTTTCCCCGGAAACTGGTCACTTTAGGGAATACCCGATAGGGACAAAAAGTGCTTGTATTAAACTCCTCTACAAGATCCCATCATAAAAAAATACTCTTATGGGGACATTTTTTTTTTCATATGGATCGATAATTTCCTAAGTCCGATAAAAATTAAGTTGAAAATCCTTTAACGGGGTTTGATAGTGTGTCTGATTCTCATCAACAACGTCCAAAGAACTCTGCTACCCCGTCGCCCCAATTCGGAGTTAGAGGTCGTCAAAATATATCCGGACGTTTTCCCCGGAAACTGGTTACTTTAGGGAATACCCGATAGGGACAAAAAGTGCTTGTATTAAACTCCTCTACAAGATCCCATCATAAAAAAGTACTCTTATGGGGACAATTTTTTTTTCATATGGATCGATAATTTTCTAAGTCCGATAAAAATTAAGTTGAAAATCCTTTAATGGGGTTCGATAGTGTGGCTGACGCTGACTAATATCGCCCAGAGAACCCTGCCACTCCGTGGCCTTATTTCGGTGTTAGAGGTCGTCAAAATATATCCGGACGTTTTCCCCAGAAACTGGTTACTTTAGGGAATACCCGATAGGGACAAAAAGTGCTTGTATTAAACTCCTCTACAAGATCCCATCATAAAAAAGTACTTTTATGGGGACAATTTTTTTTTCATATGGATCGATAATTTTCTAAGTCCGATAAAAATTAAGTTGAAAATCCTTTAACGGGGTTCGATAGTGTGTCTGATTCTCATCAATAACGTCCAAAAAACTCTGCTACCTCGTCGCCCCATTTTGGAGTTAGAGGTCGTTAAAATATATCCGGACGTTTTCCCCGAAAACTGGTCACTTTAGGGAATACCCGATAGGGACAAAAAGTGCTTGTATTAAACTCCTCTACAAGATCCCATCATAAAAAAATACTCTTATGGGGACATTTTTTTTTTCATATGGATCGATAATTTTCTAAGTCCGATAAAAATTAAGTTGAAAATCCTTTAATGGGGTTCGATAGTGTGGCTGACGCTGACTAATATCGCCCAGAGAACCCTGCCACTCCGTGGCCTTATTTCGGTGTTAGAGGTCGTCAAAATATATCCGGACGTTTTCCCCAGAAACTGGTTACTTTAGGGAATACCCGATAGGGACAAAAAGTGCTTGTATTAAACTCCTCTACAAGATCCCATCATAAAAAAGTACTTTTATGGGGACAATTTTTTTTTCATATGGATCGATAATTTTCTAAGTCCGATAAAAATTAAGTTGAAAATCCTTTAACGGGGTTCGATAGTGTGTCTGATTTTCATCAATAACGTCCAAAGAACTCTGCTACCCCGTCGCCCCAATTCGGAGTTAGAGGTCGTTAAAATATATCCGGACGTTTTCCCCGGAAACTGGTCACTTTAGGGCATACCCGATAGGGACAAAAAGTGCTTGTATTAAACTTCTCTACAAGATCCCATCATAAAAAAGTACTCATAAGGGGACAATTTTTTTTTCATATGGATCGATAATTTTCTAAGTCCGATAAAAATTAAGTTGAAAATCCTTTAATGGGGTTCGATAGTGTGGCTGACGCTGACCAATATCGCCCAGAGAACCCTGCCACTCCGTGGCCTTATTTCGGAGTTAGAGGTCGTCAAAATATATCCGGACGTTTTCCCCGGAAACTGGTCACTTTAGGGAATACCCGATAGGGACAAAAAGTGCTTGTATTAAACTCCTCTACAAGATCCCATCATAAAAAAAATACTCTTATGGGGACATTTTTTTTTTCATATGGATCGATAATTTCCTAAGTCCGATAAAAATTAAGTTGAAAATCCTTTAACGGGGTTTGATAGTGTGTCTGATTCTCATCAACAACGTCCAAAGAACTCTGCTACCCCGTCGCCCCAATTCGGAGTTAGAGGTCGTCAAAATATATCCGGACGTTTTCCCCGGAAACTGGTTACTTTAGGGAATACCCGATAGGGACAAAAAGTGCTTGTATTAAACTCCTCTACAAGATCCCATCATAAAAAAGTACTCTTATGGGGACAATTTTTTTTTCATATGGATCGATAATTTTCTAAGTCCGATAAAAATTAAGTTGAAAATCCTTTAATGGGGTTCGATAGTGTGGCTGACGCTGACTAATATCGCCCAGAGAACCCTGCCACTCCGTGGCCTTATTTCGGTGTTAGAGGTCGTCAAAATATATCCGGACGTTTTCCCCAGAAACTGGTTACTTTAGGGAATACCCGATAGGGACAAAAAGTGCTTGTATTAAACTCCTCTACAAGATCCCATCATAAAAAAGTACTTTTATGGGGACAATTTTTTTTTCATATGGATCGATAATTTTCTAAGTCCGATAAAAATTAAGTTGAAAATCCTTTAACGGGGTTCGATAGTGTGTCTGATTCTCATCAATAACGTCCAAAAAACTCTGCTACCTCGTCGCCCCATTTTGGAGTTAGAGGTCGTTAAAATATATCCGGACGTTTTCCCCGAAAACTGGTCACTTTAGGGAATACCCGATAGGGACAAAAAGTGCTTGTATTAAACTCCTCTACAAGATCCCATCATAAAAAAATACTCATAAGGGGACAATTTTTTTTTCATATGGATCGATAATTTTCTAAGTCCGATAAAAATTAAGTTGAAAATCCTTTAATGGGGTTCGATAGTGTGGCTGACGCTGACCAATATCGCCCAGAGAACCCTGCCACTCCGTGGCCTTATTTCGGAGTTAGAGGTCGTCAAAATATATCCGGACGTTTTCCCCGGAAACTGGTCACTTTAGGGAATACCCGATAGGGACAAAAAGTGCTTGTATTAAACTCCTCTACAAGATCCCATCATAAAAAAGTACTCTTATGGGGACAATTTTTTTTTCATATGGATCGATAATTTTCTAAGTCCGATAAAAATTAAGTTGAAAATCCTTTAATGGGGTTCGATAGTGTGGCTGACGCTGACTAATATCGCCCAGAGAACCCTGCCACTCCGTGGCCTTATTTCGGTGTTAGAGGTCGTCAAAATATATCCGGACGTTTTCCCCAGAAACTGGTTACTTTAGGGAATACCCGATAGGGACAAAAAGTGCTTGTATTAAACTCCTCTACAAGATCCCATCATAAAAAAGTACTTTTATGGGGACAATTTTTTTTTCATATGGATCGATAATTTTCTAAGTCCGATAAAAATTAAGTTGAAAATCCTTTAACGGGGTTCGATAGTGTGTCTGATTCTCATCAATAACGTCCAAAAAACTCTGCTACCTCGTCGCCCCATTTTGGAGTTAGAGGTCGTTAAAATATATCCGGACGTTTTCCCCGAAAACTGGTCACTTTAGGGAATACCCGATAGGGACAAAAAGTGCTTGTATTAAACTCCTCTACAAGATCCCATCATAAAAAAATACTCTTATGGGGACATTTTTTTTTTCATATGGATCGATAATTTTCTAAGTCCGATAAAAATTAAGTTGAAAATCCTTTAATGGGGTTCGATAGTGTGGCTGACGCTGACTAATATCGCCCAGAGAACCCTGCCACTCCGTGGCCTTATTTCGGTGTTAGAGGTCGTCAAAATATATCCGGACGTTTTCCCCAGAAACTGGTTACTTTAGGGAATACCCGATAGGGACAAAAAGTGCTTGTATTAAACTCCTCTACAAGATCCCATCATAAAAAAGTACTTTTATGGGGACAATTTTTTTTTCATATGGATCGATAATTTTCTAAGTCCGATAAAAATTAAGTTGAAAATCCTTTAACGGGGTTCGATAGTGTGTCTGATTTTCATCAATAACGTCCAAAGAACTCTGCTACCCCGTCGCCCCAATTCGGAGTTAGAGGTCGTTAAAATATATCCGGACGTTTTCCCCGGAAACTGGTTACTTTAGGGCATACCCGATAGGGACAAAAAGTGCTTGTATTAAACTTCTCTACAAGATCCCATCATAAAAAAGTACTCATAAGGGGACAATTTTTTTTTCATATGGATCGATAATTTTCTAAGTCCGATAAAAATTAAGTTGAAAATCCTTTAACGGGGTTCGATAGTGTGTCTGATTTTCATCAATAACGTCCAAAGAACTCTGCTACCCCGTCGCCCCAATTCGGAGTTAGAGGTCGTTAAAATATATCCGGACGTTTTCCCCGGAAACTGGTCACTTTAGGGCATACCCGATAGGGACAAAAAGTGCTTGTATTAAACTTCTCTACAAGATCCCATCATAAAAAAGTACTCATAAGGGGACAATTTTTTTTTCATATGGATCGATAATTTTCTAAGTCCGATAAAAATTAAGTTGAAAATCCTTTAATGGGGTTCGATAGTGTGGCTGACGCTGACCAATATCGCCCAGAGAACCCTGCCACTCCGTGGCCTTATTTCGGAGTTAGAGGTCGTCAAAATATATCCGGACGTTTTCCCCGGAAACTGGTCACTTTAGGGAATACCCGATAGGGACAAAAAGTGCTTGTATTAAACTCCTCTACAAGATCCCATCATAAAAAAAATACTCTTATGGGGACATTTTTTTTTTCATATGGATCGATAATTTCCTAAGTCCGATAAAAATTAAGTTGAAAATCCTTTAACGGGGTTTGATAGTGTGTCTGATTCTCATCAACAACGTCCAAAGAACTCTGCTACCCCGTCGCCCCAATTCGGAGTTAGAGGTCGTCAAAATATATCCGGACGTTTTCCCCGGAAACTGGTTACTTTAGGGAATACCCGATAGGGACAAAAAGTGCTTGTATTAAACTCCTCTACAAGATCCCATCATAAAAAAGTACTCTTATGGGGACAATTTTTTTTTCATATGGATCGATAATTTTCTAAGTCCGATAAAAATTAAGTTGAAAATCCTTTAATGGGGTTCGATAGTGTGGCTGACGCTGACTAATATCGCCCAGAGAACCCTGCCACTCCGTGGCCTTATTTCGGTGTTAGAGGTCGTCAAAATATATCCGGACGTTTTCCCCAGAAACTGGTTACTTTAGGGAATACCCGATAGGGACAAAAAGTGCTTGTATTAAACTCCTCTACAAGATCCCATCATAAAAAAGTACTTTTATGGGGACAATTTTTTTTTCATATGGATCGATAATTTTCTAAGTCCGATAAAAATTAAGTTGAAAATCCTTTAACGGGGTTCGATAGTGTGTCTGATTCTCATCAATAACGTCCAAAAAACTCTGCTACCTCGTCGCCCCATTTTGGAGTTAGAGGTCGTTAAAATATATCCGGACGTTTTCCCCGAAAACTGGTCACTTTAGGGAATACCCGATAGGGACAAAAAGTGCTTGTATTAAACTCCTCTACAAGATCCCATCATAAAAAAATACTCTTATGGGGACATTTTTTTTTTCATATGGATCGATAATTTTCTAAGTCCGATAAAAATTAAGTTGAAAATCCTTTAATGGGGTTCGATAGTGTGGCTGACGCTGACTAATATCGCCCAGAGAACCCTGCCACTCCGTGGCCTTATTTCGGTGTTAGAGGTCGTCAAAATATATCCGGACGTTTTCCCCAGAAACTGGTTACTTTAGGGAATACCCGATAGGGACAAAAAGTGCTTGTATTAAACTCCTCTACAAGATCCCATCATAAAAAAGTACTTTTATGGGGACAATTTTTTTTTCATATGGATCGATAATTTTCTAAGTCCGATAAAAATTAAGTTGAAAATCCTTTAACGGGGTTCGATAGTGTGTCTGATTTTCATCAATAACGTCCAAAGAACTCTGCTACCCCGTCGCCCCAATTCGGAGTTAGAGGTCGTTAAAATATATCCGGACGTTTTCCCCGGAAACTGGTTACTTTAGGGCATACCCGATAGGGACAAAAAGTGCTTGTATTAAACTTCTCTACAAGATCCCATCATAAAAAAGTACTCATAAGGGGACAATTTTTTTTTCATATGGATCGATAATTTTCTAAGTCCGATAAAAATTAAGTTGAAAATCCTTTAACGGGGTTCGATAGTGTGTCTGATTTTCATCAATAACGTCCAAAGAACTCTGCTACCCCGTCGCCCCAATTCGGAGTTAGAGGTCGTTAAAATATATCCGGACGTTTTCCCCGGAAACTGGTTACTTTAGGGAATACCCGATAGGGACAAAAAGTGCTTGTATTAAACTTCTCTACAAGATCCCATCATAAAAAAGTACTCATAAGGGGACAATTTTTTTTTCATATGGATCGATAATTTTCTAAGTCCGATAAAAATTAAGTTGAAAATCCTTTAATGGGGTTCGATAGTGTGGCTGACGCTGACCAATATCGCCCAGAGAACCCTGCCACTCCGTGGCCTTATTTCGGAGTTAGAGGTCGTCAAAATATATCCGGACGTTTTCCCCGGAAACTGGTCACTTTAGGGAATACCCGATAGGGACAAAAAGTGCTTGTATTAAACTCCTCTACAAGATCCCATCATAAAAAAATACTCTTATGGGGACATTTTTTTTTTCATATGGATCGATAATTTCCTAAGTCCGATAAAAATTAAGTTGAAAATCCTTTAACGGGGTTTGATAGTGTGTCTGATTCTCATCAACAACGTCCAAAGAACTCTGCTACCCCGTCGCCCCAATTCGGAGTTAGAGGTCGTCAAAATATATCCGGACGTTTTCCCCGGAAACTGGTTACTTTAGGGAATACCCGATAGGGACAAAAAGTGCTTGTATTAAACTCCTCTACAAGATCCCATCATAAAAAAGTACTCTTATGGGGACAATTTTTTTTTCATATGGATCGATAATTTTCTAAGTCCGATAAAAATTAAGTTGAAAATCCTTTAATGGGGTTCGATAGTGTGGCTGACGCTGACTAATATCGCCCAGAGAACCCTGCCACTCCGTGGCCTTATTTCGGTGTTAGAGGTCGTCAAAATATATCCGGACGTTTTCCCCAGAAACTGGTTACTTTAGGGAATACCCGATAGGGACAAAAAGTGCTTGTATTAAACTCCTCTACAAGATCCCATCATAAAAAAGTACTTTTATGGGGACAATTTTTTTTTCATATGGATCGATAATTTTCTAAGTCCGATAAAAATTAAGTTGAAAATCCTTTAACGGGGTTCGATAGTGTGTCTGATTCTCATCAATAACGTCCAAAAAACTCTGCTACCTCGTCGCCCCATTTTGGAGTTAGAGGTCGTTAAAATATATCCGGACGTTTTCCCCGAAAACTGGTCACTTTAGGGAATACCCGATAGGGACAAAAAGTGCTTGTATTAAACTTCTCTACAAGATCCCATCATAAAAAAGTACTCATAAGGGGACAATTTTTTTTTCATATGGATCGATAATTTCCTAAGTCCGATAAAAATTAAGTTGAAAATCCTTTAACGGGGTTTGATAGTGTGTCTGATTCTCATCAACAACGTCCAAAGAACTCTGCTACCCCGTCGCCCCAATTCGGAGTTAGAGGTCGTCAAAATATATCCGGACGTTTTCCCCGGAAACTGGTTACTTTAGGGAATACCCGATAGGGACAAAAAGTGCTTGTATTAAACTCCTCTACAAGATCCCATCATAAAAAAGTACTCTTATGGGGACAATTTTTTTTTCATATGGATCGATAATTTTCTAAGTCCGATAAAAATTAAGTTGAAAATCCTTTAATGGGGTTCGATAGTGTGGCTGACGCTGACTAATATCGCCCAGAGAACCCTGCCACTCCGTGGCCTTATTTCGGTGTTAGAGGTCGTCAAAATATATCCGGACGTTTTCCCCAGAAACTGGTTACTTTAGGGAATACCCGATAGGGACAAAAAGTGCTTGTATTAAACTCCTCTACAAGATCCCATCATAAAAAAGTACTTTTATGGGGACAATTTTTTTTTCATATGGATCGATAATTTTCTAAGTCCGATAAAAATTAAGTTGAAAATCCTTTAACGGGGTTCGATAGTGTGTCTGATTCTCATCAATAACGTCCAAAAAACTCTGCTACCTCGTCGCCCCATTTTGGAGTTAGAGGTCGTTAAAATATATCCGGACGTTTTCCCCGAAAACTGGTCACTTTAGGGAATACCCGATAGGGACAAAAAGTGCTTGTATTAAACTCCTCTACAAGATCCCATCATAAAAAAATACTCTTATGGGGACATTTTTTTTTTCATATGGATCGATAATTTTCTAAGTCCGATAAAAATTAAGTTGAAAATCCTTTAATGGGGTTCGATAGTGTGGCTGACGCTGACTAATATCGCCCAGAGAACCCTGCCACTCCGTGGCCTTATTTCGGTGTTAGAGGTCGTCAAAATATATCCGGACGTTTTCCCCAGAAACTGGTTACTTTAGGGAATACCCGATAGGGACAAAAAGTGCTTGTATTAAACTCCTCTACAAGATCCCATCATAAAAAAGTACTTTTATGGGGACAATTTTTTTTTCATATGGATCGATAATTTTCTAAGTCCGATAAAAATTAAGTTGAAAATCCTTTAACGGGGTTCGATAGTGTGTCTGATTTTCATCAATAACGTCCAAAGAACTCTGCTACCCCGTCGCCCCAATTCGGAGTTAGAGGTCGTTAAAATATATCCGGACGTTTTCCCCGGAAACTGGTTACTTTAGGGCATACCCGATAGGGACAAAAAGTGCTTGTATTAAACTTCTCTACAAGATCCCATCATAAAAAAGTACTCATAAGGGGACAATTTTTTTTTCATATGGATCGATAATTTTCTAAGTCCGATAAAAATTAAGTTGAAAATCCTTTAACGGGGTTCGATAGTGTGTCTGATTTTCATCAATAACGTCCAAAGAACTCTGCTACCCCGTCGCCCCAATTCGGAGTTAGAGGTCGTTAAAATATATCCGGACGTTTTCCCCGGAAACTGGTCACTTTAGGGCATACCCGATAGGGACAAAAAGTGCTTGTATTAAACTTCTCTACAAGATCCCATCATAAAAAAGTACTCATAAGGGGACAATTTTTTTTTCATATGGATCGATAATTTTCTAAGTCCGATAAAAATTAAGTTGAAAATCCTTTAATGGGGTTCGATAGTGTGGCTGACGCTGACCAATATCGCCCAGAGAACCCTGCCACTCCGTGGCCTTATTTCGGAGTTAGAGGTCGTCAAAATATATCCGGACGTTTTCCCCGGAAACTGGTCACTTTAGGGAATACCCGATAGGGACAAAAAGTGCTTGTATTAAACTCCTCTACAAGATCCCATCATAAAAAAAATACTCTTATGGGGACATTTTTTTTTTCATATGGATCGATAATTTCCTAAGTCCGATAAAAATTAAGTTGAAAATCCTTTAACGGGGTTTGATAGTGTGTCTGATTCTCATCAACAACGTCCAAAGAACTCTGCTACCCCGTCGCCCCAATTCGGAGTTAGAGGTCGTCAAAATATATCCGGACGTTTTCCCCGGAAACTGGTTACTTTAGGGAATACCCGATAGGGACAAAAAGTGCTTGTATTAAACTCCTCTACAAGATCCCATCATAAAAAAGTACTCTTATGGGGACAATTTTTTTTTCATATGGATCGATAATTTTCTAAGTCCGATAAAAATTAAGTTGAAAATCCTTTAATGGGGTTCGATAGTGTGGCTGACGCTGACTAATATCGCCCAGAGAACCCTGCCACTCCGTGGCCTTATTTCGGTGTTAGAGGTCGTCAAAATATATCCGGACGTTTTCCCCAGAAACTGGTTACTTTAGGGAATACCCGATAGGGACAAAAAGTGCTTGTATTAAACTCCTCTACAAGATCCCATCATAAAAAAGTACTTTTATGGGGACAATTTTTTTTTCATATGGATCGATAATTTTCTAAGTCCGATAAAAATTAAGTTGAAAATCCTTTAACGGGGTTCGATAGTGTGTCTGATTCTCATCAATAACGTCCAAAAAACTCTGCTACCTCGTCGCCCCATTTTGGAGTTAGAGGTCGTTAAAATATATCCGGACGTTTTCCCCGAAAACTGGTCACTTTAGGGAATACCCGATAGGGACAAAAAGTGCTTGTATTAAACTCCTCTACAAGATCCCATCATAAAAAAATACTCTTATGGGGACATTTTTTTTTTCATATGGATCGATAATTTTCTAAGTCCGATAAAAATTAAGTTGAAAATCCTTTAATGGGGTTCGATAGTGTGGCTGACGCTGACTAATATCGCCCAGAGAACCCTGCCACTCCGTGGCCTTATTTCGGTGTTAGAGGTCGTCAAAATATATCCGGACGTTTTCCCCAGAAACTGGTTACTTTAGGGAATACCCGATAGGGACAAAAAGTGCTTGTATTAAACTCCTCTACAAGATCCCATCATAAAAAAGTACTTTTATGGGGACAATTTTTTTTTCATATGGATCGATAATTTTCTAAGTCCGATAAAAATTAAGTTGAAAATCCTTTAACGGGGTTCGATAGTGTGTCTGATTTTCATCAATAACGTCCAAAGAACTCTGCTACCCCGTCGCCCCAATTCGGAGTTAGAGGTCGTTAAAATATATCCGGACGTTTTCCCCGGAAACTGGTTACTTTAGGGCATACCCGATAGGGACAAAAAGTGCTTGTATTAAACTTCTCTACAAGATCCCATCATAAAAAAGTACTCATAAGGGGACAATTTTTTTTTCATATGGATCGATAATTTTCTAAGTCCGATAAAAATTAAGTTGAAAATCCTTTAACGGGGTTCGATAGTGTGTCTGATTTTCATCAATAACGTCCAAAGAACTCTGCTACCCCGTCGCCCCAATTCGGAGTTAGAGGTCGTTAAAATATATCCGGACGTTTTCCCCGGAAACTGGTTACTTTAGGGAATACCCGATAGGGACAAAAAGTGCTTGTATTAAACTTCTCTACAAGATCCCATCATAAAAAAGTACTCATAAGGGGACAATTTTTTTTTCATATGGATCGATAATTTTCTAAGTCCGATAAAAATTAAGTTGAAAATCCTTTAATGGGGTTCGATAGTGTGGCTGACGCTGACCAATATCGCCCAGAGAACCCTGCCACTCCGTGGCCTTATTTCGGAGTTAGAGGTCGTCAAAATATATCCGGACGTTTTCCCCGGAAACTGGTCACTTTAGGGAATACCCGATAGGGACAAAAAGTGCTTGTATTAAACTCCTCTACAAGATCCCATCATAAAAAAATACTCTTATGGGGACATTTTTTTTTTCATATGGATCGATAATTTCCTAAGTCCGATAAAAATTAAGTTGAAAATCCTTTAACGGGGTTTGATAGTGTGTCTGATTCTCATCAACAACGTCCAAAGAACTCTGCTACCCCGTCGCCCCAATTCGGAGTTAGAGGTCGTCAAAATATATCCGGACGTTTTCCCCGGAAACTGGTTACTTTAGGGAATACCCGATAGGGACAAAAAGTGCTTGTATTAAACTCCTCTACAAGATCCCATCATAAAAAAGTACTCTTATGGGGACAATTTTTTTTTCATATGGATCGATAATTTTCTAAGTCCGATAAAAATTAAGTTGAAAATCCTTTAATGGGGTTCGATAGTGTGGCTGACGCTGACTAATATCGCCCAGAGAACCCTGCCACTCCGTGGCCTTATTTCGGTGTTAGAGGTCGTCAAAATATATCCGGACGTTTTCCCCAGAAACTGGTTACTTTAGGGAATACCCGATAGGGACAAAAAGTGCTTGTATTAAACTCCTCTACAAGATCCCATCATAAAAAAGTACTTTTATGGGGACAATTTTTTTTTCATATGGATCGATAATTTTCTAAGTCCGATAAAAATTAAGTTGAAAATCCTTTAACGGGGTTCGATAGTGTGTCTGATTCTCATCAATAACGTCCAAAAAACTCTGCTACCTCGTCGCCCCATTTTGGAGTTAGAGGTCGTTAAAATATATCCGGACGTTTTCCCCGAAAACTGGTCACTTTAGGGAATACCCGATAGGGACAAAAAGTGCTTGTATTAAACTTCTCTACAAGATCCCATCATAAAAAAGTACTCATAAGGGGACAATTTTTTTTTCATATGGATCGATAATTTTCTAAGTCCGATAAAAATTAAGTTGAAAATCCTTTAACGGGGTTCGATAGTGTGTCTGATTTTCATCAATAACGTCCAAAGAACTGCTACCCCGTCGCCCCAATTCGGAGTTAGAGGTCGTTAAAATATATCCGGACGTTTTCCCCGGAAACTGGTTACTTTAGGGAATACCCGATAGGGACAAAAAGTGCTTGTATTAAACTTCTCTACAAGATCCCATCATAAAAAAGTACTCATAAGGGGACAATTTTTTTTTCATATGGATCGATAATTTTCTAAGTCCGATAAAAATTAAGTTGAAAATCCTTTAATGGGGTTCGATAGTGTGGCTGACGCTGACCAATATCGCCCAGAGAACCCTGCCACTCCGTGGCCTTATTTCGGAGTTAGAGGTCGTCAAAATATATCCGGACGTTTTCCCCGGAAACTGGTCACTTTAGGGAATACCCGATAGGGACAAAAAGTGCTTGTATTAAACTCCTCTACAAGATCCCATCATAAAAAAAATACTCTTATGGGGACATTTTTTTTTTCATATGGATCGATAATTTCCTAAGTCCGATAAAAATTAAGTTGAAAATCCTTTAACGGGGTTTGATAGTGTGTCTGATTCTCATCAACAACGTCCAAAGAACTCTGCTACCCCGTCGCCCCAATTCGGAGTTAGAGGTCGTCAAAATATATCCGGACGTTTTCCCCGGAAACTGGTTACTTTAGGGAATACCCGATAGGGACAAAAAGTGCTTGTATTAAACTCCTCTACAAGATCCCATCATAAAAAAGTACTCTTATGGGGACAATTTTTTTTTCATATGGATCGATAATTTTCTAAGTCCGATAAAAATTAAGTTGAAAATCCTTTAATGGGGTTCGATAGTGTGGCTGACGCTGACTAATATCGCCCAGAGAACCCTGCCACTCCGTGGCCTTATTTCGGTGTTAGAGGTCGTCAAAATATATCCGGACGTTTTCCCCAGAAACTGGTTACTTTAGGGAATACCCGATAGGGACAAAAAGTGCTTGTATTAAACTCCTCTACAAGATCCCATCATAAAAAAGTACTTTTATGGGGACAATTTTTTTTTCATATGGATCGATAATTTTCTAAGTCCGATAAAAATTAAGTTGAAAATCCTTTAATGGGGTTCGATAGTGTGGCTGACGCTGACTAATATCGCCCAGAGAACCCTGCCACTCCGTGGCCTTATTTCGGTGTTAGAGGTCGTCAAAATATATCCGGACGTTTTCCCCAGAAACTGGTTACTTTAGGGAATACCCGATAGGGACAAAAAGTGCTTGTATTAAACTCCTCTACAAGATCCCATCATAAAAAAGTACTTTTATGGGGACAATTTTTTTTTCATATGGATCGATAATTTTCTAAGTCCGATAAAAATTAAGTTGAAAATCCTTTAACGGGGTTCGATAGTGTGTCTGATTTTCATCAATAACGTCCAAAGAACTCTGCTACCCCGTCGCCCCAATTCGGAGTTAGAGGTCGTTAAAATATATCCGGACGTTTTCCCCGGAAACTGGTCACTTTAGGGCATACCCGATAGGGACAAAAAGTGCTTGTATTAAACTTCTCTACAAGATCCCATCATAAAAAAGTACTCATAAGGGGACAATTTTTTTTTCATATGGATCGATAATTTTCTAAGTCCGATAAAAATTAAGTTGAAAATCCTTTAATGGGGTTCGATAGTGTGGCTGACGCTGACCAATATCGCCCAGAGAACCCTGCCACTCCGTGGCCTTATTTCGGAGTTAGAGGTCGTCAAAATATATCCGGACGTTTTCCCCGGAAACTGGTCACTTTAGGGAATACCCGATAGGGACAAAAAGTGCTTGTATTAAACTCCTCTACAAGATCCCATCATAAAAAAAATACTCTTATGGGGACATTTTTTTTTTCATATGGATCGATAATTTCCTAAGTCCGATAAAAATTAAGTTGAAAATCCTTTAACGGGGTTTGATAGTGTGTCTGATTCTCATCAACAACGTCCAAAGAACTCTGCTACCCCGTCGCCCCAATTCGGAGTTAGAGGTCGTCAAAATATATCCGGACGTTTTCCCCGGAAACTGGTTACTTTAGGGAATACCCGATAGGGACAAAAAGTGCTTGTATTAAACTCCTCTACAAGATCCCATCATAAAAAAGTACTCTTATGGGGACAATTTTTTTTTCATATGGATCGATAATTTTCTAAGTCCGATAAAAATTAAGTTGAAAATCCTTTAATGGGGTTCGATAGTGTGGCTGACGCTGACTAATATCGCCCAGAGAACCCTGCCACTCCGTGGCCTTATTTCGGTGTTAGAGGTCGTCAAAATATATCCGGACGTTTTCCCCAGAAACTGGTTACTTTAGGGAATACCCGATAGGGACAAAAAGTGCTTGTATTAAACTCCTCTACAAGATCCCATCATAAAAAAGTACTTTTATGGGGACAATTTTTTTTTCATATGGATCGATAATTTTCTAAGTCCGATAAAAATTAAGTTGAAAATCCTTTAACGGGGTTCGATAGTGTGTCTGATTCTCATCAATAACGTCCAAAAAACTCTGCTACCTCGTCGCCCCATTTTGGAGTTAGAGGTCGTTAAAATATATCCGGACGTTTTCCCCGAAAACTGGTCACTTTAGGGAATACCCGATAGGGACAAAAAGTGCTTGTATTAAACTCCTCTACAAGATCCCATCATAAAAAAATACTCATAAGGGGACAATTTTTTTTTCATATGGATCGATAATTTTCTAAGTCCGATAAAAATTAAGTTGAAAATCCTTTAATGGGGTTCGATAGTGTGGCTGACGCTGACCAATATCGCCCAGAGAACCCTGCCACTCCGTGGCCTTATTTCGGAGTTAGAGGTCGTCAAAATATATCCGGACGTTTTCCCCGGAAACTGGTCACTTTAGGGAATACCCGATAGGGACAAAAAGTGCTTGTATTAAACTCCTCTACAAGATCCCATCATAAAAAAGTACTCTTATGGGGACAATTTTTTTTTCATATGGATCGATAATTTTCTAAGTCCGATAAAAATTAAGTTGAAAATCCTTTAATGGGGTTCGATAGTGTGGCTGACGCTGACTAATATCGCCCAGAGAACCCTGCCACTCCGTGGCCTTATTTCGGTGTTAGAGGTCGTCAAAATATATCCGGACGTTTTCCCCAGAAACTGGTTACTTTAGGGAATACCCGATAGGGACAAAAAGTGCTTGTATTAAACTCCTCTACAAGATCCCATCATAAAAAAGTACTTTTATGGGGACAATTTTTTTTTCATATGGATCGATAATTTTCTAAGTCCGATAAAAATTAAGTTGAAAATCCTTTAACGGGGTTCGATAGTGTGTCTGATTCTCATCAATAACGTCCAAAAAACTCTGCTACCTCGTCGCCCCATTTTGGAGTTAGAGGTCGTTAAAATATATCCGGACGTTTTCCCCGAAAACTGGTCACTTTAGGGAATACCCGATAGGGACAAAAAGTGCTTGTATTAAACTCCTCTACAAGATCCCATCATAAAAAAATACTCTTATGGGGACATTTTTTTTTTCATATGGATCGATAATTTTCTAAGTCCGATAAAAATTAAGTTGAAAATCCTTTAATGGGGTTCGATAGTGTGGCTGACGCTGACTAATATCGCCCAGAGAACCCTGCCACTCCGTGGCCTTATTTCGGTGTTAGAGGTCGTCAAAATATATCCGGACGTTTTCCCCAGAAACTGGTTACTTTAGGGAATACCCGATAGGGACAAAAAGTGCTTGTATTAAACTCCTCTACAAGATCCCATCATAAAAAAGTACTTTTATGGGGACAATTTTTTTTTCATATGGATCGATAATTTTCTAAGTCCGATAAAAATTAAGTTGAAAATCCTTTAACGGGGTTCGATAGTGTGTCTGATTTTCATCAATAACGTCCAAAGAACTCTGCTACCCCGTCGCCCCAATTCGGAGTTAGAGGTCGTTAAAATATATCCGGACGTTTTCCCCGGAAACTGGTTACTTTAGGGCATACCCGATAGGGACAAAAAGTGCTTGTATTAAACTTCTCTACAAGATCCCATCATAAAAAAGTACTCATAAGGGGACAATTTTTTTTTCATATGGATCGATAATTTTCTAAGTCCGATAAAAATTAAGTTGAAAATCCTTTAACGGGGTTCGATAGTGTGTCTGATTTTCATCAATAACGTCCAAAGAACTCTGCTACCCCGTCGCCCCAATTCGGAGTTAGAGGTCGTTAAAATATATCCGGACGTTTTCCCCGGAAACTGGTCACTTTAGGGCATACCCGATAGGGACAAAAAGTGCTTGTATTAAACTTCTCTACAAGATCCCATCATAAAAAAGTACTCATAAGGGGACAATTTTTTTTTCATATGGATCGATAATTTTCTAAGTCCGATAAAAATTAAGTTGAAAATCCTTTAATGGGGTTCGATAGTGTGGCTGACGCTGACCAATATCGCCCAGAGAACCCTGCCACTCCGTGGCCTTATTTCGGAGTTAGAGGTCGTCAAAATATATCCGGACGTTTTCCCCGGAAACTGGTCACTTTAGGGAATACCCGATAGGGACAAAAAGTGCTTGTATTAAACTCCTCTACAAGATCCCATCATAAAAAAAATACTCTTATGGGGACATTTTTTTTTTCATATGGATCGATAATTTCCTAAGTCCGATAAAAATTAAGTTGAAAATCCTTTAACGGGGTTTGATAGTGTGTCTGATTCTCATCAACAACGTCCAAAGAACTCTGCTACCCCGTCGCCCCAATTCGGAGTTAGAGGTCGTCAAAATATATCCGGACGTTTTCCCCGGAAACTGGTTACTTTAGGGAATACCCGATAGGGACAAAAAGTGCTTGTATTAAACTCCTCTACAAGATCCCATCATAAAAAAGTACTCTTATGGGGACAATTTTTTTTTCATATGGATCGATAATTTTCTAAGTCCGATAAAAATTAAGTTGAAAATCCTTTAATGGGGTTCGATAGTGTGGCTGACGCTGACTAATATCGCCCAGAGAACCCTGCCACTCCGTGGCCTTATTTCGGTGTTAGAGGTCGTCAAAATATATCCGGACGTTTTCCCCAGAAACTGGTTACTTTAGGGAATACCCGATAGGGACAAAAAGTGCTTGTATTAAACTCCTCTACAAGATCCCATCATAAAAAAGTACTTTTATGGGGACAATTTTTTTTTCATATGGATCGATAATTTTCTAAGTCCGATAAAAATTAAGTTGAAAATCCTTTAACGGGGTTCGATAGTGTGTCTGATTCTCATCAATAACGTCCAAAAAACTCTGCTACCTCGTCGCCCCATTTTGGAGTTAGAGGTCGTTAAAATATATCCGGACGTTTTCCCCGAAAACTGGTCACTTTAGGGAATACCCGATAGGGACAAAAAGTGCTTGTATTAAACTCCTCTACAAGATCCCATCATAAAAAAATACTCTTATGGGGACATTTTTTTTTTCATATGGATCGATAATTTTCTAAGTCCGATAAAAATTAAGTTGAAAATCCTTTAATGGGGTTCGATAGTGTGGCTGACGCTGACTAATATCGCCCAGAGAACCCTGCCACTCCGTGGCCTTATTTCGGAGTTAGAGGTCGTCAAAATATATCCGGACGTTTTCCCCGGAAACTGGTCACTTTAGGGAATACCCGATAGGGACAAAAAGTGCTTGTATTAAACTCCTCTACAAGATCCCATCATAAAAAAGTACTCTTATGGGGACAATTTTTTTTTCATATGGATCGATAATTTTCTAAGTCCGATAAAAATTAAGTTGAAAATCCTTTAATGGGGTTCGATAGTGTGGCTGACGCTGACTAATATCGCCCAGAGAACCCTGCCACTCCGTGGCCTTATTTCGGTGTTAGAGGTCGTCAAAATATATCCGGACGTTTTCCCCAGAAACTGGTTACTTTAGGGAATACCCGATAGGGACAAAAAGTGCTTGTATTAAACTCCTCTACAAGATCCCATCATAAAAAAGTACTTTTATGGGGACAATTTTTTTTTCATATGGATCGATAATTTTCTAAGTCCGATAAAAATTAAGTTGAAAATCCTTTAACGGGGTTCGATAGTGTGTCTGATTCTCATCAATAACGTCCAAAAAACTCTGCTACCTCGTCGCCCCATTTTGGAGTTAGAGGTCGTTAAAATATATCCGGACGTTTTCCCCGAAAACTGGTCACTTTAGGGAATACCCGATAGGGACAAAAAGTGCTTGTATTAAACTCCTCTACAAGATCCCATCATAAAAAAATACTCTTATGGGGACATTTTTTTTTTCATATGGATCGATAATTTTCTAAGTCCGATAAAAATTAAGTTGAAAATCCTTTAATGGGGTTCGATAGTGTGGCTGACGCTGACTAATATCGCCCAGAGAACCCTGCCACTCCGTGGCCTTATTTCGGTGTTAGAGGTCGTCAAAATATATCCGGACGTTTTCCCCAGAAACTGGTTACTTTAGGGAATACCCGATAGGGACAAAAAGTGCTTGTATTAAACTCCTCTACAAGATCCCATCATAAAAAAGTACTTTTATGGGGACAATTTTTTTTTCATATGGATCGATAATTTTCTAAGTCCGATAAAAATTAAGTTGAAAATCCTTTAACGGGGTTCGATAGTGTGTCTGATTTTCATCAATAACGTCCAAAGAACTCTGCTACCCCGTCGCCCCAATTCGGAGTTAGAGGTCGTTAAAATATATCCGGACGTTTTCCCCGGAAACTGGTTACTTTAGGGCATACCCGATAGGGACAAAAAGTGCTTGTATTAAACTTCTCTACAAGATCCCATCATAAAAAAGTACTCATAAGGGGACAATTTTTTTTTCATATGGATCGATAATTTTCTAAGTCCGATAAAAATTAAGTTGAAAATCCTTTAACGGGGTTCGATAGTGTGTCTGATTTTCATCAATAACGTCCAAAGAACTCTGCTACCCCGTCGCCCCAATTCGGAGTTAGAGGTCGTTAAAATATATCCGGACGTTTTCCCCGGAAACTGGTCACTTTAGGGCATACCCGATAGGGACAAAAAGTGCTTGTATTAAACTTCTCTACAAGATCCCATCATAAAAAAGTACTCATAAGGGGACAATTTTTTTTTCATATGGATCGATAATTTTCTAAGTCCGATAAAAATTAAGTTGAAAATCCTTTAATGGGGTTCGATAGTGTGGCTGACGCTGACCAATATCGCCCAGAGAACCCTGCCACTCCGTGGCCTTATTTCGGAGTTAGAGGTCGTCAAAATATATCCGGACGTTTTCCCCGGAAACTGGTCACTTTAGGGAATACCCGATAGGGACAAAAAGTGCTTGTATTAAACTCCTCTACAAGATCCCATCATAAAAAAAATACTCTTATGGGGACATTTTTTTTTTCATATGGATCGATAATTTCCTAAGTCCGATAAAAATTAAGTTGAAAATCCTTTAACGGGGTTTGATAGTGTGTCTGATTCTCATCAACAACGTCCAAAGAACTCTGCTACCCCGTCGCCCCAATTCGGAGTTAGAGGTCGTCAAAATATATCCGGACGTTTTCCCCGGAAACTGGTTACTTTAGGGAATACCCGATAGGGACAAAAAGTGCTTGTATTAAACTCCTCTACAAGATCCCATCATAAAAAAGTACTCTTATGGGGACAATTTTTTTTTCATATGGATCGATAATTTTCTAAGTCCGATAAAAATTAAGTTGAAAATCCTTTAATGGGGTTCGATAGTGTGGCTGACGCTGACTAATATCGCCCAGAGAACCCTGCCACTCCGTGGCCTTATTTCGGTGTTAGAGGTCGTCAAAATATATCCGGACGTTTTCCCCAGAAACTGGTTACTTTAGGGAATACCCGATAGGGACAAAAAGTGCTTGTATTAAACTCCTCTACAAGATCCCATCATAAAAAAGTACTTTTATGGGGACAATTTTTTTTTCATATGGATCGATAATTTTCTAAGTCCGATAAAAATTAAGTTGAAAATCCTTTAACGGGGTTCGATAGTGTGTCTGATTCTCATCAATAACGTCCAAAAAACTCTGCTACCTCGTCGCCCCATTTTGGAGTTAGAGGTCGTTAAAATATATCCGGACGTTTTCCCCGAAAACTGGTCACTTTAGGGAATACCCGATAGGGACAAAAAGTGCTTGTATTAAACTCCTCTACAAGATCCCATCATAAAAAAATACTCTTATGGGGACATTTTTTTTTTCATATGGATCGATAATTTTCTAAGTCCGATAAAAATTAAGTTGAAAATCCTTTAATGGGGTTCGATAGTGTGGCTGACGCTGACTAATATCGCCCAGAGAACCCTGCCACTCCGTGGCCTTATTTCGGTGTTAGAGGTCGTCAAAATATATCCGGACGTTTTCCCCAGAAACTGGTTACTTTAGGGAATACCCGATAGGGACAAAAAGTGCTTGTATTAAACTCCTCTACAAGATCCCATCATAAAAAAGTACTTTTATGGGGACAATTTTTTTTTCATATGGATCGATAATTTTCTAAGTCCGATAAAAATTAAGTTGAAAATCCTTTAACGGGGTTCGATAGTGTGTCTGATTTTCATCAATAACGTCCAAAGAACTCTGCTACCCCGTCGCCCCAATTCGGAGTTAGAGGTCGTTAAAATATATCCGGACGTTTTCCCCGGAAACTGGTTACTTTAGGGCATACCCGATAGGGACAAAAAGTGCTTGTATTAAACTTCTCTACAAGATCCCATCATAAAAAAGTACTCATAAGGGGACAATTTTTTTTTCATATGGATCGATAATTTTCTAAGTCCGATAAAAATTAAGTTGAAAATCCTTTAACGGGGTTCGATAGTGTGTCTGATTTTCATCAATAACGTCCAAAGAACTCTGCTACCCCGTCGCCCCAATTCGGAGTTAGAGGTCGTTAAAATATATCCGGACGTTTTCCCCGGAAACTGGTTACTTTAGGGAATACCCGATAGGGACAAAAAGTGCTTGTATTAAACTTCTCTACAAGATCCCATCATAAAAAAGTACTCATAAGGGGACAATTTTTTTTTCATATGGATCGATAATTTTCTAAGTCCGATAAAAATTAAGTTGAAAATCCTTTAATGGGGTTCGATAGTGTGGCTGACGCTGACCAATATCGCCCAGAGAACCCTGCCACTCCGTGGCCTTATTTCGGAGTTAGAGGTCGTCAAAATATATCCGGACGTTTTCCCCGGAAACTGGTCACTTTAGGGAATACCCGATAGGGACAAAAAGTGCTTGTATTAAACTCCTCTACAAGATCCCATCATAAAAAAATACTCTTATGGGGACATTTTTTTTTTCATATGGATCGATAATTTCCTAAGTCCGATAAAAATTAAGTTGAAAATCCTTTAACGGGGTTTGATAGTGTGTCTGATTCTCATCAACAACGTCCAAAGAACTCTGCTACCCCGTCGCCCCAATTCGGAGTTAGAGGTCGTCAAAATATATCCGGACGTTTTCCCCGGAAACTGGTTACTTTAGGGAATACCCGATAGGGACAAAAAGTGCTTGTATTAAACTCCTCTACAAGATCCCATCATAAAAAAGTACTCTTATGGGGACAATTTTTTTTTCATATGGATCGATAATTTTCTAAGTCCGATAAAAATTAAGTTGAAAATCCTTTAATGGGGTTCGATAGTGTGGCTGACGCTGACTAATATCGCCCAGAGAACCCTGCCACTCCGTGGCCTTATTTCGGTGTTAGAGGTCGTCAAAATATATCCGGACGTTTTCCCCAGAAACTGGTTACTTTAGGGAATACCCGATAGGGACAAAAAGTGCTTGTATTAAACTCCTCTACAAGATCCCATCATAAAAAAGTACTTTTATGGGGACAATTTTTTTTTCATATGGATCGATAATTTTCTAAGTCCGATAAAAATTAAGTTGAAAATCCTTTAACGGGGTTCGATAGTGTGTCTGATTCTCATCAATAACGTCCAAAAAACTCTGCTACCTCGTCGCCCCATTTTGGAGTTAGAGGTCGTTAAAATATATCCGGACGTTTTCCCCGAAAACTGGTCACTTTAGGGAATACCCGATAGGGACAAAAAGTGCTTGTATTAAACTTCTCTACAAGATCCCATCATAAAAAAGTACTCATAAGGGGACAATTTTTTTTTCATATGGATCGATAATTTCCTAAGTCCGATAAAAATTAAGTTGAAAATCCTTTAACGGGGTTTGATAGTGTGTCTGATTCTCATCAACAACGTCCAAAGAACTCTGCTACCCCGTCGCCCCAATTCGGAGTTAGAGGTCGTCAAAATATATCCGGACGTTTTCCCCGGAAACTGGTTACTTTAGGGAATACCCGATAGGGACAAAAAGTGCTTGTATTAAACTCCTCTACAAGATCCCATCATAAAAAAGTACTCTTATGGGGACAATTTTTTTTTCATATGGATCGATAATTTTCTAAGTCCGATAAAAATTAAGTTGAAAATCCTTTAATGGGGTTCGATAGTGTGGCTGACGCTGACTAATATCGCCCAGAGAACCCTGCCACTCCGTGGCCTTATTTCGGTGTTAGAGGTCGTCAAAATATATCCGGACGTTTTCCCCAGAAACTGGTTACTTTAGGGAATACCCGATAGGGACAAAAAGTGCTTGTATTAAACTCCTCTACAAGATCCCATCATAAAAAAGTACTTTTATGGGGACAATTTTTTTTTCATATGGATCGATAATTTTCTAAGTCCGATAAAAATTAAGTTGAAAATCCTTTAACGGGGTTCGATAGTGTGTCTGATTCTCATCAATAACGTCCAAAAAACTCTGCTACCTCGTCGCCCCATTTTGGAGTTAGAGGTCGTTAAAATATATCCGGACGTTTTCCCCGAAAACTGGTCACTTTAGGGAATACCCGATAGGGACAAAAAGTGCTTGTATTAAACTCCTCTACAAGATCCCATCATAAAAAAATACTCTTATGGGGACATTTTTTTTTTCATATGGATCGATAATTTTCTAAGTCCGATAAAAATTAAGTTGAAAATCCTTTAATGGGGTTCGATAGTGTGGCTGACGCTGACTAATATCGCCCAGAGAACCCTGCCACTCCGTGGCCTTATTTCGGTGTTAGAGGTCGTCAAAATATATCCGGACGTTTTCCCCAGAAACTGGTTACTTTAGGGAATACCCGATAGGGACAAAAAGTGCTTGTATTAAACTCCTCTACAAGATCCCATCATAAAAAAGTACTTTTATGGGGACAATTTTTTTTTCATATGGATCGATAATTTTCTAAGTCCGATAAAAATTAAGTTGAAAATCCTTTAACGGGGTTCGATAGTGTGTCTGATTTTCATCAATAACGTCCAAAGAACTCTGCTACCCCGTCGCCCCAATTCGGAGTTAGAGGTCGTTAAAATATATCCGGACGTTTTCCCCGGAAACTGGTTACTTTAGGGCATACCCGATAGGGACAAAAAGTGCTTGTATTAAACTTCTCTACAAGATCCCATCATAAAAAAGTACTCATAAGGGGACAATTTTTTTTTCATATGGATCGATAATTTTCTAAGTCCGATAAAAATTAAGTTGAAAATCCTTTAACGGGGTTCGATAGTGTGTCTGATTTTCATCAATAACGTCCAAAGAACTCTGCTACCCCGTCGCCCCAATTCGGAGTTAGAGGTCGTTAAAATATATCCGGACGTTTTCCCCGGAAACTGGTCACTTTAGGGCATACCCGATAGGGACAAAAAGTGCTTGTATTAAACTTCTCTACAAGATCCCATCATAAAAAAGTACTCATAAGGGGACAATTTTTTTTTCATATGGATCGATAATTTTCTAAGTCCGATAAAAATTAAGTTGAAAATCCTTTAATGGGGTTCGATAGTGTGGCTGACGCTGACCAATATCGCCCAGAGAACCCTGCCACTCCGTGGCCTTATTTCGGAGTTAGAGGTCGTCAAAATATATCCGGACGTTTTCCCCGGAAACTGGTCACTTTAGGGAATACCCGATAGGGACAAAAAGTGCTTGTATTAAACTCCTCTACAAGATCCCATCATAAAAAAAATACTCTTATGGGGACATTTTTTTTTTCATATGGATCGATAATTTCCTAAGTCCGATAAAAATTAAGTTGAAAATCCTTTAACGGGGTTTGATAGTGTGTCTGATTCTCATCAACAACGTCCAAAGAACTCTGCTACCCCGTCGCCCCAATTCGGAGTTAGAGGTCGTCAAAATATATCCGGACGTTTTCCCCGGAAACTGGTTACTTTAGGGAATACCCGATAGGGACAAAAAGTGCTTGTATTAAACTCCTCTACAAGATCCCATCATAAAAAAGTACTCTTATGGGGACAATTTTTTTTTCATATGGATCGATAATTTTCTAAGTCCGATAAAAATTAAGTTGAAAATCCTTTAATGGGGTTCGATAGTGTGGCTGACGCTGACTAATATCGCCCAGAGAACCCTGCCACTCCGTGGCCTTATTTCGGTGTTAGAGGTCGTCAAAATATATCCGGACGTTTTCCCCAGAAACTGGTTACTTTAGGGAATACCCGATAGGGACAAAAAGTGCTTGTATTAAACTCCTCTACAAGATCCCATCATAAAAAAGTACTTTTATGGGGACAATTTTTTTTTCATATGGATCGATAATTTTCTAAGTCCGATAAAAATTAAGTTGAAAATCCTTTAACGGGGTTCGATAGTGTGTCTGATTCTCATCAATAACGTCCAAAAAACTCTGCTACCTCGTCGCCCCATTTTGGAGTTAGAGGTCGTTAAAATATATCCGGACGTTTTCCCCGAAAACTGGTCACTTTAGGGAATACCCGATAGGGACAAAAAGTGCTTGTATTAAACTCCTCTACAAGATCCCATCATAAAAAAATACTCTTATGGGGACATTTTTTTTTTCATATGGATCGATAATTTTCTAAGTCCGATAAAAATTAAGTTGAAAATCCTTTAATGGGGTTCGATAGTGTGGCTGACGCTGACTAATATCGCCCAGAGAACCCTGCCACTCCGTGGCCTTATTTCGGTGTTAGAGGTCGTCAAAATATATCCGGACGTTTTCCCCAGAAACTGGTTACTTTAGGGAATACCCGATAGGGACAAAAAGTGCTTGTATTAAACTCCTCTACAAGATCCCATCATAAAAAAGTACTTTTATGGGGACAATTTTTTTTTCATATGGATCGATAATTTTCTAAGTCCGATAAAAATTAAGTTGAAAATCCTTTAACGGGGTTCGATAGTGTGTCTGATTTTCATCAATAACGTCCAAAGAACTCTGCTACCCCGTCGCCCCAATTCGGAGTTAGAGGTCGTTAAAATATATCCGGACGTTTTCCCCGGAAACTGGTTACTTTAGGGCATACCCGATAGGGACAAAAAGTGCTTGTATTAAACTTCTCTACAAGATCCCATCATAAAAAAGTACTCATAAGGGGACAATTTTTTTTTCATATGGATCGATAATTTTCTAAGTCCGATAAAAATTAAGTTGAAAATCCTTTAACGGGGTTCGATAGTGTGTCTGATTTTCATCAATAACGTCCAAAGAACTCTGCTACCCCGTCGCCCCAATTCGGAGTTAGAGGTCGTTAAAATATATCCGGACGTTTTCCCCGGAAACTGGTTACTTTAGGGAATACCCGATAGGGACAAAAAGTGCTTGTATTAAACTTCTCTACAAGATCCCATCATAAAAAAGTACTCATAAGGGGACAATTTTTTTTTCATATGGATCGATAATTTTCTAAGTCCGATAAAAATTAAGTTGAAAATCCTTTAATGGGGTTCGATAGTGTGGCTGACGCTGACCAATATCGCCCAGAGAACCCTGCCACTCCGTGGCCTTATTTCGGAGTTAGAGGTCGTCAAAATATATCCGGACGTTTTCCCCGGAAACTGGTCACTTTAGGGAATACCCGATAGGGACAAAAAGTGCTTGTATTAAACTCCTCTACAAGATCCCATCATAAAAAAATACTCTTATGGGGACATTTTTTTTTTCATATGGATCGATAATTTCCTAAGTCCGATAAAAATTAAGTTGAAAATCCTTTAACGGGGTTTGATAGTGTGTCTGATTCTCATCAACAACGTCCAAAGAACTCTGCTACCCCGTCGCCCCAATTCGGAGTTAGAGGTCGTCAAAATATATCCGGACGTTTTCCCCGGAAACTGGTTACTTTAGGGAATACCCGATAGGGACAAAAAGTGCTTGTATTAAACTCCTCTACAAGATCCCATCATAAAAAAGTACTCTTATGGGGACAATTTTTTTTTCATATGGATCGATAATTTTCTAAGTCCGATAAAAATTAAGTTGAAAATCCTTTAATGGGGTTCGATAGTGTGGCTGACGCTGACTAATATCGCCCAGAGAACCCTGCCACTCCGTGGCCTTATTTCGGTGTTAGAGGTCGTCAAAATATATCCGGACGTTTTCCCCAGAAACTGGTTACTTTAGGGAATACCCGATAGGGACAAAAAGTGCTTGTATTAAACTCCTCTACAAGATCCCATCATAAAAAAGTACTTTTATGGGGACAATTTTTTTTTCATATGGATCGATAATTTTCTAAGTCCGATAAAAATTAAGTTGAAAATCCTTTAACGGGGTTCGATAGTGTGTCTGATTCTCATCAATAACGTCCAAAAAACTCTGCTACCTCGTCGCCCCATTTTGGAGTTAGAGGTCGTTAAAATATATCCGGACGTTTTCCCCGAAAACTGGTCACTTTAGGGAATACCCGATAGGGACAAAAAGTGCTTGTATTAAACTTCTCTACAAGATCCCATCATAAAAAAGTACTCATAAGGGGACAATTTTTTTTTCATATGGATCGATAATTTTCTAAGTCCGATAAAAATTAAGTTGAAAATCCTTTAACGGGGTTCGATAGTGTGTCTGATTTTCATCAATAACGTCCAAAGAACTGCTACCCCGTCGCCCCAATTCGGAGTTAGAGGTCGTTAAAATATATCCGGACGTTTTCCCCGGAAACTGGTTACTTTAGGGAATACCCGATAGGGACAAAAAGTGCTTGTATTAAACTTCTCTACAAGATCCCATCATAAAAAAGTACTCATAAGGGGACAATTTTTTTTTCATATGGATCGATAATTTTCTAAGTCCGATAAAAATTAAGTTGAAAATCCTTTAATGGGGTTCGATAGTGTGGCTGACGCTGACCAATATCGCCCAGAGAACCCTGCCACTCCGTGGCCTTATTTCGGAGTTAGAGGTCGTCAAAATATATCCGGACGTTTTCCCCGGAAACTGGTCACTTTAGGGAATACCCGATAGGGACAAAAAGTGCTTGTATTAAACTCCTCTACAAGATCCCATCATAAAAAAAATACTCTTATGGGGACATTTTTTTTTTCATATGGATCGATAATTTCCTAAGTCCGATAAAAATTAAGTTGAAAATCCTTTAACGGGGTTTGATAGTGTGTCTGATTCTCATCAACAACGTCCAAAGAACTCTGCTACCCCGTCGCCCCAATTCGGAGTTAGAGGTCGTCAAAATATATCCGGACGTTTTCCCCGGAAACTGGTTACTTTAGGGAATACCCGATAGGGACAAAAAGTGCTTGTATTAAACTCCTCTACAAGATCCCATCATAAAAAAGTACTCTTATGGGGACAATTTTTTTTTCATATGGATCGATAATTTTCTAAGTCCGATAAAAATTAAGTTGAAAATCCTTTAATGGGGTTCGATAGTGTGGCTGACGCTGACTAATATCGCCCAGAGAACCCTGCCACTCCGTGGCCTTATTTCGGTGTTAGAGGTCGTCAAAATATATCCGGACGTTTTCCCCAGAAACTGGTTACTTTAGGGAATACCCGATAGGGACAAAAAGTGCTTGTATTAAACTCCTCTACAAGATCCCATCATAAAAAAGTACTTTTATGGGGACAATTTTTTTTTCATATGGATCGATAATTTTCTAAGTCCGATAAAAATTAAGTTGAAAATCCTTTAACGGGGTTCGATAGTGTGTCTGATTCTCATCAATAACGTCCAAAAAACTCTGCTACCTCGTCGCCCCATTTTGGAGTTAGAGGTCGTTAAAATATATCCGGACGTTTTCCCCGAAAACTGGTCACTTTAGGGAATACCCGATAGGGACAAAAAGTGCTTGTATTAAACTCCTCTACAAGATCCCATCATAAAAAAATACTCTTATGGGGACATTTTTTTTTTCATATGGATCGATAATTTTCTAAGTCCGATAAAAATTAAGTTGAAAATCCTTTAACGGGGTTCGATAGTGTGTCTGATTCTCATCAATAACGTCCAAAAAACTCTGCTACCTCGTCGCCCCATTTTGGAGTTAGAGGTCGTTAAAATATATCCGGACGTTTTCCCCGAAAACTGGTCACTTTAGGGAATACCCGATAGGGACAAAAAGTGCTTGTATTAAACTCCTCTACAAGATCCCATCATAAAAAAGTACTTTTATGGGGACAATTTTTTTTTCATATGGATCGATAATTTTCTAAGTCCGATAAAAATTAAGTTGAAAATCCTTTAACGGGGTTCGATAGTGTGTCTGATTCTCATCAATAACGTCCAAAAAACTCTGCTACCTCGTCGCCCCATTTTGGAGTTAGAGGTCGTTAAAATATATCCGGACGTTTTCCCCGAAAACTGGTCACTTTAGGGAATACCCGATAGGGACAAAAAGTGCTTGTATTAAACTCCTCTACAAGATCCCATCATAAAAAAATACTCTTATGGGGACATTTTTTTTTTCATATGGATCGATAATTTTCTAAGTCCGATAAAAATTAAGTTGAAAATCCTTTAATGGGGTTCGATAGTGTGGCTGACGCTGACTAATATCGCCCAGAGAACCCTGCCACTCCGTGGCCTTATTTCGGTGTTAGAGGTCGTCAAAATATATCCGGACGTTTTCCCCAGAAACTGGTTACTTTAGGGAATACCCGATAGGGACAAAAAGTGCTTGTATTAAACTCCTCTACAAGATCCCATCATAAAAAAGTACTTTTATGGGGACAATTTTTTTTTCATATGGATCGATAATTTTCTAAGTCCGATAAAAATTAAGTTGAAAATCCTTTAACGGGGTTCGATAGTGTGTCTGATTTTCATCAATAACGTCCAAAGAACTCTGCTACCCCGTCGCCCCAATTCGGAGTTAGAGGTCGTTAAAATATATCCGGACGTTTTCCCCGGAAACTGGTTACTTTAGGGCATACCCGATAGGGACAAAAAGTGCTTGTATTAAACTTCTCTACAAGATCCCATCATAAAAAAGTACTCATAAGGGGACAATTTTTTTTTCATATGGATCGATAATTTTCTAAGTCCGATAAAAATTAAGTTGAAAATCCTTTAATGGGGTTCGATAGTGTGGCTGACGCTGACCAATATCGCCCAGAGAACCCTGCCACTCCGTGGCCTTATTTCGGAGTTAGAGGTCGTCAAAATATATCCGGACGTTTTCCCCGGAAACTGGTCACTTTAGGGAATACCCGATAGGGACAAAAAGTGCTTGTATTAAACTCCTCTACAAGATCCCATCATAAAAAAATACTCTTATGGGGACATTTTTTTTTTCATATGGATCGATAATTTCCTAAGTCCGATAAAAATTAAGTTGAAAATCCTTTAACGGGGTTTGATAGTGTGTCTGATTCTCATCAACAACGTCCAAAGAACTCTGCTACCCCGTCGCCCCAATTCGGAGTTAGAGGTCGTCAAAATATATCCGGACGTTTTCCCCGGAAACTGGTTACTTTAGGGAATACCCGATAGGGACAAAAAGTGCTTGTATTAAACTCCTCTACAAGATCCCATCATAAAAAAGTACTCTTATGGGGACAATTTTTTTTTCATATGGATCGATAATTTTCTAAGTCCGATAAAAATTAAGTTGAAAATCCTTTAATGGGGTTCGATAGTGTGGCTGACGCTGACTAATATCGCCCAGAGAACCCTGCCACTCCGTGGCCTTATTTCGGTGTTAGAGGTCGTCAAAATATATCCGGACGTTTTCCCCAGAAACTGGTTACTTTAGGGAATACCCGATAGGGACAAAAAGTGCTTGTATTAAACTCCTCTACAAGATCCCATCATAAAAAAGTACTTTTATGGGGACAATTTTTTTTTCATATGGATCGATAATTTTCTAAGTCCGATAAAAATTAAGTTGAAAATCCTTTAACGGGGTTCGATAGTGTGTCTGATTCTCATCAATAACGTCCAAAAAACTCTGCTACCTCGTCGCCCCATTTTGGAGTTAGAGGTCGTTAAAATATATCCGGACGTTTTCCCCGAAAACTGGTCACTTTAGGGAATACCCGATAGGGACAAAAAGTGCTTGTATTAAACTCCTCTACAAGATCCCATCATAAAAAAATACTCTTATGGGGACATTTTTTTTTTCATATGGATCGATAATTTCCTAAGTCAGATAAAAATTAAGTTGAAAATCCTTTAACGGGATTCGATAGTGTGTCTGATTCTCATCAATAACGTCCAAAGAACTATGCTACCCCTTCGCCCCATTTCGGAGTTAGAGGTCGTTAAAATATATCCGGACGTTTTCCCCGGAAACTGGTCACCTTAGGGAATACCCGATAGGGACAAAGTCCGATAAAAATGCAGTTGAAAATCCTTTAACGGGTTTCGATAGTGTGTCTGAAGCTCATCAATAACGTCCAAAGAACCCGGCCATTCCGTGGCCTTCTTTCGGTGTTAGAGGTCGCCAAAATATTTTCGGATGATTTTTGCAAAAACTAGCCACTTTAGGAAAAACACGATAGGGAGGGACAAAAAGTGCTTGTATTAAGCCCCTCAGCCCTGTATACGCCTCGATCATAAAAAAAGTACCACTATCGGGTATACATTTATTCATACAACATTTTTAGTTTTTTTTATGGATAGCGCCCCTAAGGCTACACTCTAACCTACTCCTAGTCTTGTTGACTTACTGTATTTGCCGGCAAGTAAACTTCCTCAATAGGCAAGTGCTGCTGACCAATGAGGCGGTTAGGGGTGTCGTCTTCCGCCTGTGTTGGAGGCGGCGTCTTTTGCGGTTTTACTATGGTGCCGAGTTGTAGGCGTTGAAGGACTAGTTTGTTAGAGAAAAAAAAATAATTTCTTTTTTACAAAAAGAGACCCGCCTTCAACGAACTGCAACAAACATAATCTGAGAACTTCCTCTTTTTCGAAGTCGGTTAAAATAGGTACTCAAACCTTCTCATGAATGTAACAAATACATTACTGAAAACCGCATCAAAATCGGTTCAGCCAAACGCGAGATAATCGCGGACAAACATACATACATAATATCTCCTGAAATCTCCTCTAACAATATATTTTTATTATAATTTTTAATGTGAACTTGTCTCACGACCTCATGAAGCTATATAGTAGCTACATTGCACGTCTTTTTGTATTACACTACACTACACTATTAACAAATCCGTCACCGTAATGTCTGTATGTCTGTCTGTCTGTCACTCTGGCACTCATCAAAAAGTCTCTAACACTAGATTTCTGTATTTTTTAGGAAGTATTAATAAAATACATTGTTTGCTCTTCAAATTATGTTTTGATTTTTTTCAGATGTGCCTCCCCAATTAAGAAAATCAAAAAAGACAAGTGCATTCAAGAAGCGACTAGTAAAATAATTAAAGATTTGAATACAACTGGGCAAAAATATACAAATTCACAAATGATGCTTTAGTTTCATTTATTTTCAGGACTGTAATAATTCTCGTAGAGAAACTGTTGGTTGTCTGGTAAGTATGCGATGCGACTTTTATGAAGATAGTTAAAAGTCGCATAGCCAGCATATAGTTTCTTTACAAGAATCAAGAATATATTAATATTAAAATTTAAAGAATTTGAAAAATAAAAAATTTAGGTTAGCATGCCAAAAAAAAAGGAGGCTGAATACGCTGGAAACCTTTGCCCAACATAAGCTTACAATTAAGAATAAAAACAACTGTCATACATCACTAGTCACGGCTTTCACTATGGCAATTTTTTTTATTACTGAGATGGCCGTCTGATACGTAGTATCTCTAGTTGGTCTGTGGTTGAGTTGGTGGTTGATTGTTGCCTGGCTTTTGCTGTTTTTTTTTTGCTTGTATATTTTTTTTATTAAAATAGCAAGATTAGCAAGCGACCAAGCGACTGACTTCAGTCAGATCTTATAAAACCAGAGGTACTTACTACCTACCTACCTGTTTAAAAACACTAGATAAGAACTTACAGCATTAAAAAATATCAAGCCTATTTCACATTCTAAAACCGTACATTTTTGTTCTAGATCGAATCAAGAGGCTGAAAATGTCCAGGTTCCGTTTCAGCCGTACGCACGATGGATATGCAAAGGTACCAAGCGATGACAGTGGATTTTGCGACTCACAATTCGAAGTACCACCTCAGAAGATTCCTTGGAAGGCTATTTCGTTAGCCACTTTTCTGTTTGTTGTTGGAACTGTGTTATTAGTTGTTGGAAGCCTTATTGTCTCGGGACATATAGATACTAAGTACTCAGATCGCTTGTGGCCTGTCATAGTTTTAGGTGCAATAATGTTTCTCCCAGGAGCGTACCATATTAGAATAGCATACTACGCATATTATGAGTACCCAGGATACAGTTTTTCAGATATTCCTGAGTTTGAATAATTTGTGTGTTTTATATCTGTCACTAATGGGTACCCAGGATTTGCCTGCACTTAATTAATGATATCACTTGCCTGATATGGCATTGTGAAATCAGCAACTTCTCTGGGCAAATAGGTAGCAAACATGCACAAATGTTTAGATGTATAATATTATTTAGTGGTTATGTTAGTGAGTACCTATAGTAATCATGTAAGTGTAACTAACTAACTATAACTAGTTCTGTAAATAATAACTGTCAAAAGCTTTATTGAATTCTATTATTAGTTTTTATTAGGTGCTAACTTGGCTGTACATAATTTTTATTTTTATTTAATGCATTTAACTTCATTCCTTCTCCAACATTACTGAAACCTGGGTTATATGACAGTCTAGTTAAATAATTGTCTCTGTTATAATTAAATAAACTTTCAGGATTTAATACATTAAAATTAATAGAATGTGTTGGGGTGGCATGTTTTGAATGCAAATTTAAATCAATTTGAAAAATTAACAAACTAAATTAAGTAATTTTTATAAGCTACAAGCTACTTATTTTTATGATTGCCAGAATTATTTTAAAATGTTATGTGAAAAAAAAAGGGAGTCAGTGTCATATAATTAATCAAGATAAACAACAAAGCATTCAATAACTTAATGTGAACAATATTTTAATTACTTAATAACATTCTGCATTATTTTTTTGTAAAAATTTAACAACCTGGTTTATTCAAATTTATTATTGAACCTTCATTGAACAATCTGTTACCTTATATTTGATGATGCTGACTCTATCTATACCTAATTATTTAGTAACATTTTTAGTTTTAGCCTATCAATAAAATTTCTAATATTATATTTTTAATTATTTTAATGAGTGATGATCATTCATAGAATAAATAAGTAAGTACAATACATAATTTTATGTAAATCCATCTTATATCTTGAATAATAAAATTAATTTTAAAATCACAATGATTTTCAGTGTTTGAAAATAAGATTACCTAGCTAAATTTCTTTGAACATTTACCTATTAGATTTCTTTCCTTTTTTTGTTTGAGAGGTCTGTGCAAGTGGAACTGAGTGGCCTGTCTTCTTTAGATGATCAAATAGTTTATTCTTTGATCCAAAATCTGAGCTGCACACTCCGCAGCGCAGTGGCAGTGGATCGTCATCAGTTTCTGTTGTCTTAGCCCTAAGTGGTTTTCTGTCATTTTGTTTCTTTGTTTTGACACACCTTTGTGTTTTAGGTAATGGTAACTTATCCTTTGGCAAGGCATTAGCTATCCCCAGCACTTCATCTGTGGGAGTTGTACTGGAGACTTCATATAGATTTTCTGTTGATGTCTGAGAGTGAGATCCTTTCTTGAGGTTAGCTTCCTTTTTGGCCTGTATCTGGCTTTTCAGCATGTTGAATTTCTTAGCTTTCCTACTTCGGGCCGGGCCCTCAATTTCATTAAAGCTCATTTCGTCATGACTGTCATTACCTTCACTCTCTGCCATTGGTATGAATGACTTCTTCTTATTTTTCTTCTTCTTGTGGCTTTTGGGCAAAGCTTGAACTTTATCAGAATCATCACTTAAAGTTTCTCTTATGTCTGCACTTTCTATGTCAGATGTGGAGTTGCCCTGGTTCTCTTTCTCATCATCATCTTCAGCATCCATATTATCATTGTCTTCTTTGACAGCTGGTTGATCACCATCAACTTCATCATTCACTTCATCAGCTTCGTCTTCTGGGGCTGATATGTCTATGTCATCATCTAGAGACATGTTTGCAACATTTTCCTTGTGTTTCTTGCTATTCTCGTGGTTCTCAAAGGAGTTTACGTTCTTGAATAATTTACTACATGCAGAGCAGTATAGGTTTTTCAAGGCTGTTTGTTTCTTTACTGGTTTTGGGGTTGGTTTTGATTGTTCACTAGCCTGCAAATTAATAAAAGCCTTTAGGTAGGTTTAAAAAAAATCCTTGAGAAAATAATCTTAAATACTTGAGTGAGAAGGATATTTCATAAATAATTTTATTTTAACTCTAAAATTATGGAAATATACAATCAGAAAACTTAAAAGGAATTTGGCCGGCCACATCTGCTATAGACTCCAACTGGTGAGAGCAATGATTGGATGTGGAGGAGCAATAGAGATATATATCCAGTATTAAAAAAAACTAAAGCTTACCTCTTCAGTCCTATAGTCACTCTCCTCATTGCTGCTCTCCATGCCGCCGCCACTCACGGTGTCGTCGGAGCTCAGGCCGAACTCTTCCGCCAGCAATGACTCTATTTCACTCAGTTTCTTCTGATAATCTGGGCTCTGCAGTATTGAACTCTCGCCCTCGCGCTTCTTTGCCTCTTCTATCTCTTTCTGCCTCTGTATTATACGCTCGCGTCGCAGGTTTTCAGCCTGTAGGTAGTTAGGATTGTTATAATTTAAGTGTTAATTAGTTTGTTACTGACTTGTTTGTATTTGTTAAGATCCTGTTGTTGATAATAATTTCTTTTTTCCAAAAAAGGAACCCGCCTTCAATAAATTGACACATACATGAACTGAACACTTCCTCTTTTGCGAAGTCGGTTAAAATAGGTAGGTACTAAAACCTTCTCATGAATGTAACAAATACTTAAAAACCGAAAAGCGCATCAAAATCGGTTTAGTCAAACGCGAGATAATTGCGGACAAACATCCATACATACAGGTCTCAACCAAAATATCAGCTTTCCAATATGTTAGTTAACCCGGTTGATTAATTCATTCATGACTGAGATTCTTATGTTGCCGAAAGATATTAGGTATGGTGAAGTAAATAATTTATTACTTCCTTGCTAGAAATACCCAGTACAGTGGCGGTCTAAGTCGGCGTAACACTTTCGGTTTTTCTGTATTCCAAAATAGCTCTTGTTCTTTTGTAATTGTCATACAGTCTAGGGCGCACGAGATCAAAGACGAATCTGGTCCGCCCTACTAGACCACCACTGTACAAAAAATCTACTTCTACTTTAAAAAGTTCTTTCTGGTAAAACAAAAAAACTCATCATAACTACACAGTCTAAATACCTTTCTCTTATTATCCTCAGCGCGCGCAGCCAGCACCCTCGCGTACTCCTGCACGCGGCGGTCGCGCCTCCTCACGTACGCCGCCAGCCGCCGCACCTCCTCGTTGCGCTCGCGCCGCGCCCTCTGACGGATCTTGTTGTTTTCCTTCTCCATCAGTTTTATTACACGCCTGTTGTCGCCTTGCGATATCTCGTACTGATCCAGCCAGACGAAGCCTGTTTTTGTTATTAATATTGTTTAATCATGACCAATATGCTTTTTTAGACCATAGAACCTATAAAGTTATGCAGCAGAACATAACAGGTCACACCTCACCCCAAAGCCTTACTCAATTAGGTTCATTTGACATTTTAATATAATATTATAGGAAATAAAACTTACTTTTGTTAGTAGAGAATGACATCCAAAAGGCATAGAACTCATGTACTTCTTCATATGGAGTTGTGGAGTTTCCAAACTTGGGTATCTTGGCAACATCCTCTGGGTCGTCAAGGAAGTCTTGCTCCTCAGCAGCTAGTTTTGAGAAAACCTAAAGAAATAATGTGTTATTGGTCATAAATAAATTAAAGTAATAGATGATTTATTCTACTTAAATGAACCATAGTTTTTAGATAGCATAAAAACTACTAAATCCCTTTGCTCAATTTGGGCAGAGATCTGTCCTCATACAATACATACAGATGATGGAGCAATAAAAAAATATGAATTTGAACTTTATATCTAAGTAATAAGTGATCATGATCACTTATAATACACTCATCATAATTATTAGTTTTGTGTAGGGAAGACTTACTTCAGAATAAACTCCGTAAAAGCCTTCAGGGTTATCTCCAAACCCTTTATAGCAGGATGGAGTGAAGTAAGGGAAAACATCCAAACTGTCATCATTGTACGAGCTGCCAGCCCCGCGCAGCAGCTGTTCTCTGTGGTTGTCATACCTGAATTATCAAAAGCATTATCATTATAAGATTCATAATTGATCAGAAGACAGGACCAAAGCCACAGCCTTCTTTTAATGGTTTTCTTTAAAATTACATGACACAATTTATTTAGAATATTGAATTTACTTACCAAGCTCTTTCCTGAGGGTCTGAAAGCACTTCGTAAGCATTCTGGATCAGCTGAAACTGCTCTTTAGCCTCCTGAAGATTTTCCAAGTTTTTATCAGGATGCCACTGCAGTGCCAACTTCCTGTAGGCTGCCTTGATTTCGGAAGCTGTAGCTTCCTTCGCTAAGTTAAGTACTTCATAGTGGCACTTCATTTTTACAGCATAATATAAGAATAAACTAGAAAAGTTTGAAATCCAAACGCAAAAATGTAATAACCTGTTAAATGCAAGATCACAAATACCTAACTGAATAGATGAAAATTATGGGGAACGGAGACACTGTATATTTGATTAAAAGCACTGCAGTAGCGGTTTTACATAATATTTGCGAAAATTCAGCAAGAGTATTGATTTATTTTGGCAGCAGCAGCAGCGGGACATCCATGCTTTTTTGCTGTCAGTGTCATTCATTCATTCATTGACCATGCTGTCATGTCACTGTCAGTCCAAATGTCAGTCACTGTCAAATTTGTACTGAGTTGCAAGTTGCAAAAATACGATGTATAGTTTTTAGAATGTATACTACAACGACCTAAAGATGGCGCTAACAAATTTATTTTGAATTAGGACAAAAAAAATTATAAGCTTCGAGTTTGATTTTGTTTGACTGAAATAAGTTTTTTTTTTGTAACAACTTTATTAGTTAATAGGAAAGCAAAAATATGCCCATCGATAATATGCGAAAATAAAACTTTTACATAACCATATCAAATTCAAATATACTACAAAAGAAAACTTAACTAAGAAAATAATAAAATTATAGGCAGACACATGCCATTCCTTAGAAAACCTAAATCTCTAAAATTATGTTTACCTAGCGGTAAATGTACATTCTGTAATTGCTTGTACTAAACAGTAAACACCATTACCAGGGAATTATAATAAAACCCAAGTACCTACCAAGTGTAATGTGCACTAAATGAAGAAATAAAAGTGCGCGGGTTCTGGGGCGTCCGCAGCGGTTTCTGACTCGTCTGTTGAATCTTCCTCAGAGTCTTCCTCCAACTGTTTTAGTTTGATTTCCTGATCAAAAAACGAAATTCTATTATTTTAAATAGGTAGTTTAATAGTCTTGTATAATTTTCTTTTTAACTTTTTCGCGCCCCTTCCTTTTAGAAATAAAACCAGCAAAAAATTATTAACATTATCAAAAATTGTTTAATATTATTATCAAAATATACTTTTACATAATTTCAAAATGTTTGTTAAATTAACTATTAAGTTTACTATACAGGGTTACTGGTAAGTAGACCCGACCATTTCAGGAGGTGATAGTAGGGGTCATTACCAATCATTTTAGCCCTCAGATACCCAGGTCAAAACTCAACAGTTTTCGAGTTATTGAACTTTTTAGTTTTTTCATAATATCGTCACCTTGAGAACATTTTTTTAAATTTAGTTTAAATTTTCAAGTATTAGGATGTTTCTTTTAATGCTAATCTAATCCTAAATAAATAATTTAAATAAAAAATACTTAAATTTGAAATAACATTTAACAATATTAGATTTATAGCCCTCTCAACTGCAAATTTTATTTTTAATTTTAATTAACGTATTTTTTCAGAGGCCTATTTTTAAGAAATTCGCCTAGTATTTTTATCGGCAGATTATTCAAAAAACATCTACGTCTTCTAAGCTATCCAAAATGCTAGCATAGTTGGGTCAAACATCCATTATCTTCTGAGTAAATCTACACCTAAGGGGTCAGGTCGTAGAATTCGGATTAGAGAAATTTCATTATTTGATTAATAAAAAGTTATAAATAAATTAAAATATCTTGTAAATGGAAAAAAAAGGATTTTCTATTGATGTTCCACATGACCACTTTGTTTCCTGGCGCACACCCTCATTCTTCATCACAAACCAGCTTTCTTCAGAAAATAATTGAAAAATATTTTTGAAGACTGGCTAGTTGCCCATAGGAGGGCCATGTGCTACCAGCACGACGGCTGCCCAACTAGTCTTTAAGGCGCGGGTTTCTTGGTAAACCAGGCTCTACATGTGACCCCAAACGTAAAAGTCAATAGGAGTCAAGTCAGAGCTTCTTGGTCATGGGGTGGGACAGCCTTTTTTGATCAATTTGTTGGAATAATTTTGGTCCAACCATTGATGAACACAAGTGCTGTAAGTAAGCTGGGCAGCCATCGTGCTGGTAGCACAATGACCCTTTCTAAGGGCAACTAGCCAGTCTTCAAAAAAAAAACTAATTTGTTTCTGAGGAAAGCTGGTTGGTGATGAAGAATGAGGGTGTGTGCCAGGAATCAAGGTGGTCATGTGGAACGTCAATAGAAAATACTTTTTTTTTCCATTTACAAGATATTTCAATTGATTTATAACTTTTTATTAATCAAATAATGAAATTTCTCTAATCCGAATTCTACGACCTGACCCCTTTGGTGTAGATTTACTCAGAAGATAATGGATGTTTGACCCAACTATGCTAGCATTTTGGATAGCTTAGAAGACGTAGATGTTTTTTGAATAATCTGCCGATAAAAATACTAGGCGAATTTCTTAAAAATAGGCCACTGAAAAAATACGTTAATTAAAATTAAAAATAAAATTTGCAGTTGAGAGGGCTATAAAACTCATATTGTTAAATGTTTTTTCAAATTTAAGTATTTTTTATTTAAATCATTTATTTAGGCTTAGATTAGCGTTAAAAGAAACATGCTAATACTTGAAAACTTAAATTTATTTTAAAAAATGTTCTCAAGGTGACGATATTATGAAAAAACTAAAAAGTTCAATAACTCGAAAACCGTTGGGTTTTGACCTGGGTATCTGAGGGCTAAAATGAATGGTAATGACCCCTACTATCACCTCCTAAAATGGTCGGGTCTACTTACCAGTAACCCTGTATAAAACTACTATATATAAAACATGTAAACTATATAAAAGCTTTGTAAATTTCATATCAAATCAAATATATTCGTCAAAAATCTTCTAGGTGATTGAATTTTTGTACTTCATCTGGTCAAACATTTAATAATCATTAAAATAAAATTTTGAAGACCTTTAAGCTCCTAATTCACAACAATATAGAGTAAGCTTTAAAAATCTGAGCTAGACAAGATTTGAGACTACTTATGTTTAATCGATCACGATTCACGAATAACAAACGCCTACCTCAAAATGAACCAGACTGCTGTTCTTGAAAAGGCCAGGAAGCTCTGCTTTTTGTTAAGGCTGTTTAAAACGTCCTTCTGTAAATGGCGCCAAGAACGGGCTCCTCGAAGTTTTCCCTCATGTTCAGCTTTACACTAGACATGTGCTTCAGATTAAAGGTGACAACAGGACTTACTGTCTCGTCGTCAGATTCGTGCTGCTGGGCCTTGAAAGAAGGCAGCTTGGTCCGGCTTGTCGTCACCGTGTGCGGTGCCACCTCGCGATTGACCTTTAAACAACCAAGGTATTTTTAACAGCAGCAAGGTTTTACGAGCTGATACCCAAAGGTGTAATTTAATATTAATGAAAACGCCAAATTCAACAAAGGACGCTGCTGCCCATCTTATGCTTTCAGGTGTTCCCTTAGTTGACTTTTATGACACCCATGGAAGGAGATGTGAAGGTGGTATTTGTATGCCGTAACCACAGGGATGATTTTGCTCTGTAACAAATAATGATTATCAAAATTACATTACAGTGAGGGTCTCACAGAATTATAATAGAAGTAATTTTTCGACAAGAGAGGAACCGATTTACCTACCCAGGGACCAAAAACGCTACTTAGGTTTGTGAGCTAGGTTAATGTAAAACAATAAGACAACCACAGCTTTATTAAATTGTTAAAAATTACATTAGCCTCAGTCCAGACTTCATACAGATCCGGCCGAGGGCCCACGGAGAGGTCGGGGCTGGTGCGGCAGTTTTCTATTATCCATTTCTGCTCACGAATTGATGGCGATCTGTTTGATCAAATACTTTTTAGTAAAGACTAAAAGAATCATAATATCTTGACATCGTAATGTTCATCTTCATCAACATCACAGTCGAGAGACGTCCTCTGTTGGACATAAAAGGACAAAAAAAAATTGGGAGTTGCAAGAATCGTCACGCTTGGCAAAATTTATTTAACTTAACAAGAGTCAGACGGTTTTGGGATTTTTGATTGTTGAAGCCAGTTGAGTGAGATATCTTCCTAGGCCTTCCCTGCAGATCTCAATTTAGACCGGTCTTAGTGACTCTCATCCACTCCCGCAACCTCTTCCATAACGTCTAAAGTGCGCGTTGAATGATGAAGGCATATTCTTTTTCTAAGCTTAAGATAGGACCGGATCGAAGGGATGGTAGTGAAATTATATTCCGCTACTGCACGAACAGTCGATAACACTTAATTTATAGACATTGTTACACGGTTACTAATAAAGTCGTTAGCTAGGTTTTTATCTAAGTATTTAAAAAACGATTCTTGAGTAACCAATGTCGCCAGTGGGTTCGGCAAACGCCGATGTGAATTATTTTCGACCCTGTACTACCTGATAATAGCAGTTAAATCGTCAGCCTTATAGACAGCCTTGGTCTTGGGGTCGAAGAAGCCATCCCCAGTATCGTAATACCCGAGTGGGATCTCACGCGTCGGCTGCTGCGCCGTCAGGTACGACTCGCCGGCCGGCTTGAGGCCTTCGTTGTGTTCTATTGTGAATCTAGGAGAATTCAAAAGTAAAGATTTTTGTTAAGTACCTAGAAGAAGCTAGTAAGGCGAGCTATAATAATTGTTATTATTATCTACAGCCTGTAACGTCCCACTGCTGGGCAAAGGCCTCCTTGCCCTTTCTCGACTTGACCCGATCCTGGGCACATTCCTACCAGGTCATAGTGTGGGCTCCCAACTCATCGCTCTACCGCTTCCTAGGACACCAAACTCCGCTCCAGGACTCAAATTTTACTCAGACGTAGCCCGGAAGGTGGCGGAGCTCAAGTTGGATTGGGCCGGCCACATCCCACATGCAGCCGGATCGTTGGGCCAAAAGGACCACTGAGTGGATCCCAAAAAGTTTATCGTTAACTAAGATAAAACCTTCAACACGATCTTTAATACCTTTTCATGATGTAAAAACATAAAAGTTTATGAACCGAAAAAGTGTGTGTGTCAGGTTGTTTTTCCCGCTTCAACTCAAGAATATAGTTGCGCCTGTTCCATTCAAGATTACTTGAATAAAATGATAACAAATAGATAAACATTTCCACTATTTGATCTAATTACCATCCGAAGAATCAATAACTTTAAATTAAGTTATTTATAACATTGTAACTTCTTTTATCATTATTCATGCAAGCCTGTCTACAAGGGAAAAACTGTCTCCTTTTTAGCGAAAATAACAATAGAGTACCTAAGCAAAGTAGAGCGACAGACAAAACGATTTGTTTTTGTCAACGTCATGATGTGAGCAGAAACTGCGGAACCCAGACGCAGGTGAAACTAATCACCTGACATCAAGGAAATAGGACAGCTATTCTCCCGTCCCTTAATATTCGCAATTTTTTATCAATATATATAAAACTCTTCCGTTACTGACTGACTGACTGACTGACTGACTGACTGACTGACAGACAACGCAGAGCCGAAACTACTGGGCGTAGAAAGCTGAAAATTGGCACGTGGGTTCCTTGGGGGGTGTAGGTGAGCACTAAGAAGGGATTTCCCGAAATTCCCACGGGAACGGGAAAAAACGGGATTTTTGTGTTTATGAAAAATCTGCGCGGGAAATACCGCGGGGCAGCCTCTAGTAATACAATAAAAATTCCAACTGTAATTTACGTGGATCCTTTTTTCAGATTATTCAAACTGGGTTTCAGGTTTCGAGAAATTCTAACTCAGAGAAATTCTGGATACAAAACGTTTAGTGTTTGTAACAATTTGTTATTCTATTGTTACAAGAAAATAAGACTTTTACCTTTTTTAGTGAAATTATTACAGTCGGTTTATGAACCGAAAGTGGAAAATCCCTATTTTCTATGCTGACTAAACTTGTAAGGTTTGACTACTTGATTAATGAGTGAAAGAGAAAATTGGACACAAACACAAATAATCATTTTAAAAACTTGGCTTATCGTTCTTACACATAGAGGACATAATATACATCACACTCGAAGAGCCCATAACTAATTACTTTAGTTATTCCGTGAACCTGAATCTAGGGTGCCAGAAACACATAAAAAGACGCACAATACACCCAGTAACAAACATCGATATTCATCGTTACAATGATCGCCCATAACGGTGGTTATAACCTAACTGTGGTCCCAGTCACAGTCAATATGTTCTGCATCTGAATGACGCAGTACATTAAGACTTGGTACCTTCTATCGGGGGGCGGAGGCGCGAGGCCTTGAAGCGCCGCCGCCCGTCCTGCAGTACCGGGCCGAAGAATGGACTGTGGTACCTTCTATCGGGCATCTTGCAGTATGGCCAGTTCTGTTCAGCATACTCCAGTCCGTCATCAAAGATGAGTTTCCTCTCGATCATTTCTCCCTTCTTCCACACACCGTGGAGCACCGCGCCGCCCGGGTAGCGCAGCTCGCCGCTGCCGTGGAACATGCCGTCGTGGAACTCCCCTTCGTATTCTACTCCTGGAGATGTTATTTGTTTATCATATTCATATTTATCTTCTGAAGGATAGAGTCCAGTCCTTTAGTAGGCTTTGCGAGGGGACGAATTTAACTCGTAGAGGCCCTTGTAATTTAAGTGTGTTGTGTTGTGTTTATCTAAACTTAATAATAAAATAAAAACTAAATAAGAAAGTAACTCTGCCTGTGTGTTACGCAATCGTGCCTAAACTGCTGAACCGACTGGGATGAAAATTGGTAAAAAGGAAGTTTAGAACCTCGAGACGGACATAGGATAGTTTTAAACCCAAAAATCAAACGAGAACGAAACATTCAACTCTGTCGGTTTGAAGGAGTAATAGTGCGCTGGAAAACCACGGGGCTCACACAGTTTTAAATATTTGCCAGGTAAAACAGCAAGCACTCTTCTGTAATAAATAACAACGTAAAAAGAGAAAAAAAAAGTCAAAAATTCAAATACAGGAGTCCAAGCTTATCTCGTACCTACCACGAAAAGTTCACCGCAATTGTTCCCAGCGGGGCTAAATACGAAGCCCGGAGGAAGTCGAGTAAATGCACCGCGTTATTACATTCCGCTAGTTTTAGCAGTTACAGTTACTGTAATGTAATGAGCCGCATTAAAACCGCGGCCGTACCGTACCCGTAGGAACCTGGCTATCTCAATGTTTTACTATAAAATCTGAACAATGCAATATATGCAAGTGAAGTTTTAATAATTAATATATTAGCTCGTATTAATTAGGAAGCTTTGTGAAAAGGCACGTAGTTCAAAGTTATAAAAGCTGAACATAAACTTTTTAATTAAATGTAGTCATAACAAAACCTGAGACGTGACGATGGGTAGGTAAAAAACTAGTTTATTCTTTAGTTAGACAGAATAATTTTTTTTTCAAAACTATTTTCTAATTATGAAGTCGGAACTCAATTTGAGTTTGTTTATATTTCTGAAGCCTTACAACTTGTTTCACTAGAGACGCCTTGAAAAAATACCTGATTTTTACATGGATTTTCTTAATTTCCTAAACAGTTTACATTCCTTCATCACAGTCATGCAACGCGAAGCACACAGCTTTAGTTTACAAAAAAAAATACATCAAAAATTATTGCTTGAATAAAAGGTGTTCCGCTTGCACGACCAAATTAGTCAATCAGAGGCCCTACTACGGCCGCTTTTGCAATATTGCTTTGCGTCCTCTTTGCGTTTTTTTTTGTATTGACTTTGTCACTCTATAAAAGCAATGTAATGGCCGTAATAGTCCATCAGATCTCACCATTAGGGAAGGTGTAGACCCCCCTGCCGCTCATGCCGAGTACGTCCCACGTGCCCTCGTAGCGGCTGCCGGTCGGGAAGTTCTTGGGGGATCTGTGCACCCTCGGCATATCCACTGGCACGGCTCTGAAATGTCAATTATTTACGTATTAAGTATATTGGTAGACGTAAACGCGGAAGACCAGAGGAGATGAAGAGAATTGGCCATAGGTGGCTCGGGATTGGATCAGAATTGAATTGAATTCCTACTAAAAATTAAAAATATCTTTGGAAAATCATTATTTTTTTAGTAATATTTCATGCGACTGTATCAAGCGTGGCGACTGACATAGCACAGATGCGAGCGTAAAATCCGATTAAATTAAATATCCCGTTTATTTCATAAATTGATAAAGTCATATTTCGAGAAAATTCATTTCTTCAATCCATATATACATAGTATAAAATAAAGTCGCTTCCCGCGTCTGTCCCTATGTATGCTTAAATCTTTAAAATTAAGCAACGGCTTTTGATGCGGTTTTTTTAATATATAGAGTGATTCAAGAGGAAGGTTTATAAGCATAATACGTGCACAAGATAGTTATAGGTTAGGCGGTACGAAGTTCGCCGGGTCGACTAGTTAAATATAAAGTTAATAAAAAATCAAATATTTTGGCAGAGCACGCCTCATGTAAATGTAAAACATTCACATACTTACTTGCATTCAACTTTGTGAGCTTCAGAAAACTTTCTAAGAATAAGCTCCCATTGTGAACAACGCTTTTCTGATTCCCTGTAAAAAAGATATTACTGATTTTCTTAAGAACAGATTTATTTAATTGAGTCTAAAATGCTAGGTATAGTTTTAAAAGATTGTTAAGTATTCGGCTGGTAAGTAAGTACAGATAATACTTTGTCGCAATGAATCAAACAATAACAATTTTCTTAAATTGATACATTAATTGCAAAAGGCGGCCTTATCGGTTAGAGCTATTTTTGTCAGGCGACTCCAGTAACGGTTCTCGATAATAGGAAACTGATAATCAAAATAAAACTAACGTAGAGCTCTTGTGAGCTTTTTCATTTTCGTTTGACATTCCTGACCTGTTGGAAAGAAAATAACCTTTAAAACGTTAAATAAGAAACCTACAGATAAGCTACGTACAACATTTACATTTTCAGTAAAAATAAATAACGTCTGAGACGTTTAAGTACCTTCTCAAAGAGGTTTTGTAAGTATTCAGTATTCAGAAAAATTGTTTACTTAGGTTTGTGTATGTTGCTATTAAATAGTAAAATCCTACTTTGAGTTAGTGGTACATTATTTTAACAGTAACATGGGTGCTAAAAATAATAATTTAATTCTCGTGATGATTTCTCCGTAACTCTCCTACTCCATGCTCTGAACGCAGACTAGGCTGCTCATATATTCATGTTACACTGCACGTTCTGCCTGACAATTTATGGAAGAAAGCCAAGTAAGTAAATGAAAATGTGAATTTACGTGCAAATTCTAAAGAAAACGCTGTTTTTTAATATTAAAAATTTTGCAACGCGGTCCTATTTTTTTAAAATATTAGATACAGTTAATGCTGAAAAATTAAAAGCATAAGACTTCAGTCAAGTGCTTGGAATTGTTTGACCGTTGAACTGTTATGTAGCCACGGATCACCCTTATTCATCAGCAATAGGATTCCAATCAAATTTGAAGGATCTCTATTTCCTATGTATCTGCGTAATCTCCATACAATCGAGAATAATTTGCAGTTGAAACTAACTAGTAAAGGTGTAAAGTTATTCCGCACAGGTCGACGTAGGCGCATCACGTCTTCGGTCATGGTCAGTACAGTGAATGCATTATTTATAGACTGAAGAGTGAAAACACCTTTCTTTTGCAAATAATCCTCGTTTCTATACAGGATCGGTTTCTATACAGATAACTACATAGCGTTTTAATAAACTTACATTTCCAGAGATGAATGCATCAAAAATATGAGTATGGGGTCGGTGGGTCGTTTATATGCATCAACTATATAATCGGCTATTCAACAGTACAACGACGGTATGATTTTGATTAGTTCCTAAAACGACCCACCGACCGTTAACCGGCTACTAGACACCCGATTATTTGTTATTGTTGGTGCTTACCACCGGGTCGGTGGGTCGGACTTAATAGGGTATCTAAACTACAGGATACTCATGAACGATAGTTTACTGATTATTTTAAAACTACCTATAATATTTACCAAATTGATCGGAAGAATTACCTTTGTTTAATACTAAAAGGGTCAGTGGGTCGTTTTAAAGGGCGGAATCGTAAAGCAGGTCAAGTTATTGCTAATAGTGTTTAAAAATGTTAATAAAATCAAAATTGCAAACAACTATACTTTGTGTACAAAATTGTTGACAATTGACATTATGAATAATTGTCAGTATTCTAGTGTGGGCGCGACGGTAATTTAAGTATGGTTTACACAAAGCCAGCGGCTTGGTATTGGCCTCGACCTCGGACTCGGACCATATTTTGAAGCCCATCCAGAAATTTGGCAGCCACTACCAGCCGGCACTAGCTAAAAGAAATCCTCGTCGAAAACAGGGAACGGACAGCCCCTTCATACGGGTTTACCTTTTCAAACTGTTAACATGCATATCTGTTATGGGGTTTTGCCAAAGCGCTTAGATTTCTTATGGGTTTCGGTTACCCGATACCTTTATTAGCAAAACAGGATATAGGGGTTAACCTCATGAAGGGGTTTTCTTTGAAGACTAAACAACACGGGCCGGGCCAGCGCTGGCTGTCAGTGGGACTGGCGGTAGGCAACTGGCTTCGTGTAAACTTAGCATCAAACGATGTGCCAACACCACCCCCCCATTATGGTCCTTGAGGCAATCTCCGGGGAAGGCCTATGTCAAACAGTGGACGACGTCCGACTGAAATGATGATGACCAAGATTGGCAATAAATGGTAAAAGCTTTGAAACTAGTAGTTTTGAACATCAGGATCTGTGGAAATCTCTATTCAGTACAGTGTGTAGTAACATGTACCTCTTTATTTGTTAGCGTTATTCCCAACACCTCGCGGCGGGTTGTGAATAGGTTAATTTGCAGCTCTCCCGCCGAGCAACTAATTTATTCCTGTGTACATGCGATGCTGTTTGCATCCCACAACAAGTTCATTAGCTCCAGAGTTTAATATTATGTGCAGAACTTGCACTTTGTTACATGGAGTCTCATATGCCTATACTATAGCAACACTTTATTACTAAGTGCACTTAGTGCATATCCAGCCACTAAGATTAATCTAGCCAAGTACCTAATATAAATAATATAAAGTTTTTAAAAGCTTTTATTTAACTTGCAATGTATGTATGTATGAATGGTTGTACGGGTGAAATGTTGCAACTCAATTTTAAAGCAGATATATTTAACCGATTGAGCTGAAATTTTGTATACACGTTCAGGGAGCCTAACATTACTATTAAGCTAATGTGACGTCATTAAAATCCAACATGGCAGATAAATCAAGATGGCGGATGAGTTGTTTTACTACAATATGAGTATCAAATGAATGGCCTTGCTGAGAACAACCTGAAAAATAACTTATTTAAATAAAAGCTTGATTTTAAAAAGGTTTTTAACCTTAAACTTATATTAATTATTACCTTGATAAGTCGAGATGTTTTTCGTTGCATACGTATACGAAATTATGTTGTTTGGTGTGCACATTGACTACGACACTCAGAAAAACAGCCAGATATGTAAAGGGTTCTTTGTATGAAGAAGAAATCATAGAAAGAATAGTGAAATCATCAACGATTCGGGCTTGGCTTAAACTTCAGAGAGTGTCTAGATGGAAGCACTTCCTTAACCGTCAGATTAGTCTACACTACACTAACACAAGAACAAACAAGGTTTGCTTCCCAAAGGATGTGCGGTTCCTAAGATGGAACACGTTTTTCAAGTATCTAACAAGCATTTCCAACTTAAAAATTTGTAACAATTAAATAAGAAGTTATATAAATATGGAAGCTACTACTAGCTTCATGGATAGATTTTCCAGTTGGGCGGAATGTTTTTTAGAATACAATTTAAAACAATGAAAATTCACGTTATGATTCTCTTTTTTTTCGGGTCTCGACTCAGCAGGTTGTGATAGGGGTTTTGTTTGACCAGCCTCGTTGCCGGATTCAATCATAAAGGTTCATTGTACTGGAAGATTCAAACGGAAGTGAAATGAATATATGATACGATTTAACAGAGTTTAGAAATATATTTTTCGTAAAGGTTTAATTCGCATTTCTGTGTATATATTTAAACAAAAAAGCTTCACAGTTAAATACTTTTTTTTTTATGTTGTAGGTAAAGTCAATTATCTGCGCTGAAAGACGTTTAATATTGGACATAGGAGACCATTCCCAAAGAACGCCACAACAAACACTTTTACGATTTCTATCGTATTCCTGCAAGTAAATTTAAAAAGTATTTCAGCAGGAATTTAAAATTCTAAATACAAAACTTCTTACAAAATTCTTGAAACTTGAAACATTTTTTTTTTAAATTTAATATTAGCCAGCCAGCAATTTCTTTAAACAAAATTATTATTATTTGACAGGTTAAGAACTCCATAAGGTAATGAGCCTATTTAATTAATTGAAATTGAAACATAAATTAAAGTAATTATCTACCAGTGCATACAGGCATAACAACAATAACTCATTCCGTGGGATATAGGTATCTCGGCTGTAGGTTTATTGTCTACCTATAATTCAAATTGCAGCTATTGAAAACCTATCATAGAAAAATATTTAATATGGGAAAGAAGATAAAATAGTCGACCCGGCGAACTTCGTACCGCCTAACCTATTGCTATCTTGCTAATTAAACTAAACTTAAACTAGTATTAAACTTCCTCTTGAAAATTAAAAAAACGCAGCAAAATCCGCAGACACGGGAAGTGACTTTGTTTTATACTATGTAGATAAAGACGTCATAAAATTTTTGGGTAAAAATTAAAAAAAAACGAATCTAAAAACTAATTAATTTCAATAACATTATTTTTCATTAGTTTAGCTACATTATCATTATATTATCAATACTTTCTTCAATTCTCTACATTTTGCTTCAGATCCGATATCGAGTGTTGCCTGCAACTGATCGTTATAAAAACCTCGGCGTTTCTCCCACCGCATCGATAGCAGTCGCCTGAGCACGCGATTCCTGTCCCACAACGCACACAATACCCCTGTACTTTATCACTGATTGAGGTTGTTTTGAGCAATGCGGTCATGCGGTCATGCTGTCTTCTTTACCGATTTGAACATATCATAACCTCACGCTTTTTATTCCCCAAAGGGTTAGGCAGAGGTATCAGCCCAAGAGCCGGACCCACATTTAGCCGAGTTTATGCTTGCTTGCTTTACCGATTTGAAGTCTGTTCCAATTACCTGGGACCCTAACTAGGAAGAACCTGTGTCTAGGGTGCCTTAAACACATACAAAGACAAACAATTTATGTACATACTCAGACCAGGAAACAAACATCGTTATTCATCGTAACGGTGTTTATCGCCGCCGGGAATGAAACCCAGTACTCCCGCGTCACAATCAACATCACTGCCAACTGATCCACGGAGGCAGTCGATCGCGAGCTAACTGACCTATATGAACGCATTTATTCCAGGCAACCTGAGTAAGCTAACGCAAGTAACCGACGTTTCTGAAAGATAGACGAACATTGCTTAGAAACCACGTTTCTGGAAGATAGACATTGCTTGGAAACTTAGTACAAATCTTCACATTACTGTTGTATCAATCCCTATTAATTACATAACGTTATTTTGATTCAATCTATTATGATGCATGACTTGCGGGTTATTTGTACAGCTAATGATGGCACAGGGCGACCTTGGTACAGTATCGACTTTTACTTTGGTGTTAACGAACTTGTATTGTGTTTTATGGTTAAGAAATTCAATAAGGGTTTACTTATAGATTTACATTTATTTAGACTAGCCGACCCGTATAGCACTTCTTACCGCCTTACACAAGAAATTTACGAAACATAAAATTATAGTAATCTACAGGACTATTTTGGTAATATTATAATACTGTAAAGTTTCACTAAAATCCATTAAGTATGTAGTTTTTGCGTGAAAGAGTTTTTATAATTATTAGGAGGATAATCTGTTTTAGGCTTAGAATCGACCTATGTTTTTTCTTGATTATTGAAAATACATAACCTTACAAAAATAACAGTTGGGCATAGTATATTAAATAGTACTACAAATAGGCCTCTCCGACAAATATCTGGACAAACAGACGGATTGGCAGTATGACTAAATGCTATGTTATGTAGTATTAATGCAATAATATTTCTTAATTAAATATATTTATTTAACCATGTAGCTATGAAGTATTTCTCTGTAATTTCGGCATTATAAATCCAAACAGTTGCTTAAATTTTACCAGAAGGCCGATTAGATCAAATTTTACATAATTGGTAAGCGTAAAATCAACTAGCGGAGGTAAATCGAAAATGTTAGCAATAATTGGAATTAGCATCCCACAGCTCGTGACCGCCATCATGTAGATTGCCGAGAGCGTGATGAAACCACCGAATCGATGCTCCAGGCTATGAAATGTTATTTTTATTTTACGGCTCTCTAGCCCTTTGTTTTAGGGAATCGTCGGTTTGGCCAAACATGACGTCGAATGTCTGATGAAATAGAACACAGTGGAGCTAGGATATACAAAATGGCAATAGCAGAAATGTATTGTATACTTAAGAAATTTATATTGATAACTTAAAATTAAAACAAATAATTTTGCTTTTGATGAAATCACTTACAAATCTTTTAATCAAACCCAGATATAACTTTTTGTTTAGTTTGATACTTACAAGAAGTTACTTTTCAGGATTTTCATAGCTAAAAGGGTAAGTACGTTTAACGTAACCTCTGCGACTGACCTTATTGTAAACATAATTACTTCCTATTTTAGGCCTTATGTTCTGAGGCCTCAACGAAAATATGCGAACTATGCTTACATATAAGTCTATCTACTATCTACTTTATATATAAAAATGAATTGTGGTTCGTTAGTCACGCTAAAACTCGAGAACGGTCGGGTCGATTTAGCTGATTTTGGTTTTGAAATGTTCGTTATAGTCCAGGGAAGGTTTAAAAGGTGAGAAAATATGACAAAATGGAGGGAAAGTTATTAAAAACAAACAGTTAATTTTTTCCATATAATATTGTAAGGCGCGCGATACGAAGTTTGCCGGGACAGCTAGTTTACTAAGAATACAATTTCGTTTAGTCTCTAGCTTGAACGACATTACTTCATAAATCGTGAGCGTGACAAATTAAAGGCAAAATTATGCCGATTTTATTCTTAGGTTGACGAGTCTTGTGCAGGACTCTAAGCTATATTTCAATTTTTTGAAATGGATGTTTGATCTATATATCAAAATAGGACAGCCAAATGCATCCACGTGTGATTGATTATTAGACTACATTTTCCTTTTATTTTTCAAAATGCGTAATTAATTTACAAAGATTTTACGTTTACATAATGAGATGAACTAAAAAGAAAAAAGACACAATAATAACAAAATAACAGAAGCAACCAGACAATATAAATAAGATATTGGAACTATTGGAAGTAGAGCAAAAACACAGCTAACTCTCCATGATAATCGAGTTTGGTTGATTTGTGGTTTTTTCCTGTATTTTCTTCCAAGCTCTGCTGACTACGGATCAGGGATCCGTTAGAACTACAGCTGTGGCATCTGATTTCGTCTTTTTGGTCCACCTCGGTTTCCTCAAAAGCGAATGAGCCGTGTCGACTTGACACCAAAGTTTTTTTCTCATGTCCTATAATTTACGTGCTCTACCTACCTTTTTTTTATTTGTGGATTTACCGTGAATAAACTTGTTTAAGGGCTGACAGAGAGGTTGGAGTGATTGTATTATTTAAATTTCATACATTATACGAATAATGGATACGTCCGATAATGGTAGAATGTTTTAAGGAAAAACGACGTAGGTAGGTAATATTACGTCCAGATTTTATTTCGCTCTTGTTTTTATTTTACTTTATGCAGATATTTGCTTTTGTGTTACGATATTTAATTTTGTTACCAAAAAAAGTGTTAAAATTGTTTTTTATCTCGTTGAGGCAAACTGATTTAAAATAATTTCGGGCATGAATAGCTAAACGTTACAGCCCTAGTTTCAAAAATCTATGACCGATCATGATCGTGTGAACTTGTCGTTTTTGTGTCATGATTTATTTTTATGGAAATAATAACTTTTGATAAAGATGAAACAAGTTTTAATATGTACCTAATCGCATCAATTTAATGATATAATTAATTACTATCTTATCAATATATATAAAACTCTTCCGTTACTGACTGACTGGCTGGCTGGCTGGCTGGCTGGCTGGCTGGCTGGCTGGCTGGCTGGCTGGCTGGCTGGCTGGCTGGCTGGCTGGCTGGCTGGCTGGCTGGCTGGCTGGCTGGCTGGCTGGCTGGCTGGCTGGCTGGCTGGCTGGCTGGCTGGCTGGCTGGCTGGCTGGCTGGCTGGCTGGCTGGCTGGCTGGCTGGCTGGCTGGCTGGCTGGCTGGCTGGCTGGCTGGCTGGCTGGCTGGCTGGCTGGCTGGCTGGCTGGCTGGCTGGCTGGCTGGCTGGCTGGCTGGCTGGCTGGCTGGCTGGCTGGCTGGCTGGCTGGCTGGCTGGCTGGCTGGCTGGCTGGCTGGCTGGCTGGCTGGCTGGCTGGCTGGCTGGCTGGCTGGCTGGCTGGCTGGCTGGCTGGCTGGCTGGCTGGCTGGCTGGCTGGCTGGCTGGCTGGCTGGCTGGCTGGCTGGCTGGCTGGCTGGCTGGCTGGCTGGCTGGCTGGCTGGCTGGCTGGCTGGCAGAAAGCTGAAAATTTGCAGGTGGGTTCCTTGGAGAGTGTAAGTGAGCACTAAGAAGGGATTTTCCGAAATTCCCACGGGAACGGGAAAAAACGGGAATATTGTGTTTATGAGAAATCTGCGCGGGAAAAACCGCGGGGCAGCCTCTAGTTATCTTATAAAGTGAAATTCACATCGACAATTGAATGTAGAAAATTGTTCTTGTAAGTACATAATTGTTTTAAGAGTGCTTTGTGAAAATATAAATAAATGTTATCATTACCAAAATCATAATCAAAATAAAGCAGTTTCAGATCTGTCTCTCTCTCTCTCTCCCTCTTCCTCGTATCTCGTGTTATGTTGATATTAGCAATAAGAGATTAATTACTTAATTTAGATTCATATTTTACGTAAGATGCTTAATTAGACTACCAGTAAATACCAAGAGAAATGATGCTCAAGACACGTTCGCTGTTCAGAGGCACCTTGCACCAATTTGCATAAATTTCATAGCAGACGTGCCCAGACTGTAGACTTTCTTCTGTCTTCTTTCCTGTAGTTGCAACTTGAGCTAGGGGTAGTGCTTGTGTATACTGTTTTGTATAGTTAATGAAAACGGAATTATCTTTATAAATATCGGAGACATAACAATATAATTCAAAAATTTAGTGACTTCGGAAAAACAGGGTTTGCGCCACTTATTACAAGTGAATAATGCTTTACTATTGCGCCGACCTCATTCACCGTAACCAACTAACTGTCTAAACACCAACCTTGTCGTATCACCCACCACCCTTCTGCCTACCCTTGTGTCTTTAAGTACTCGGTTGCCTTATCGGCTATTTATTATGCGAGCAAGAATACGTCCGTACAATAGTAAAAGTAATATCTTCTTATAAAATAAAAATAATCGCAAAATGTGTTGGTAATCGCATAATTCAACAACGCCTGGACCTGGAAGTCCAAGTATGGTTTTTAGGGCAAGAAAAATTCGAATAAATACCGGGAAAACTACATAGTAACAGGTTAGGAGGTACGAAGTTCACCGGGTCGACTAGTTTTGAATAAAAAATACATCCCTGTGATCGCATTTTCTAGGCCAATAGCCCAGCGCTCATCTGGCAAGGCACAAGATACCGAGAAGATATAACAATTTTTACTCGCCTAACATTTGTTAGCCGAACATTCGAAAATAAACAAAAACTACCGAAAGAAAAAGCACGAGATCAGTCCTCAATCCTGTGCTAGACTGACTGCTCCGTGGCTCAGTTGGCAGTGATGAGGACGGAGTAAGCGTGTGCACCCGGGTTCTATTCCCGGGCGGAGCGAATGTAGATATGATGAATATCGATGTTTGTTTCCGGTCTGGGTGTGATGTTCGGCTCTGTGTGTGTTTCGGGCACCCTAGATACAGTTTCTTCCGAGTTAGGTCAGGGGCTCTGAGTGTGGTGTGTTATTATTATTTTGTTATTATAGAAATTAAGCTGAGCAAAAAAAATTAACACAGCTTTGTATGCATTATTGCGTTTTTCCGCCGACTGATTTGCGATACTTTAAAAACACACAAGCCTTGGAGACAAGTTAAAATGGTTGTCATCTCGTTTTCTATGCCGCGCATCGGCTGATGTATGCCGGGCTAAAGTCGAAGAATAAATATCTTGAACAGCACCTGTGAAAGGTGATAAAGACAGTAAGTGCTGTTTTAGAGGGCACCAGATACCATCGGGAGTTAGAAAGCCTTTTAGCGGTGCGCTATAACTTACAGTAATAAATCCCTTTACTATTGTAGATCTGGATGTCAGTCTCTTTGTCTTAAGTTCCTTTATTGTAACAGCTACTCACTAGGACTTGTTTCTTTTCCCTCATTACTTTTTAATAACTAATTTGAAGGATCATTAGGTTAATACATCAATTAATTACCCAAGCTCTTTAGACAAAAATCGTTTAATAAAACAGTCCAGGTTTATATAGGTTAATATTTAGAACTTGAGAAAACTAATTAAGTTTTCAGATAATGAGGTAAAACGACCTATTACGGCGGTAGTTAAAATACGTTCTAATACGAAGGAATTTTTTCTATTGACATTTATTACTGTTAGTCTTTAACTCCATTATGCCCAAGCAATATGACAAGGACACAACTATTGACTACCGCGATAAGAGATATATTACCACTTAGTAACAAATATATGTTAGCTTTTCCATTTTAACCAAGTCTAGCCGGTCATAACTCGTAACCAGACTACTTAGAAACCATAGCAACAGCTAACCAGCTGACAGTCTGGCCCAACAATGGCCAAGTTGGGGCCATTGACGCGAATTCATTGTCGCCAACCGGCGGCCAACGAAAGTAAATTTCACCTGATACCCGCGCCAGCCTAAATACATCATTCATAAACTGCGGTAGGATGTGTGCTCATTGCAAAAATAGGATCAATGTGGATATTTATTGGTGCTGATATTTAGATTTTGTATTATCTCTTCTTTTATCAGTCTAACTACAGGTCTATAATCTAATGAATCTGTAGAATCGACGTGTCTGTGCATTGGATACTTTTTTTATAAACTTTTACCCTGTTATTCATACAAAGTTAAAGAGCATTTTAGTTATTTGACGTTTGTCAATTTAGACTGCATGTCACGTATTTATCATATGACAAAACACAGAAGTAGAACTCCAGTAAAGCTACTTAAAATCGACTGTATCTTTATGAATGATTTTTTTTTTTCTGCTCCGTGGCTCAGTTGCCAGTGACGTGGACTGAGTAAACGTGTGCACCCGGGTTCGATTCCCGGGCGGGGCGAATATTGATATGATGAATATCGATGTTTGTTTCCGGTCTGGGTGTGATGTTCGTCTCTGTGTGTGTTTCGGGCACCCTAGATACAGGTTCTTCCTAGTTAGGGGCTCTGAGTGTGATGTGTTATTATTATTATTAATATGAATAACACGGTTAGTAGATAGGGTGATAGTCTAACACAAAAATAAAAAAATAGAAACATTATCTGTTTGTTAGTACACAACTCTGGAACAACTTGGCTAATATACTTCAAAAAATACTTAAAATTCATGTAACTTACTTGCATACGATTTACACTTTTTCAACTGGAGTTTTGAGTCAGTTTAACCAGAGGAAAACTCTCCAAGACACCTACCACACCTACCTAGCCATCTTCCAACAGTGTGAACCTACCCCAATACGTGGAGTGTCACTTTATGCCTACCTCAGTTTTCAAGCGCATTGTCTTGCAGACCATTGGGGAAAACTGTCTCTTATGGTCTCGTCATTCATATTTCATTCATACATTGAATAAGAGTCTTTCTTCATCAGTGTCATTGTTGTTGGTCAGTCTGGCTATTTTAAATTTAGTTATCTAAGCAGTCTGACAATATAGACAATACGGCAATGGAACACTAGGCTATGTTGCCGGAATCTAGATATCAAGCATCGGGATAAATGGGTATTGAAATAAATTTATAGATAATCCTTGGTATCCGTTCATTTAAACGACCTTACTTTTAGTCTCATTATTTCAGAGCAGAAAGCGAAGATAATCTTGATATTTCATACATAAACGCAACCAACAACCATTAATAAAACCGTCTAAAGAAATGAAAGAAGCTGGAACAATGCTAGAAACATAATTATATTGGACCGCACTAGTCTATTTACCGTTAAAACTGCACTAAACATCCCTATGCAATCGCGAGGTAGAGGAAGACCTCCAGCTACATGGTGGACCAGTGTCGAAAAAGACATGAAAGCACGGGATTTGCAACCAGTAACGACCCAGGATAGAATATCCTGGCGAAAACGTACAAGGAGGCCTGACCCCAAATAAATTGGGACTAAGGGCAGGAAGAAGAAGCACTAGTCTATTTACGGCTGAAAGCTAGCTTTTATTTTTGTTGCGCTTCTGCTAGTGTGTGTTTTCTTAACAGGTTTCTTTCTTTAATCAATTCTGAAATTAAATAAAATTTTACATGTTCTTCTTTCCCAATACAGCTTTTCACTGAGGGTATTTTGATAAGTACCCTCTTGAACAAAAGATTTAGAGAAAAGAAAAGAAGAGGCCTTTGTCAACTGAAACACTAAACTATTTAAGAAAACAAAAAAACACTTGCAACAATAGGATTTATATGTACCTCTTTCTAAGCAGTATATAGCCATTTCAGGGTTGACTTTTTAACGAATCTGCGCCTGTTCTGCAAGCGGTACAATAACTAATTGAGCCTAAGAAAAGCTTTACAAAACAAGTTCCGCATCGAAAAAGGAAACTTAGTCTCACATAAATCCCTTGCTGACACGCGAGCACCGAGTAAGATGCATGATAAGAAAGCACGGCAGCAGATAGACCTAAGAAGGCAGCAGATATTCGCGGTGATAAATCGGCGGAACCAACCTCCGGGGATAGCATAGAGCCTACCGCGAAAGCCTTCCGAACTCCGGAGGCAGTGTATGTCTCCGCGCGAACCGGATCGCTCGCGTCCAAGCGTTTTATAAACTTGACTAAAAAATCACAACCTGTATTATATTTTCGTTCTATATTCAAATAATATTGAAAGATTTTTTTTCTGTGCCTGCAATGCCGCTAAGATGCTGTGAAGATAAAACGGAAAAGTTTTCTTAAAAGTACATAGCCAGTCTGCATTATTTTCTTAGGTAAGTTCGCGATGTTGTTTTGTTTTATTTATGTTTGTTACATTACATCCCTGCTCTCCAGTTTTTGCTGTCGTCGTGAGTGTTCACTGTTGTTGTATTATTTTGTTTATAATGTTTATAAAACAAGATTTTAATGTGATTGCTGCATTATGTGCAACTTATTTATTTATCAATGTCTAAATTTATAGTATGCACGTACTGTGTGTTTTGTTCATCAATTATTTTTTGAACTAAGTAAACTATTACCTATTAAGTACCAAAATAATAAATAATTTTAATTAAGCAACGTAAGAGCTTTTATTAGGAACTTAAGTTCTTAAAAGCTTATTGTAATTGGAAACTGTTAAGTTGTCTAAGTTAAATAATAAATCTAGACACATAAAATAATTTAAAAAAAAACTAAAAATTTAATAGGTTAAAAAATATGGGTGATAAATATGAACAAAATTTTCGGTTCAGCTCCTGCCGACCGGCACGTATCAATATTGAATTATCTCCGCCGAATCGAGAAATAGGCCAAATTGTTATAACTCGTGTTTACTTAATGCTCTCATAGGTATTATGATTTCAAAATAAGAAGGTGTAATATATGCGGAGAGCAATGAAAGACGTTTATGGCTGTAACTTAACTGTTTTATTCGAATACCCACACGCGTAACATAAACTCGAGACTACGGTATATCGATATTACATAGCTACATCACAATTCTCCTTCACATAGCCAAAACTAAACATACAATCTTAAACTAATTAAACTACTACACCTCTAGGCAAATTACAAAGAATGTATTAATATATTTCGACACTTATACTAGACAAATGGAAAAATTAACACTTCTTTAAACCATCTACTAAAGGATAAACAAAGAATGACTTAACCCTATTATGTAATTATTATTTAATCATCGATCCCAAAGCGTTTGACTGGACGGTGCATACGGCGCGAGTAGCCAGTGTCGGCCTCATCGTCCGGCGCGGGCGCGGCCGGTGCCGGCGGCGGCGGCGGCGCGACGTTGTTGGAGTGGCTACTCTGGCTACTCTCTCCTTCACATGACTCAGTGGCCACCTCAACATCGTCAACTTGCAACTCTTTGGCATCAATAATCTGATCAACATGGCGTTTGTGTACCTCATTATTAAAGCCAACATCATACACTAACGGACCTAATTTATTAACTATTTTTCCTAATTTCCAAGATTCTTTATTATTTTTGTAACATTTAAAAGCTATAGAGTCACCAACCTCAAACTGTCTATGTTTGCCCTTAAAATAATGCGCTTGTCTCATTTGAGATTCTTCAACTTGATCTTTAACTGTAGGTACTAACAAATCCCAACAAGTTTTAACTTTTCTTCCCAATAAGAGTTCGCTTGGTGCTTTACCGGTCGTGGTACAGGGAGTATTACGGTGTGTTAAAAGAAATCTGCTCAAAGCCACATCGCTCGCTACACGCTCCACCTTAGCTTTCATTAAACATTTCTTAACTTGCCCCACCACATTTTCTGCCGCGCCGTTACTACGCGGGTGGTAAGGGGGAGAAGTTATATGCCTGACTCCATTTTTCTTTAAAAATGTTGCAAATTCCAAACTGCCAAATGGAGGACCATTATCCGTAACGACTAAATTTGGTAATCCGAAACAAGCGAATAATTCTCTTAATACCCTTATTGTTGTTTCCGCACTAGTGCTAGGTACCGGTCTCACTTCTATCCATTTTGAATGCGAATCTACAACGATTAGATAGTATTTGTCCTGAAACTTTCCTAAAAAGTCTAAGTGCAATCTACTCCAAGGCTTCTCAGGCCATGGCCACGCCGTCAGCTCGCTTTTCTGCGGGTTAGCGCGGAACTGTACACAAGTTGTGCACCGCTTGCACATTTCCTCAATTTGTTTATCCATGGATGGCCACGAAACATAGCAACGCGCAAGTGATTTTGTTTTAACAATTCCTTGGTGGCTGTTATGTAATTGTTTAAGAACTTCGTCTCTCAAACCTTCCGGAATCACCACCCTAAATCCATAGAATAAACATTGGCTATCTATAGTTAAAAATAATCTACGTTGAAAATAATATTTAATATCGCTCTCGCTATCGCCTATGGTTTGTGGCCAACCTTTTGTCACATATGTTATCACTTTACTTAAACAATAATCCCTTTTTGTTTCGGCCGCTACTACTTTAAATGTGATTGGTAATTCTGCTTCCACAAAATTTAAATAAAACTCATTGCTGTCAACGCCGTCCTTCTCATCCAGCGGAACTGGATGTCGCGATAAACAATCGGCCACGCAATTTTCGCTAGACTTAACACAACGAATTTCATAATCATAAGCACTCAATATAAGAGCCCAACGTTGCAAGCGGCCCGCCATCATTTGTGGAATTGATGATTTAGGGCCGAAAATTGAAATTAAAGGCTTACAATCAGTAACTAATATAAATCGTTTTCCATAAATATAATCGTGAAACTTTTTGACCGCAAACATGATGGCGAGCCCCTCCCTGCACAGCTGCGAGTAGTTGCGCTCGGCCGCCGATAGGCGGCGCGAGGCGTGCTGCACGGCGCGCTGCTCGCCGTCGCGGCCGCGCTGCGCCAGCACGCAGCCCACGCCCTCTGCCGAGGCGTCACATGAGACCACTATCTCGAGCTCGGGGTCGAAATGTACTAAAACGCCCGCTTTTTTCATTCGCATTTTCACTTCCTCAAAAGCATTCTGGCAACGCGCCGACCATTCATAATTCACATTCTTATTCAATAGTTCATATAATGGAGCCAAAGTAGTGCTTAGATTGTTAATAAATTTTCCATAGTAGTTTACTAAGCCTAAAAAACTTTTTAGCTCGCTAACATTTCTGGGGGGTTCCGTATTATAAATCGCATCAATTTTTGTTTGTTCGGTATGTAAACCGCGTTCATCTATGACGTGACCCAGATAAGACACCGACTTCTTGAAAAACTGACATTTTTCTTTAGCAACTTTAAGGCCCGCGTCAGACAAAATTTGAAAAACTGCGTGTAAATTTTTTTTGTGATCTACGTCATCTAAACCGGTTATAATTAAATCGTCAATAAACGAAGCAACGTGATGTATTTTAAATAATTGATCTACAATCCGTTGAAATTTATTTGGGGCACATTTAATCCCAAAAGGTAATCGATTGTATGCGAAAATTCCCCGTTCTGTAACAATCGTACATAGGCGTTTAGATGCCTCATTTAATTCAAGTTGTAGGTACGCGTTTTTTAAATCAATTTTAGAAAACCGTTTACCCCCCTGCAATGACGTAAATATATCATCAATTCGAGGTAATGGGTATTTATCGTCTATGAGAACCGGGTTAAGAGTCACCTTAAAATCTCCACAAATACGAATATCACCCGACTTTTTGAATACTACTACAATTGGTGTACCCCACTCCCCCGTTTCCACCGGCGATAACACCCCCTCCGCTAATAACCTGTCTATCTCTGAATTAACCTTATCTTTGAGCGCGTACGGAACCGTGCGCGCTCTGCGCCACACCGGTACGCTCCCTTCAACTACCTGTAGATTAATTTGGCCTTTATTATACTTGCCCATTCCTGGACTAAAAACTGATGGGTACAACTTAAATAAATTATCATCTGCAATGTAGTTACATACCTCCGTGTCTAGTTGGTTGACATATGGCACTTGAATACCTAACTTTCGGATCCATTTACGTCCGACAATAGTAGGACTGCTTGCGTTATTCATAACATACAGATAACAAATAACCGGCGAGCTATTATTACATGATACTCGCACTTTGATTTCACCTAACGGTTGTAACTTGTGTCCACTATACACCGTGATTTGCAATGACGAAGGTTCTAGTTCAATGTGCGAAAACAGTTCGGAATACACCTTGCTTGATATCGCACTAATTGCAGCTCCCGTGTCCACCTGCATCACAAGCTTGACACCTTCGACGTAGACATCGCAGAACCACGGCCCGTCCTCTCCCGCCGTTGCGTGCACTTGATAAATGCATGACGCCGAATCAGACGACTCGGAGTCCTCGTTCACGTAGTTCACTCGATAACCGTTAGCACTCTTGCACATATGACTTATATGCCCTATTTTGTTGCACGAATAACATACTTCCTTAATAAAAGCACAAGCACTTGGATCATGTGCAGATGATCCACACCTGAAACACCTATAATGACGCATTCGCCCATCCCGATCACGACGGCCTCGGCCGCTCGCTTCCCTGCTGCCGCAGTTGCCGCTGCCGCGGCCCGCGGGCCCCGAGCCGGCTCGCCCGCCGCGCCCAGCCCGCGTCGACACAGCCATCACCTGTGTCGTTTGCGGAGATGCATTGCCCGCTCGTAAATCCTTTTCAGCTGATTCTAATGACAATGCGATCTCCATCGCTCTGCCGAACGATAGTGTCTTCTCTGTTAACAGTCGCTGCCGCCCACTGTCACTTCTCATGCCATAAACCAGTTGATCCCGCAGGTTTTCTTCAATTGCTCCCGCCGACTTAAACCCGCAAGTTTTAGCCAGTGTCCTCAGACGAAGGATGTATTCATTCAAAGTCTCTGATGCCGTCTGCTTACACGACCGGAAACGCATCCTTTCGGCGATCTCAGACGCCTTTGGTTTCAAGTGACCTTCAACCAGCGTCACTATCTCCTCGAACGATAACTCGTTTGGTTGACGAGGATCGCAAAGGTTCGCAATCAAATCGTAGCAATCGTTGCCTGCCAAAGCTATAAAGTGCGTAGTTTGGTCCACCGGCTTGACAACTGCATTGATGACAAAGTATGCGCGCACACGAGCCACGTAGGTTTGCCAGTTGTCTGAGTTAATGTTGAACTCCTTGATATTTCCTTTGGTTGCCATGATCAAATACGCGAAAAATATGTAAAATATTACACTTTTAATTAATACCGACTGCGCCAAAATGTAATATATGCGGAGAGCAATGAAAGACGTTTATGGCTGTAACTTAACTGTTTTATTCGAATACCCACACGCGTAACATAAACTCGAGACTACGGTATATCGATATTACATAGCTACATCACAGAAGGTACCTACCTTACACTTGTTTTTAATTTAGTTAAATACTAGTAGTTACTAAATAAAAAAAATTACGGTATATTCGTAAAGTTTAAATTTTCACAAACGTAAGGCAAAAGCTGGTCTCGACTTAAAATTATTGTAGAGCAAATTAGAAAAAATCAAGAAAATGTAATCTAATTTATTTTCATCTAATTTAAACTTTACTTATTTTGTATACATACGACCTCCAAATTCCCACAGCTTTACACGACCAGCCTTTGCAGAGAGTTAAATAAGCTCTCTATAAGTTTCCTCGAGTTTTAACTCAAATAACCGCAAATAAAAAAAAAGAAATGAAAACAAATCGCAGACTAAATAAAATTCTAATTAAGAATTTATTCCAAGCTTAACAAGATCACGTCGGACTTTAAGTTAATTATGCAGAGATTTTTCTCGATTTTAAACTTTAACTGCGCATTGCAGGATTCTTCACGGTTCACACAAAAAAACGAGTTCATTGACCTTCGTTTTTATATTTTATCTTAGTGAATAAAAAGTACGAATAAGTGGCTATTTGTAGCACTTTAGAGTGTTAAACAAACGGTTATTCATTTAATGACGAGAACAGTATAAATTACTTCAAAAGCAACAAAAAAATGACATTAATAAATAGCAAAAAAATGCGCTGTTAAGTAGATTATAGACCTACATATTTCAAGGAACATTGTAAGGAAATATAGTTTGAACCATATTGTAACATTACACTAAAATGAATATCGCTAGACAAGAAATAAAATGAATATTATTGCTGAGTCATCAGGAACTGTAAAAATATTCATTAAACGCATACAAAACACACAGCAGTGCCCAAAATTACTCCCTCATTGAACTAGTCCATACTTATACTTATCAATTTATTTTCGAGCCCACGCTGTGCAAGTTTGTAAGAAGTAAGATTACTGTAACGTTAGATTTTATAATTAAACTATTTGTTAAGAAAATTTAATAATAAATAGTAAATAACTATTGAAGCAATCCCGAGGTATCAATGTCGCAAAGGTCAGTAGGTTTTGCGGGTAATAGATATTTGATACTGTAATAGATATTTCAATTCCTAAGGCAGAAACTACTAGTGAATCGAATACTTATCAGTTTTCACTAGCTTTTACATGTAATAAATGTCAAGTATTTAAATAAATATATGGGGATATTAGGTTCGTAAAGGTTTACGTTTCGCATAAAGTTTTATGTATATAACCTGTTATGGGAAGTCAAACATTTCGTTTAAAATGTTTGTAATTATAAAAACCTAATTAATTTATAAAGACTCTAGGTACAGGTTTAAAAATTTAAATACTGAATTTGAGATACCGAAGGCAAAGGAATGCAAGAAGCGAGATAATTTCCGAAATTTAAACCAGAACTAATGCTAAACGCTGTCAATTATTCGCAAAAATTTCTTTGTTGTTTTGTAAACGTATATGCTACAGAAGTTTGAAGTATACATAGGTTGTCAGTCTGGCTAGAAGTCTGGACGGATTATCTGACGGAGAATGAACGAACGTGTCCGTAAATAGAAATATCCTCACAGTTCGGATGTGCTGGACTGGACTGACTTTGATTTTTGCTCCGCCACGTAAAATATCATCTACCTATATTGGACTGATGTTTAATGTCGGTATACTTCACTCGAATTAACTTTTTTTTTAGTTATTTGTCGCTTTATGTGACAAATTATTTAACCGATAGCAGTAATCAACATTGAGTACATAGGTGCATATTTGTGAATTCATTAATAGCATTTAGGCCACATATAGGTCTAAATTGGTATTACTCACCCCCTGACTCAACTCGGAACAGTTCCATTCCGGTGGTCAGTATGAAGTACCATACTACCCTCCGAAAAAGTTAAGTCAGAGGGAACAACCAGGATATTAGAATAATGATGCCAATAACCTCAAAAACTTTTTTTTATAAAATGAGGAAGAAAACGGAATCGAGTACGAGAAACGGATACGGTAAGAAATCTCATCAACTTCTTTAAGCGACAAAATAAAAATCGAGGAGCTCCGTAACGAAAAGGATTTATTATTATCGGCGAAAGGCCTCGAATCTCGAATCCTTTAGGAATCTCCACGGCTCTCGTTTGAATAATTTAAATCACCTGAGGGCCGTGATCGTAATGCTTAATACAAATATTTAAACAACTTTCGACGTTTAAGTCTTCTGTACTACTCTTTTTAAATATTTATAATTATTGTTTTCTAGCAATTTGGTTGAGCTGGGTTTTCTTTGCCGAAATTGAACTAATGTTTCGTTATTACTTTGATTTTTTTTTACTTTTAGGTATAATCGTTTTTAATCTTCAAAATCTTACCGTCTATTCTCTAAATAATATAAAAAAAATCTCTTCATAATATTGTTGAGTTGTGAATGTTCCTTCAGCGGAATAACTCTTCGAAAGCCACAATATTTCATGATGAAGCATTGAAATGTTTTCTATTGAAGCGAGAGCTTTAAAATGTACTAGGAACGTTTAATATTTTCTGTCCAACCACGTCATCCTGCTTAATATTATTATAAAAACTTTTTACAAAAGTATTGATTTTTTTAAGAGACTAGCAAAACAATAATAGTTAACTCAAACGAGACTCAAACCATTAATTAAAATAACAGAATATCGATTATAATTTTTTGTAACTGGCAAATCGGTGCCTCATCGAAATTCTGTCACTCTCGGATCAAAAGATCGAACAAACCATACACTTCCTTTGAGAAAGTTATACATAAATTATACGATTTAGATACAATATTATATTTGTCTTGAGATTTTGTAAAAACTATATCTGCTATAAATTACAGCATTTTATAAATCATATTATATTGCTTTTGTGAATATCATCTGCTGTTCTGGGTAAAAAACTGTAATAAGTAACAACTCATTTATTAATAACTAGTCGACCCGGCGAACTTCGTACCGCCCAACCTATTAGTATTTTGTGCATGCGTTATACTTATAAACCTTCCTCTTGAATCACACTATTTATTTAAAAAAACCGCATCAAAATCCGTTGCGTAGTTTTAAAGATTTAAGCATACATAGGGACAGACGCGGGAAGCGACTTTGTTTTATACTATGTATTGATTGATATTGATTGATATTGATTGATGATGATATATTAGGGCGATTTTTATGGTTATTTTAAATTGTCAGGTATTTATAACTTTACCATTTATAAGCTTTGTTTTGATTGAATAACAGAATATCTGTGTGTTTTAACAGATTTTTGTATTTTAGAGAACATTTGTTTAGTACAAGAAGACAGAAATAAAAAAGACGTAGGGTAAAACGTCCTATTACCGCGGTAGTCAAAATCACGTCCTATTACGGCTCTATTTTATCTTTTTCAATTTATGATTCGTTATGACTGTGTATGGTAAAGGTGACTACATAGTGTCCAAGGGAAACTAACAAGTAACTTATTACCCAGCACTCGTGCGTTTAAAATCGTTTAAAATGACTTAAATTAATTATTTTGTGTAACGTCAGCGAAACGAGAAGCTGTTTCATACAAACTCAGACTGACTCGTGGTAGGACATTGAATTTTAAGACTTCGTTTTTAGTTCAAACAAACACTTTAAGATTATGTTACTATATTTGAATACTTTTTACATTCAAGAAGTCTTAGTTAATCAAGTTTATTGCCCTTTAAAATCAAATAAAACAAGTAAATATGAGTAAACAAAAGTCCGCCGTGTTAGGAAGGCTATTTGAGGGTTCCGCCTATTACGGAGGGTACCATCGGTAATAGAAAAAACGCAGTGTCGGTAATTTTTAAATTTAGTGGTATAATAAATATAATTTATGAACATTTCGTTATTTAAGTGTAATTTTCATTAGTTCTCAAGTATAAAACCAATTTTGGAGGTTCATGTTTTTTAACTAAAATCCTTGTTTTTGACGCTTAAAGTTGACAGTAAAATTTAACTTTGTTAGAATACTGTGAAACCTAACGTATGAGTTTTTATGAAGAAAAATAGTCTAATACAACGATTACTAACGATTTGAGAGTTTTATGGTAAAGTCAGAGTGCTCTTATGTGTAAGTAATAATTTACATTACCGAAATATCTTACCATTATATTTCAGAATTAGGATATAAAAACTCATTAGATATTTTAGTACCTACCGTATTAGGCTGTAAGGAATCCTAACACGGTGTATGGAAATTACAGAGCTAATAATTTAACCGTATTATTTATAAAGGTACCGTACATTTTAAAAAGCTTTACTGCAGGTCTACTTATTTGGTTTGTTGTATGGTAAATACGTGACATCCTATCTAAATTGACATATGTCAAACAACTAAAATGCACTTTACAGTAAGTAAATAATTAAAAAACTTACAGAAAAATGTATACTAAGGTTGGTTTTATCGTATTTTCCCATCAATATAATAATTTAATACTAGATTTTACCGCAACTTTGACACACCATACAAAACTGATTATGATTCGTTGGTTGTTTTATTTATTATTGTATTTTGGTTTACTGTTTTGTTGTTGTTTTTTTTTGTGTTCCATTTTTGCATGTTTGTGTCAACGTTGTTGTAAAAAAATTTATCTTTCTTTTTTTTTAACTTTCTCCACTTGGGTAGAAATCCATTTCCCATCTTTTTTTACAGTTTAACTTAACCTTCACTGACTGCACTCTGCTGCTTCGCCAGTTAAATTTTCCTTCAAATATGTTTTATTTTTAAGTTTTCATTAAAATCTATTTCGTAGTTTTTACGTGAAAGAGTTACAGACATTCTTTATTATAAACTTTGTTGTTTAGAATATTAGTAGGATTATTAAAACCCTCGGGGCTTTTTCAAATTAAAGTTTTATAACGAAAAAAAAAGGTAAAGGAGGTTATCAATTCGACCTGTATGTATGTTTGTATGCATGTTTGTCTGCGATTATTTCGATTTTGTCAAAACCAATTTTCACAAAAGTAATTGTTAATTCAGAAGAAGTGTTTTAGTACCTATTTTTAACCGATTTTAAAAAAGAGGAAGTTCTTAGTTTAGTTTTGTATCAGTTTATTGATTAAGGTCTCGGGTACACGTCCCGGGACCTTATTAATATGTCTTTGTCATCCGTCCGTCTGTCTGTCTGCCAAAGGCACTAATTTCCTAAACGGCTCGATTAATTTAATGAAAAAAATTCACGATATTTTATTTGTCGTCAAAAGAATACTAACAAATATTAAAAACTTCAAAAAATTATGGAAATTCAGAGAAAATTTCAAAAATTGTGCCAAAATCTTCCTTTTTTTGAACAAAATTTTGTCGAGCCTCTACTGAGATATTGACCTGGTCAACAGACATTAAAAAATGATCATTTGTAACTTCACTTCACTTCACTTCACTTGCACTTCTTCGTTGGTAATAAAGCATAAAATCGGATAAACGTGGGTCCGGCTCTTAAGCTGGTACTTCTGCCTAACCCTTCGGGGAATAAAAGGCGTGATATTATGTTTATGTATGTTTATGTAACTTCACTTAATGAAGATTAACAAGAAATATTAAAAATTATGTTAAGAAGCTAGCCAAATTCACACCAATTACGCTTTTATGAGTATAACCTGCGCACATAAAGAAACGATCTCAAAATGGCGGCCGTTGTATGGGCTGTCTCGCTTCTCAACTCTTCTCTCATACTAATATACGCGAGATAGAATTAGTTCGGCCGCCATTTTCAAATCGTTTCTTTATCAGCGCGGTTTATAAAAAAACGTCCGCATATTTAATTCATTCCGTTCCGTTGTGCAGAGAGATGGGAGAACGTTACGATGCCGTAGATTGATTGATTGATTGTTGGTTTGTTATTCGCCCTTTCAGGTCAGGCAAAGGAACATAATTGCCCATACAGCCAAATATCTAAACTATTGATATTACTGGAAACTTCTTAGCGCGAGGCCGTTTATTTAATAGTTGATACACAAAATATTATCAAAATAGCCCCTTACTAGGAAGAACCTGTATCAGTGCCAGTAACAATTACAGCCATTGCATACCATTTTCTGATTGCACGGAACCGTGAGCTGAGATGAAAATGTTTCATCGTGCGTGTGTTGGCATCCCATACTCCGTAATAGGCAGTGCTTACCGCCGTAATGGGCTTCAAACTTTTTTTTGCCGCCGTAATAGGAATTCCGAATTGTCAGAAAAAATATTTATTTAAAATTAATTATCACTCTAGAATAAATAAAACGACAACTGAAATAGAAAATATAATTATCATGAGTGTCAAAAAAAAATTCAAATATTTGCTAACATATTTAGAAATGCTTAATTTCTTACCCTACTTTAAAATGTCGTCAAAACGCGCCGTAATAGGGCATGTTACCCTAATATCGGTTTAGAGTAATGGAAGCACGTCTAGTGGTAATGACTTACAGTAAAAACTTGTATTTTATTTATGCGTAGGGCTGTTTTACGATTTATTTGCAATAAATTAAGTCTTATTGTTATTCTCTGTCTAGTTAAATTAACTAATTATATTTCTACACTAAGGAAGTGTATTTAGGTACCTATGTAGTGTATGTATAATTTTCTCTTTAGCTTCAGATAACATAACGTACTAAGATCTGTTAAGTATTAAAAATTTAGTTTAAAATCTTCTATACTATATTGAAAGCATCACATTTGGATTTTACTCGTTCGATAATAATGATGACACTGAACTAAACATTATCTACGCATTGTTAGTAGGTATAGGTATAACACATTAAGCCATAGTTTTAAGATCGTGAGATTTAACCTCCACAGTTATCTATTGTAAGAGGCTACTGTTATAATTGTTAACAAGAAGTAAAGATGTTCGCACCCTCCTTAGGTGAGGTGCAAAAAATACAATACCTGCAAGATCTTGTTATTATAACTTAAAGCTATACCGTAATGACGACGCATCTTATAGAAATTTATATTTAGAAAAATTACTTACATACAATGTAGATTTTTAAATATATTTTTCTGTTATTTTTGGCCCCGTAATACAGTCGTCGCTTTATCCACGTACGATAAATTTCTTAAAAATCAATCAGTGAGTAAGCTTACGTGCTTACTCACTGATTGATATCACTGATGACACCATATTATTTCACATCATTTTTTTTTTTAATATGATTAATAATAATTAATAATAACAGAGTTCTAAGGTACAAGTTTTAAGGTACACCATAAAAATACCTAGAGCGGTAGGAGAAATTACGATTTATTTGGTACCATTAATTTGTTTGCATAAAGGCCTAAGTATGTAGACCATAAAATAATAGAGAAAACAGTATTATTGTTCAAGGCTAATAACCGTATGCAATTTTCTGATTCACGTTAAGCACTAGAATAAATTTCTGTAAATATTTTTTTCTAGAATAGGTACTTGCATTACAATCCAAAGAATCTACAATATAAAAGGTTAAACTTATCTTAGGCAAAGGATTCAGTTTTGTGTTCTGGATTGTAGACTAAAACATTACCTATACAAAGATTTTTTTCAGAATACTATCGATCCCATAATCTCATCATATTAATCGCAACGCAAACTTTTTATAATAATTCATAAGTTTTCAGACACCGTTCATATTTTGCGAAGAACAGAAAATAAGTAACATAATAAACTTAAATTGCACTCATTTTGCCCGTTCTCTTCTTCTTCCAGTCTTCTATAGGGCTGGCAATAACTTTTGAAAGTACATTTTTCATGTTTTCGTTATGAAGTTTTTATCCGAAAAGGTATTTACTGTCTCAGCCGAGAGCTGGCCACTGTTGGAGATGGCCTTCCCCACATGTAGCCACTAGGAGAAAGATTTGGAGTTTTCTATAATTACCAGGATTAGCAGGCGGGTGGACAGTCGCAGTTTGGTTGTTTTATGCATATTTTAAATTAGGTACACTTAAGTTACTTTTGAAAAATCTATACTTACCAATATTAAAAAGAGGAAAGATATGATTTAATTTTTTTTTGTGTGTTTGTTTGCATTGAATAGGCTTCCGAGACTACTGAAACGATTTAAAAAAAAAAACACTGTTGGGAAGCTACACTATCCCCGGGTGATAAAGAATATTCTCAAAAATTCAGAGCGCAGGGCGGTACGAAGTTCACCGTGTCAGCTTGTAGTAAATAAATTTGTACATTTTACCTATAGTTTTACTTAAATTACATGATTATTATTTATTTTAGAAATAAATTCAAATTCAAAAATTCAAATTAAAATTTAAATTTAAATTCGGGCAATTATTAATGTTGTCAAAACTCAGTTTTGCAATCCCTATCCGATCGCCGTCTCCGCGGGCCGTCGTATTTTTCTTCGTTCATTTCCGGCGCAGCGGAGACTTCGGAGCACTATTTTCATTTGGCTTCATCTCACAAAGTTATCAGGAAAGATTGCTCCCCGGAGTTAGACACATCGATGGGCCAGGGCCTTTGTAATCGGAAGTAAAAGTGACCGTGTTCCATGTGGAGAAACTGTGAATCATTACGATTATCTAATTTTAATGGCTCTGTCTTTGAACAGCAACCACAGTTTGCTTAAAAAAATTTTTTTTTTCAGAGTCACTCAGAGTGAGTCAGTGTTCTAGTTTGAGAAAAAAAACGACATCAAAGGCGATTAATTAAACATTATAATTTACCTTCTCACAAAATTTGACGAGAAACTGTAGATTTTGTGAATTGTCAAGGAGCAAAAATAGACTATGTTTTTTTGACCAATCTAAAAGGAGACGAGACGCTATCCTCGAGCTTCGCACCCTGAATAAACTTATTATATTTATAGTATGTACCTATGTTAATTATAATTGTATCAATTTGATAAACAAATAACTGATCTCAGTCAAAACTATCTTTAGCACCTAGTCCAGAACTTTCTAACTTCCCAGAAATGTTTCCTTTGAATCACGTAGTATTGAATCAACCTGTCAAAAACAGCTTGACCTGATTCCTCTATCACTGCTCCAGTTCATCATAAGGTAAAGGTACACATATGTCTATCCACCGAGGTCGTTCCGCTAACGAGCGCTTTACATACTTCAAGAGGACAAGTTGAATGACGCTGGCCCTTTGCTTCCCGGCGATGTTTGCTTGGTTGAACCTATTCAAGTTTTCATAAAGTATTTTTCTAAGACTCTAAAATTGGACCCTATTGTTTGATAATTGGTACGTGAGAGTAGATATGTTTTATTACTTAAAATCATAAAATATTATAATATATGATGTAATTTTTCACAATATCAAAATAGCAAGTTACAGTCCCCAATGTGGGTTTGATTTCAAAAAGAAAGTCGGTATTCTTACTTTTTTGTTGACTTCTAAATATTGGTTCTTCCGCAGTGCATATACATTTTAGTAATAACGAGATATTTTAGGTGGACTTACATTTATAAAAATTATCAATCGAGACGGTAGTGGTTCACATGTACACACCTAAAAACCTAATTACTTGCTAACTGCAATAAATAGTCATTAAAAGTGCTATAAAAACTTTCTTAGAGGTACTGACACGGTTTTTGTGTCGCAGGTCTACGAAAAGCGTTCGTACGTTGTTGCTAGTTTAGGACAACTGAACACCATGCGACTTCAGATTTATCTGGCCACACTTTTGCATTAATCGCCACGCTTTGAAGCGGGTTGGCTATAAATTTTCAACGAAGGATGGTGCTGCCCATCCTTCAGGTTTACCCTTAGTCGCCTTTTACAATACTTACGGGATGAGATGGGGTGTTGGTGCTTTATCCCGCCATCACACGGCGGTTGATACATAATATTTTATTTAAGTATAATTAATTTTAATTACATTAATGGTTTACGATCATAAGAGTGCGGCCATTAATTAATTTGCAAAACTGAAAAAATTGGTTTTCAAAACATAATCAAAAACTTTGCTCTTACGTCCTACGTTAGATGTCGTAAGAGCACTTGACATTAGTAAAAGTTAAAAAGCTTGTATTGTTTTTCTTTCAAATTAATTCTATAGAGAAACTATAGTTTTTATAGGAACGCAAGTATACTGCTGCCCTTACAGCCGTGACGAGGAGCAGTAATGAGCAGCTTGTACTAGTACACTTGACTCGTGTGAGTCGGTAATGTTCCCATTATGCCTCCGACGACGACGCTTGGAATCTCAACAACATTTTCTTAGCTTTATGTGCCGTGTGCGTGCCGGTGTAAAAACCACCACCACATCTCCTCCAATGGGTGTCGTTTAAGGCGACTAAGGGCACATTCGAAGCATGAGCATGGGTAGCAGAGTTCTTCGTTGAAAATCCTGAAGAGCCAACTACGAGCGCCAAACCGCTTGCCAAGTGGCGATTATGGGAAACCTGTGATGTGTGGGGGAGGCCTACGTTCATTATAGTAGACACGGCGCAACTGATATGATGTTTCTTAGCTGATTATTTAGTCTGTCTTGAGTAACAATATTTTTTCTGTTGATGTCGCAGATACCAAATTCGTAAAGAATGGACCAAACAAACGAAAAGTTAACTTTTATAATATTTCAAATGTTAGCCTCGACGAAAACTCAAGCTTATTTTGAAACACTGAGCCGCAGGCCGAATAGCACAAACTCAGCATAAAGCTACGAAGTTCATAATAATACGTAGCTTCTAAGACCTAGTTTCTATATAACTAACAGAATTCTGTAAATGAAACGGAATAATATTGCCTAAAACATGAATGGCCAATACCATTGTAACCAAATATGAGTAATTTGCTTTGCAGTAGTCGTACATACAAAAATTACTGTAAATTTTTCTTGTACAAGTAATAAACCAACAAAACTACGTAAATGGCACGCGACGAACTAACAACAGTTAAATTGACGTAGCAACAATTTGTTTAACGACACTTCCGATATTTGTCATGTCATCAACTGAAGTACAGTTAACTAGCAATGTAGAAAATACCTGTGACTCTTAAATTTAAGACTTCAAGACCTTTATTCGCATGACTAACGGTCTAAAGGTGCGAAATGTTAGCTCTGCAAAGCAAAGGTATGTACCGTTCGGAAATATTGCTTGTAGACTGTCTTCAGAATTGCCTTGCCTTAGCCTGTATTGTTCAGGGAATACTTTGTACTTCTATGTAGTTCTTAATTGCTCTTCTGATTAACGCCTGCTGTACGGGATCTACCGTTGATCAGCCCTTTAATTTTATAGTATTACTGTGAATAAGACAAGACAATCACGCACGTTGGCAACAATTTTCAGTAACAGCTTACATTTCATTGTAGGTACATAAATAACTCTTTGGAATATAGGTAAGAACATTTAAAAAATTTATTTATTTTGATTATTGCTATTTATTATATTTAGATTTCCTAAAGCATAAAATAAATACATTGCTCCCAAAATCTTAGCATATTTTGAAGAGGTATACGAAAGCTACTCTGCGGTCCGCACCAGCCACTCTGAATATTAGATATCTCTCGTAAAACCAGTGATATTACATTGGCATCTACGTGAGTACGGTAATGTTTCCATTTGATGAAATTTTGCTTTAAGAAATGTTTGACGAAATTTTTATTTATTAAAATATTCAATTTTAATTTAGTCGTGTTATGAGAGAGTCAAGTCGCAGGATTAAAAACAAGAAGTACGAATGTCAACAAAAAAAGTAAAGCTTTAATTATTTATTTACCTATGAATTTGCTGTTAGTCTCAATAAAAAATTAAAACATCTAGTTTTGACAGTAAGTCTTATTTTAATTTTAAAATATCTTTGAAAGTCCCGGCAAAGTTTAAAAAGTTAGAAAAAATTTAAAGAATAGCAAAACAATTTGATAAAAATCTAAACCTGTCTAAAACCCACTCAAAATATTGAGCGGTCACGTAGATGAAGTATAAAATGGCGGTGCTGACTCCACTTTTGTTATCCAGTAAAAGCTGTGCGATTTTCAGGTAATAGTCGTTTCAGACAGCGAGGGGCCGTAGATTTCACGAACGACGATTACTTGCGAGCTTTATCTGGCAATCCATCGAGGATGGGAGAAGTATCGGAAATTTGTTACGGCCAATACAGTTGAAGTGTTATCTCGATAAGATGATAGGTATTATAATAGTAGTGTGTAGTGCTAGGCACAATATTGGTTTCCGTAGCTGCCGAATATTCGTTAAGTGTTCATTTATTAATAAAATACAATTAAAACCACCCAAAATCGTCAAATTTTCCATACCTGCGTTGCGGTTAAGTGGTGAAAAATTTAATTGCTTAACGAAAGTTTTATTTGCGTCTCTTTATCTTAAAACAGTGATAAACGTACGATATTTTAAAAATATGACAAATCTGTAAAAATAATTATTGATTCATTGGATCCTAGATTGGATATATGGCTTCTGATCTGACCCAAATCATACCGACTACCTTGGCTTTGGCTATTGATCAAGAACTTTGGCTATAATACATTTCATGCGTACAGAATCCTTGATTAGCCAAAGGTATTGCGATAGTTTTTTTTCTATATATATTTAATGACTTCATTAAAAGTAGCTCATTGCAATAAATAAGAGATGTTGCTTCAGAGCAAGAATCTATGTCTATGGCCTATGGTAATCACATCTTTTTGTTAGTGTAATAATAAAATGATAATCTACATTGTAATTGGCATAAGTATTGAGTAATTGCGGCTATTAGAACAAGTTCAATGTCTGATTGCGAGACGGCTGGCGAGCTCTCAAGATAAAGAAGTGACTGTTAATAATATGTATTTTGTAATGGTTACTTGCCAATAAAATATTTTAACATTCAAATTCGATCATTTAACGGAATCATTTGCCGTATTTTCACTCTCTATCATGTCGGAATACGACTACATTGCAATTGTACATCTGGAGTATTATGCTACGCTTATGATACGATGGCAAGGGGATGTCAAGGAAATTGTTTAGCAACGTTAAAATAAGAGACTCGGGCGCGTCCCTGAGCGTTTCCACTTACCGATTATTATAATTTAACGCATAAAAGATAAAATCTAGTTGCTCTCTTCAGATGCAATGCACTTCCTCGTTATAAGATATTTCACTATTACAACAGTGTTGGGAATAATTCGCGTAACGAGCGAGCCTCTGCAAGCTTTGGCTGCATGCCCGATCTCACCAGATAACTACGGAATTCAGATAAGAGGTACCGTGGTACCTTCTTATACATTACTAGAGGCTGCCCCGCGGTTTCACTCGCGCAGATTTCTCATAAACACCAAATTTCCGTTTTTCCCGTTCCCGTGGGAATTTCGGGAAATCCCTTCTTAGTGCTCACCTACACTCCCTAAGGAACCTACATGCAAAATTTCAGCTCGCAACGCCCAGTAGTTTCGGCTCTGCGTTGTCTGTCAGTCAGTCAGTCAGTCAGTCAGTCAGTCAGTCAGTCAGTCAGTCAGTAACGGAAGAGTTTTATATATATTGATTGATAGATACTAACATGCTGTTTTATAATAGAAATCAACCCTAATAAAACTCAATTTAACTGTGCGGGAGGTCTTTGTCCAGCAGTGGACGACTTTCGACTAAGATTATTATGAGATGTGTTCTCAGGATTAAAGTTAAAATCAAATTTTTAGTGGTATTCTGAAATATTTTGAACTGGCTGACTTAATTTTTATTAACAAAAAAGAAAAAAGGTTAAATTGTAAATGGATAGGTATATAAAGGTATAAGGTATAGTCACTTGTTTTGTTATTATATTTAAGTTAACATTATAAAATGCGAAAGTAACTCGGTCTGTCTGTCTGTCCGTCTGTCTAGCTTTCCTAAGAAAACTTCGTTGAAAACTTTTAAGCCGTCAGCAGTTCAATATACCAAATGTGGAAAGTAGAAGAAACTTTGCAACAAAGTAAAGTAAAGAGGTCCCGAAGTGAACCGTGGGTATAATACCGCTTCCGGGCTTTAACTTGAAAACAACTTAATCGCCTTAACCGAGCCTTGATTTTCTAGTATTTGATGTAAGATAACCTAAGTTAGGCTGGGAATTATGTAGTTTATTGAAAAGTATAGAGTTAGCCAAGGGAACGTGTATATTTTTGATGTACCATATTTATATTTTGGGGCTTTAAAAAATTATGCGTAAGGTGGTAGGATGGAAAGGTTTTTGTGCTGGCTATTGTACCTTAATCATATACAAAAAAAAACAGTTCTTAATTTTTGCATGCCTAAAACCAGAAACCTGAAAAATGTATCGATTACTAATAATTGCTAAGTTATATTATTTTTTATTTTTGTGCACTTAAACGTTTATTAATAAATAAATGGCTTTTATTGGCGGATCTAGTAGTGGTTAAACACGAAAACAAAAACAAAGAATTAGGTAATATCATTCTTCTTTTGTGATTCGTCTCAAAGAAAATCCTTTATAATACCACAAACGGAAATGGAATCCGCAAATCCTTTGAATATTGCGAATACGTAACTTGATTCATTTTTATTTTTACCAATTTTATTGGGTCTGGGATACGGATCGTCGTCGTAAGACTTTATATTACTGTTTATTTGTTATACAAGGTTTACTGATATATTTTGGTTCAACTTGTAAATTTTTCTAAATACGTAGGTATATTTTGTTTAAATTCCTAGACACAAAAACTAAGAACATCACATAATTTCGCGAGAATTTAATTTTTGCTCAAGCTAAAAAAAAAGACGCTTAGATTTACTAACAGAGGTATACAATATACCCTGTCACGTTTCACCGTCCGTCTGTCTATATTTACGATCAACCAACATCAGAAAATTTACGGCTGCAAGAGATAATGGCTCTCTAGTTATTTATTATTGTAGCCTATTAATTTCGCTGCAGATCAAATGAAAAATCAATTTCATATAAAAGCTCCGTGGTGGAAATAGTAAATAACAAATCAATTTAATGTCCGCTATTGAAGGCCAATGTTCATTTTATATAATTTTGCAGAAACTTGATCCATTATTTTGTTAAAACGCATTGGTTGAATTGAAGGTAATTAGAATTGTTCCTTTCAAATATTAGACATTAATTTATTTTGTTATTTGAGTCCACTCGAATAAAATAATTTTATGAAACAGAATCTAAGGATTAGCTTTTTGCTTCATCCAGCAGTAAGGGCAAAATCGCAAAGAATCAACACATCTAACATCCTAGTCTCAAACTAGATGGAGAGACGCGACGTTGTCGTACGCCAGGAAATGAATAGCTGATGGCTTCCTGACAATTAGGACGAAGTAGATAGGAACCTGGCCGTATGGATGGAGGCGACATAGAATACCACTGCCCCATCTCCTCCCGTGGTTGTCGTAAAATACGACTAAGGGTTAAGGCTAAGACACCTGAATAACGGTTAACAGTCGTAATACGTGAAGAGCCACAATGCGTGCACCAAACCACCTCCTGCCAAGCGTGGCGATTGCGGAAAACTTCCTCCACATTGTTTGACCTTGTGGCAATCTGTGGGGGGGGGAACCCTATGTCCAGCAGTGGACGTCTATCGGTTTCTGTTATAAACTGGAAAGGAAACCAATTGCATCTTCACTTAAAAAAGCTAATGTTAGTTTTTTATGTTGCTAAAGCAAAAGTATAAACTAACTGGCCAGCAAACTCGTAATAAAAGAAAAAAAAAGTCTGGGCGGCAGCCGGCATCGCCACAGAGATGGACCGATGACCTCGCGAAGGTTACTCGTACATACACAGATAAAAATAAATAGCCAAGCTCAATGTAGGGTTCCGTAGCTTAGCAAAACTTGCTACTTACCAATGTATGGCGTGAGTTTTCTATCAACCAACAGATGCCATTATAGAAGTTTTATATTTTTTTTTATATCCGTAAAAATGTCCACAATTTTATTCCTTGTCTAATGGGTACCATCATCAGGATGCAAAATCTCAGCTCTAACTCCAACAGTTCAGAGAAGTAACTATAAGGGTTTCTTGTTTAAACATAACCCTAAATACGTGAGAAAAACTCTGCAGCTTTGTAAACTCTACACCATGAGATTGACCTAGAGAAAAAAGATAATATTTCTGTCGTTCTAAAGGGAGAAAGTTTTGTATTGTTTGCTATCGTGTTTTTAAATCTAGTCTTTTCTTTTATGTGCATTTAAAAAAAAAACTGTTGTTTAAATATACATGTATGTAGAGTTTCACTTTAAATTAAGTGCCCGATTGCCTTTTAATTAACACGTTGCCGAGAAAACCTTACATTTATAATTCCTGTAGAACACAATAATTTAACTCATAAATAATCGTTAAAGCGACGATTACAATAAATGTTGATAAAAATTTCAGAGAAAGTGTTATAGGGCATGTCCGTTTTGATTTATCTGTACCGATTTATAAAAAAATGCATTCGTATTTTAAAATAACAAAAATAATTATTAATCTCGAAAGTTCCTTGCTATAAAAAACATTGCGAGAAAGCATTTTAAAATTCTATTAGCGGGCAATGCACTTAACGAGATATCGTGAACCCTCACACCTGTGCCAGGATACTTTTACTCCATGTTTTGTCAGGGACTGAGTATACAGCCAACACTAAATTTAACAAAAGATAGCAAACGTTTTAAGGACATTTACAAACAAAAAAATATAGGTATATTAGTAAGGGTGTATTCACGTACAAAGCTGGCAACAAGCCCTTGTTAGTGCTGTTTCGAAAAATGTATTGAAAATACCTGCACTGACACAAGCACTTGTTCCTAAGGCGCAGCGAATATACCGAAAGCATTACAATTTAAAATGATTCTATATACAATAATATCCGTACGTTACCTTAATTTCCGAAAACTTTAGAATTTAGGGAACTGGTAGGCTGTAAGATAAATATTATAATGGCACTACATAAACTGCTTTTAATAATAAATAATAAGAGTTCTTCCATTTATGTATATCGTTGATATTGTTTAACTGCGCTTTCGACCTTATATACAATAAAGTTCTAGGTATTTCTCGTTTAAAAATACGTCAACTCCATAAAAATAGGTCAACTGTACTTAAATAGGGAAGTAGCTAAATGCTTTGACCGTTCACCACCGGAGCATTTAAAGAGCTAATGTGTGGGCTAAAGCTAAAAGCCTGGAATGAGGGGCGGAAACTTTAAGTTCCTGGGAAAAGATCGGGTCGATGAATGTATTCATAGTTTTTGTTTATTTGTCGAATCGTTACAAAACTTTTCTCAATGAATTATTGTGAATACTAATGTTATTTTATGTGGGGTCACCACATGGGAAGTGGCTATAGTTTGTTCAAATAGAAGGCTTTATTCGTTAGTTGATCGAATTATGTTCTCAATTTATCAATGAAGATCCTAAGAAAGTTGTTGCACACGCTTTCTTTACCTTATCAATAAATACTGAACAATAATTTAAATGATCTTTAAGATCGGTAATCAAAATACGTTATTAAAATAAAACTGACCAACAATAAATTCAAATTCTTTACAAAATCTATTCTCATTTTAATAACTGTCAGATTTAACAAGTAAGTGCTATATGAGTCTATTGTTTCAAACGTTGCATGTTCTAACGAACTCTGTATTTTTTTCACAATCTGCCAGCATTGTCTTTTTGGGAAAATAATTAATAAACTATGTAAGATTCGGTATCTGAACTGTTTTTATAGGCAATTAAGAACACGCTAATCTAATATACTTATTTATTAGTAACATATTGCTTACATTACGTAAGTTATAAGGTTACTAGTCGACCCGGCGAACTTCGTACCGCCTAACCTATAAGTATTTTGACATTTATTATACTTATAAACCTTCCTCTTGAATCACTCTATCTATTAAACAAAACCGCATCAAAATCCGTTTCATAGTTTTAAAGATATAAGCATACATAGGGACAGACGCGGAAAGCGACTTTGTTTTATACTATGTATTGATATTGATATTGATAAGATTAATTAATTAAACAGGAACTATTTTGATGCTCAAACTTAAAACCCAGAGTGGTAAGCAGACAAAAATTAAAGCCACAAGTTCCGCTGCTTCTCTTCTTAACTATTCATTACTTAAACTTAATAAAAACTAATCCAAAATGTTTTTTAACTTTCTATCATCACAATCGTGTGAGGTTCTATTCAAGAGGCAGTAATAAATAGATTGACATCGCTAATACGACATCGATTACATAGCGCGTATCGTAATCGCATTTAATACGAGACGTCGGATTCAGAACTGGTATCGCCAGGTTCTTCCGACTCCCACATTAACATTGAAATGGCGCCTTGTTGATAAGTGTCGTGCTTCGTTAAGATTGGAGAGAGCAGCGATCAATTAGTTGACTTACACACTAACTCACGCACGAAGCCTATCATGCAGTGTATTCTAATTAAATTTTGAACTAACAAAATTCTAGTTAAATTTTGTTGTTATTTTAAAATTGTTTGAAGTATGTGCTATTGTTGTTGTTCGTAGGCTATTGTATATTATTATGCAATTTGTGTTTTTTGTACTGTGAATAAATCTTTTCTTTCTTTATTTCTTTCTAATTAAACTTGCACATTATGAATTATAACTTTATTTTAAAATTTTATTTGTCAGTTGGCTCAAATTCATAAGAAATACATATTAACAATACATAAAGATAATTATGAGATGCCCTTATACTTAAAACTTAGTTAAAGGTGAGTGTGTAAATTTTGATTATCTTTAGGTTTCAAGTCATTCTCTGAAACTCAGGCTGTGCTACGGTCCTTTTATATGTGAGTAGAAAATAAATTAGCAAAATTACTTCGCCCAAATAAATTTGACGAAGCACCGAGCACCAGCAAACTGGGTAATTTTAGTCCTTTAGAATAAGGGAATTAGAACTCTTATTCCTCTGCTAAATTATTTAATAGGTGGATATAGCAACTCGAAAGGCAAACTGAAAAATACAAACGTAGCTTAAAGGTTAGCTCATCATAAGCGGGCTCGGTGCGTAATTATGACTTTTTTCCGCAAGGCCCGATAGTTCGACGACCGCCGGCGACCCGTTATGTCTAAGTTTACTTTCGACTAGACTTACCGGAATTACGGAAACTCTACACCGCGTCTGAGAGACATCTTTTTGTATTTATGAACTTGAGCTTGAGAAATGTAATATAAAAGAATATGTTTTGCCTGGATCTGGAAGTGGTAAGAAAGTAATACAAAGCTTTGAGAGTACCAATCTTTGTGTTGCTAAGTACTAAGGATTTGCTACAAAGGAAACCTAGTCTGAAAGGTGTTATGTATGTTTTTTTTTTACTTTAAATAATAAATTACAGAGTCTAAAGACGAAGCGACCCGGCGAATTTCGTACCGACTTACCTATTACAATCTTGAGCATATAAACTTTCCTCTTTTGAATCACTCTATCTTTTGCAAAGTTTTAAAGATCTAAGTATACAGAAGGACAGACGCGGGAAGCAACTTTGTTTTATACTATGTATTGATGAGAATTTAGAGGTAAGACTTCTTGTTGTCCAACATGTTTGATCCCGTTCGTTGCCTTATCCGCAAATATCGTTGCTTATGCAAAGAAATCCACTAAAAAATAAAGATTCAGTCTCTAAGCCGACAGTGATTCCGACAATGTGGGCATTGACACGACGATGCTAATTTCATTTAAAACAGGCATTCGTGTCGAATCCAATAAGGCGATTAACGGTTCCACAGACCCACAGTCCACCGCAGTAGGTAAAGTACCCAGATGTGGGTAAGTGGGTTTGTAATGGCAAACATAGTAAATTTTACAGACTCATTCTGACTAGAAGTCCTCTTAAAAGGTGGCGTAAAGTTTCAACACACATTTGGCTAAGCGCAGCGATGATATATAGACAAAATAATGATTCATCGAACTTTGGTAGTAAAATAAATCAATTTGTGGGCTTTATCCAGTGCTGGAGTATCGTAAATAATGATATATAACTAAATTAGCTCTATAAACTACTCGTCGACCCGGCGAACTACCGACTAACATAATTGTGCATAACATACTAATACCTTCCTCTTGAAACACTCTATCCATTCAAAAAACTGCAACCAAATCCGTTGCGTAGTTTTAAAAATCTGAGCATACATAAGTACAGACATACAAATAAACTGATAGACGGCGAAAAGCGACTTTGTTTTATAATATGTAATTCTGGCGATAGCAAGCCAGAAATTGTTTAACAACTCTACATCAACAAAATAACACTAAATGTCTTCTGGGAACATAACACGCGCAATATACCGTAATTCGTATTTTATAATCATTACCTGTGTACCCTTGCATCTCACTCAATAAAATTGTATGCGCTAATGCACCATGCACTTTACTCACACGATTCACCCGGGAATCAAACCTGATACCGTTACTTGATGGTAAGGCTTTAAGTATCGGTAATTCACTTTGTTTTTCCACGTAATATTAATGGCAAAATTGCTAATAAGTTTTTGTTTTAGTGTTAGTGAGAAATATTATACTTGTGCAAAAGATAAATTAAAAATGGCAGTAAATATTCTGGAAATATAATTATATGATTGAATTGATATTATATTCTCTCAATACTTCGATGATCGAAGTCCCACTCAATATTATCAAAGTCAAATAAAATAGATAGGATGAACTTTTCTCTAGTATAAATTGTTAGTTCTGCCCCAGTTCAGGTTCTGCCTCAGTCAATCCTTAAAAGTAGCCCAAAGTTATCTTTCACGGAACAAGTGAGCCAATTCTAACTTGAGATCGAAACAAACGACGAGTGCCGATTTGTTGAGAACTATCTGTCGGGAGAGCGATGGTTTCTGTTCTGAAGTTTTTTTATACATACTTTGAGCCTGATAAATATGAAGCTTTAAATTTAAAGTATACGAGCAGGTTTAGAGGTAGTGTAAAGAAATTAGTCTTTGAAATACCACCAATACTAATAAATAAGTATTGAATTACAAGATAATATGTAATATTAAATATGCCACCGACTTTCTCACTCTTTCCTGGATTACGACAAACATTTCAAAATTAAATCTAATCGGCCCAGTCGTTTTTGAGCTTTAGCGAGACGAACGAAACACAATTAATTTGTATTTGAATAGATAAGTAGAAAATTGCAAGTTCATTGCCAAATTTTTGAGTGACCTGAAAAGTTTATGGGCATTTAATGATCTTCCAAAAATAATATTGATTAAATTTGAAACGTTTATGTGGGGTAATTCTTCTTAGAGTTTGGTAATTTTAAATATTTATTAAGCAGGCAAATAATAGTACAAATATAAAATAATAGCACTATGAATAGTTTTTAATAAAATCGTCTAAACGCAATCTAAGTCACATTAAGGCTGCGGTTATTTCTGTATGCGGTTTATTTCACACTCGCCATTTACATTTTAATGAATTGTTTACATTACAATACAATTATTGCGGCCAAATTACACAAGATTAGTCTCTCATTTAAACAATTTACTTCAAATTCTTGCAAAATTTAATTCCTCTTCTAATTGCTAAACATTGTACAGTAGGAAACGTATCAAACAAATTTTCTACTTTCAATATTTTCTAATTTTATGACGTAACTACGACTTTACCTTGACTTGGTTTTTGATTGATGTTATTGTTAGGTATATTTAAATTATGTTCATTGAATAGCAAGACACTTCCCAGAAAAGTATTTTCATTTCCCTCCCTCCTGCAGTGTTTGATATTTTTTTTATAAGCTTGTATTTAACTTCCAATGTATGTACGAATGTTTGTTCAGGTGAAATCTTGCAACTTAATTTTGAAGCACATCCGATTGAGCTGAAATTTTGTATACGCGTTCAGTCTGCCTAACAATACATAGGAAGCTATGTGACATCATTAAAGCAACATGGCCGAAAACTCAAGATGGCGGACTAGTTGTTTTTACTGCACCCTTAAAATATGGGTACAGTGGCGGACACGATCGGCGTAACACTTCCGGTTTTTCTGTATTGCAAAATAGCTCTTATTCTTCGGTAATACAGTCTAGGACTGACGAAACCATAGACAAATCTGTTACGGCCTCCTAGTCCGTGACTGTACCTATCAATATCAAATGAAAGCCCTTGCTGATAGAATAGATAGAATTCGAAAAATAACGAACGAAATAAAATCTTGATTCTATATAACAAGGTTTTTATACCTTAAAATTAATTATTAATATCATATTTACATTAGCATTCCTTTGAATATGAATTTATCTATTTGTAGCAGCATTGCAGTAACATTAACCACAACAGTTCTTTTGTAAGCTGAGCGATTGTTAAACAGACAGACAAGAAGTTAGCCGATGTCTCTGTCAATCAAAGCGGCTTAAATGTGGGTTGAACTGGGTTTTCATAAACCCGCCTCGGTTCTCACGAGTGGTGAAACACAACACACCTCACTAAAAAGGCATTTCTTTCTTTGTTTTGTTCAACTTCATATTTCGGTTAGACGAACTATGTTTGATGGACCATGGATTAGACATGGTATAAAGTTTCAATAATCGGTTTAGTCAATTAATTAGCTATCTCTTAAATGTAATTTTCTAATATATTGGGCTTGTTAGATTAATGTTATTAGATTCCTTAAAACTCGGACTAGACGGTGAGACGGCGTTCTAAACTTTAGTTGGATTTCCGGCTTAACTTAAAGTACCTAGTTTGTAAAGTAGACAGGTAACTAGGTGAAGATTAAATTTAGGGGCATAGGAAATATGGGAATTCTATGCGGAGCTTTGAAGTTATCTATGGATTTAGAGATGTAATTTTGATACCATCTGGAACGGTGATTTTATAAATAGGGTGATCATCATTTGAATCTTTATAACATCAACTCAAGCGAATCTTAGAAAAGCAGCCTGTCTTGTTTTATCTATTCAAAATTTGCTTTTCTATTGTTACAAATAATAATAAGTAGGTAATAACTTATCATATTTTGCAATAAATAAAGAAAACAAATGTATTTAGGTATGTAATGTAAGCTGTAGCTAGTGACAAGGCAAAACAAATCACCGAATATAAATACGCTTTAGAAGATGTGCCCAGTCCACTGCCTACAACAACACGCCTACATCTAGTTTATAGACCTAAGTTAAAGTATTATTTTAAAACCTTTCCCTGGTTTATTTCCCAGGATGATTAGAAAAACAGTTTCCACTATTAGTGTCACAGGCAGCGCGGCCGCGGGTGCAGGCAATCAGATAGACATGCGGACAAACTAGTTCGCTAGTTGATATTAATGAAGGCAGTCCGAGTTCATTGATACTGTGAGATAGAAATGTATGGGAAGTTAATATTAATATTATTTGATTGTTTGATTTCGAAGGGATTTCTGAAAAACCATTAAAGGACGTATATTTTTAATATGATTCTTCTTTAAAAGACTTCTTTAGAGTTTTTGAGTCCTCAAGTCCTTCGAAATATACCTTAGTCGCCTTTTACGACAGTGGCAATCAATTTAAAGATAACAGATTACCTATACCAATATATTTTTAAAGCGGAAAGGTTTAAGTATGTGTTTGTTTATTTTTTAGGTTGCATTGAATAGGCTCCGGAAGTACGAACCGATTTCAAAAATTATTTCACTGTTGGGAATCCCCGGGTGACATAGGCTATAGAATATTCCCAAAAATTTAGAACGCAAAGCGGTATGAAGTTCGCCGTGTCAGCTAGTAAGCAATTCGTGGATTTCTAATGTAAGCAATCATTTGTTTTATGTGTATTATTGATTTAAGTCATCTATAAACTTATCATCACACTTCCAAATACAAAATATGTATTCACAGTTTGTATCAGAATCTGCAGCTGTGCTGCGAGGCTTTTTCGATCTACAAACACTTTCTTTGACAATGACCGTGACACCTACAATAACATTAACAGTCATTCTCGGGAATCGAAAAAGCATTTTACCGTAATTGACATGGTTTACCTTTACAACAGTTTCTTTTTTTAAACTAGGTATAGTAGTGGGAAATCAAATGGTTTATTTAGTTATTTCCGCTCTCCTAAACGGAGAATATTGGTTTTTTACGTTGGTATCCCTGCTATTGCGGTCACCTGGATCTCTGCAGGTGGTATAGTGGATTCTTTGTTTGAGAAAAAAGTCGAGATCTGATTTAGAAACCTCATTTCGAACCTAGGTCGACATTGCACGTACAAAGTATGAAATTAAAAAGTATTGCAGCCGAATAACACACAAAATACCTATAATTTTCAAGATCTGCTCGACTGATCTGAGCAGACCGTGAACAAGCTTAACGACTTATCTTATACTATAACTATTACAGGTTTTAATAGTTGATTAATGATGGTAGGTAGCGAGATTACTGAATGACATTTTAAAAAAGGTACAAAATAGTTGTTACAGAAACAAACAAGGGCACAGCTATTTATAAACTATATCCAGTAGGTCTCTGAAATAAGTTACTAATCATCGTAATTTCTTTAGTTCCAGGTTCAGCCCATCAACTGCGATGTGGCGTTCCCTGTGTGTTCTGCTGGCAGTCGCTGGCGCTTTTGCTGATGAAGCTGAAGAAAGGTAATGACCGTTCATACCTAACCTAAAAGACTTAAGTTTAATTTTACTACTTATCGTAATATTTTTCGGAACTTGACACAATTATTTTTTTCCGTTTTCCAGACGATCGAAGTTGCCGTTCATCGCTGACGCGGTAGGAAATACTCTCCCACCACCCTCAAACGGTCCAGCGGCAGTCGGGAGCCCCAGCAATCTTCTTACACCGGACCGCTACGAATTCTACACTTTCGATGACTCCGGAGAGCTAGTCAAGAGGCTCATGACCTTGGAAGAAATACAGAATATAGTAGCAGCAGGAGAAGGCGCCGACGGCCATCTGGTCACGTTCTCTAATAATGACCAACCTCCACTAGCGTTTAACTTCAGCCAAGCACCATTTACAAAAGTCCACAGTGTTGTCACCAACGTCCAAAACGTTCTCAAAGCCCAAATGGAAGCTCAGAAAAACAATCCGCCAATTCACACGGCTTTAGATACACCTGACGTTTCAGATTCTTGGAGTTTAATCTTACCGACAATCTTCGGTAATACTGGTGCTGATATTATTCCTGATAAGTCATCCCCTGCTCATATGGTACCTGAAACTGAAATGGTTGAAATACCTAATCCTTCTGACGATGACGAAGACTTGAGCAAAGAAAACAATCATAACATAATAAGCGAATCTACTCTGAAACCAGTCGAGCATACAGTAATGCAACAAACAGAAGCTACTGAAATAGGTAAGGAAACTACATCAGTACCGAAAATTAGCTCAATGACCACGACAACAACTGCCAGACCTAGATCACCTTCAACGACAACAACAACAACTACAACGACGACTACTACAACTAGTACACAAAGACCGCGCTATTCTACAACAACGACACCTAGACCACGCGCAACTACAACTAAAGATGCAACAAGAAAACCTAGTCCCACTACGACTACATCTCAAAAGCCTTTTAGTCAAAGTACCACAACTACAACTTCAAGGCCCCGTGTTACCACAACTTCAAGTACAACTTTAAGGCCTCGTGTAACCACAAGTTCAACTACAACTACAACTTTAAGGCCTCGTGTTACCACAACTTCAACTACAACTACAACCACACCCAAGCCTAGAACAACAAGCACTAGTACAACTGCTAGACCGCGGGCCACTACTACTTTAAAACCTATTGTGAAATCAACAACTGCAGCTCCGAAATATACTACAACAAAATCATCTACGAAAAAACAACAAACTACTATCACTCCCTCTTCAACTAAACTTAACAGTATCCAAACAGATAAACCAGAAGTAATCACAAATATTACTACTAGTACTGTTTCTAATGACGACAAAACTAACAATTTTATTCAAGTATCAACAATGACTCGAGCGACTACTGAAAAGGCAACTGAAATCACGACTGAAGCTTTGAAAACTACCCCAGTATTTTCAAGCACTTCAAAGAGATATGTGACAATGTCTAGAACAACAACGACTGCTGTACCGTTGACGACTAAGAATCATCCAATTATTACAACGTACAAGCCAACCACTATCGCTGAAGATGTTTCATCTACGTTAAAAGAACAAGAATTTGAAAGAATAGAGAATGCTACAACTATTACCACACAGTCGGTTTCTCCATCTACCACTGTCTCTTCTACAGAATTTATGTCAGCAGATAGTAGGCCAAATCAGTCTTCTGATACAAACCAGGACGCACCACTTCCATTTGATGTGGCTCTAAGTATGAGCCAAATAGCTTCTGATCTTGGAAACCCTGTCCCAACAACAAGTAATATTATGGATATGAATAAAGTAAATGACATGGATGTAGAAAGCAAAGAGAGCCTGGAGATAGATATTCCATCCGAAATGAAAAACGTATCTGATAACAATGTTCATGAAATCAAGACTGAAAACATAGAATCAAGTGATAATTTTGTAAAAATATCAATTTTAGATCCAGTTTCAGGAAACAAGAAAACTACAACAGTGATTGAATCCCCAGTTACAGAAATAATATTACCCTCCGAATTTGCTGAAGAACCAATTTCTCAATCTGGTACATTTGATCCTATGCTATTTGAATCTATGGACGATTTACTCTCGCAAGTTGTAAATCAACAACCGCCAATAGTTCAGAGCACAGAGAAACCAGCCGACATGAAAACAACAATGTCAACTACCACAGAAACAAAAGCAGAAACCACAACCATAAAAACCAAAATGAATATTGGAGGAACAAACGTATCTAATAAACCGGTAAATAACATACAGGATTTTGTTCAAAATAAGACTAATAATGATATTGAACATGTAAAAGATAAATTTGTGTCTCCTTTTCAAGATGATAAGGAAATTAACAATGAAGACATGAATAAAACATTTGTTCAGGTATCAACAACAAGCAGTGACGTCAAGAGTAGTGGTTCGATTCAGCCACCAGTGCAACAAAATTTAAACACAGCACCAAATATAGCCAAAGAAGCACCTGATACTGTCACAGATAAAATATGGGATGTAGGAAATGAAAAAATTAAGGGAAACTTAAATTTTAATGTAACCAAATCAAATTCAATGGAAAAATCAGCTTCTAATAGTACTGAAGAAATTAAGAGAGATGATATTGAAAAATCTACTTTACCGGTTAAATACAATGATATAACCACGACCATAAAACAAGACATAAAAGAAGTAACCACAGAATCTAACAAGATTCCCCTAAATGGTAGTGAACAAAGTAACACTAAAGGAGTTTATTCACAATTGACCCCTAAAATTGATGAATTTAAGAAGAAAATACAGAAAGTTAATATTGATGATAAAGAGCTTGTAAATGAAAGGAATAGCTCTTGGAAACTTATTTCGACTGTAGCACCCCCAAAAGCAAATGAAATTCCTAATGACAAACTTAAAGTTGAGAGTCACTTTACCTCTGAATCCGATGAAGCTCATAAAGACATAAATTTAGAAGTTTCAAAAGAAAATCAGGGATTGGAAGTAACAACGAAGGATTTAAATGATGATATTTCGTTGTTCACAGATATGTGTAACGAGTTAGCTTTCAGATATTGGCATGAAATCGTTCAACACATAGACAAAAAGCGCAGCTTTGTTTTATCACCATATTCTATCACCTCGATGTTAGCAATGATGTTCATGGGTGCAAGAGGTGCTACTTCTGGTGAAATGAATGATATACTCAAACTCGATGATATGGTCACTTTTAACCCTCATTTCACATTGAAAAACATATCGGACTCGATTGAAACTACTCCTGAATCTGGAGTTGTTGTTTCTGCTTTCGTTAGAGAACTATACAGTGACAGAAATATTGGTAAAATTTTAACCTTCTACAAGGAAAGGGCTCAACATTTCTATAGTGGACATGTTGAAGAGGTGAACTTTAAGCTAATTAGTGACATTTTAAGAAGGCGGACGAACTTGCTGGTAAAAAGACATACTTGGGGAAGGATTGCTGAGTATATGAAATCGAACAGCATCACCATGCAGCCGCCGCTTGCTGCATTCTCTACGAATATTTTCCAGGTGGGTTTTATTAAAATCTTATAGACGAGCAGCTTATTGGTGTAAATAGATAGGGCAAATTGCAGTTGCTGATACTAGAGTGTAGTCATTTGCGTCTACGAAACACCAGTTTGAATCCGACCGTTTCACCTCTCCCAATACATAGCAGCTTTTTTTTAAATATTATAGTTAATTTTGAAGTTTGCACTTAATTTTTTTTTCTCATGTTTCAGACTGACTGTACCGGCTCTTCAGTTGATGGCAGAGATGGTGAAATGTACTTCGTGGTATCTCCAACAGTTCGGCAGAGGCGTCTTGTTCCTGTCCCTGCTGTTGTATACAGGAAGGGATTCCTTGCCGGCTATGATCCAGTCCTCGACGCCACGGCGGCAGCTCTAGGCAACACAAACTCCGTTGTCAGCACACTATTTCTCATGCCGGGACAGCAAGGCAATGTTGTCCATGCAGAAGATTTAGAAGCTCTTGAAAAGCGCCTGCTGGACTCGAATCCAACAACACCTGCTTGGAACCGCCTTTTGAGAACCTTACTTCCACGGATGGGCTTAGAACTTCAAATTCCTCGTTTTTCACACAAATCAATTTTCAATGTCTCAGATACTCTACAAAAAATGGGATTAAAAGACTTATTCAATCCAGAGCACGCTGATTTAGGTGGACTTATCGGTCCTTCTAAGGATTTACATCTCTCAGATATAATTCAACTCACAACTTTTACGACTTGCGGAGAGGGCGTGATTGCGGATCAGCATCATATCGAGGAATACCCTGAAAGATTAGAGGGGGCGCGTCGTCGAAGAACATCGAGGTGGACAAACGCGTGGGACGAGCCGAGGGATTATCAGCGAGCTTTCCATGACCCTCACGACGTAGGCGACGCTATGCACCTGCCGCTGCACCTGCGGCCACGCCAGGCCCGCCTGCCCGCGCGCAACGCCCAGCCAGCGCGCCTCAAGTTCGACCGACCTTTCCTCTTCTTTGTCCGACACAATCCTTCGGGTATGATCCTCTACGTTGGCAGGTACAACCCTCGACTTCTGCCTTGAAGACACCAAAAAGACTGTTAGTGTAGTTAAATTTATTTCCTAGAAAAGTGACTATGGATTGCGTGAGCGTGTGATATCATCGTGCGTGCGTGGTAACGAGCATTTACGTGACAGTATTAGTATACGGTGTGCTAGCTTGCCGGAAGATGCCTATGTTCCCAGTTTCACTTAAGGGTTGTTCTTATTCAAGGTAGTGGTTTAGTTTATTTAATTTCAAGTGAAACTGCGTATGCAGGTGTCTTTACTATAATGTAGTATATAAACATAATTTATATCTACTAATAAAATTAGTATCATGTGTATGCGAATATGCGTAGACGCTAGTAGAAGTTAGCGAGTTGATTAAACAAAACACATCTCATTTTTATATAGTTATGTATAGGTATGTACTTAGTAATGTATACTTAGGATTACGTTTAAATAAATTTAGATAATACATATACTTTACTTTTATTCTGGATCTAGGAACATTCCAACATAAATATTTTTTATTTTTATAAATAGTTACTAATTTTAATTTTTAACTATAATATCTAAACAGTTTAATTGTTGAAATAATAATTAGGAACATTGTTTTGGTAGGCCATTTACGTCTAATTAATTTTTCGATTCAAGTCTATGATTCTGGGACGAGGTACTTTTTACATTCCTCGACGTGCTGTTTCAAGGTGTCGCAACCCTCTCGCTCCTCCCAGGTTGGACACTCCTGAAAAAAAAAGCCAGATAAATAAACAATGCAGAAAATAATGATAATTCTGATGATTTAGTTTTAGCTTTAGTTTTTTCTAGGAAAAATTATACAAATATTTATGAAGACTCCAAAATAAAAATCAATTAACAAATAATGTTCTATTTTTACAATTCCGACCGGAAATCAAACTATTCGACAAGCAAGGACTTAACTTTGTTAAATAAATTATTAAACTTATTTCTTAACTTTTCAAGCATGGTAAAAACTTAGGGTAACAACCGAACTTACCATGAACAAATTGGAGCTAATACAGAACACCAACTTATTCGGCTCGCACATGTGAGGTGGGCCAGGAAGATCCTTGCCGACACACCGCTCCTTCGCCTGGTCGATGGCTGGCTTGAAGTCAGCGTTGTCTTCACTCCATTTATCCATAAAGGCTTTAAGCGCGTCTGCGTCTACTTCTCCAGTTTCAGTGACCAAGTTGTATTTTTTGAGCATACACTGCTGCTTGGTGCACTGGAAATAATTAAATGAATTGTAATTATTGATATTTTTTTTAACCGTTCTTATATAGTCCAGCAAAACCATTGCTTACGGGATCGAATTAGTCTTACAAATTATACAAAATAGATAAATACAGTTTTAAGGCTTATGTACCTAGCACCTTGTCCAGGAGAAAGCTCTTCAGTATCCTGACAAACTCAGCCTCAAATAGACTCAGGCAATTAAAATTAATCATGGTAAGTTTTTCGAGATCTCTATGGATCAGAACAATAGATTGTAAAATGTTATTGCAATTTTATTTCCGACATCAGCCTACTACGTCATTATAATTATAATAATTTTTAATTAATCACTACCGTAGGTACTCAATTACTCATTTCATTTCATTACTATTTTATACAATAGTTTATTGTTACGCAAGAGAGAGTAATTATTAGCAAAGAGATTTTTTGATACAATTGCACAAGGTTTCAAATATGAGATGAACAGCCAAAAATATTGATTTTTTGGGTGCAGCTCGAAGCAAACTAAGTGCATTTTATGCGATATAAATTAACGAACCCTCATATTTCTTTGCCCACGTCCCTTACGATGTGAAGTAAGGGTCTTGTTAGTGCCATTTGTAGAAAGATTCTAAAATTTAATAAAATATTTGTATATATCTAAATATCTGAAGTTGGTACGTATTTCATGTAAGTATACCTACGAAGTTAATAACAGAATAAAACCATAAAATATTGGTGAACGAAAACCATTATGAAGGATAAAAAAGGGTTTAATTTAACATAGGATTGTTACAAAAAAAATAATAATAGAAAGTAAGGAGGTAGTTCAAAATTTATCGAAAATAAATATTGGACAGCATGAAAACCACACGCACCGCACACACTATAACAATACTACTATACAACATAACTATCAATTTCAATTAAATCATAAAAACCTGCATTAAAAACTGATGCTATCAAAAAAATAATAGCTATGAATGAGTGAGCCGAGAGGAAACAAGGTGTTACTCGGCGATGGTAATGACAAGCTACAGTCTGGTGACTATGCCCCTGACACGTTTGAATGTGTGATTCAGGCATCAGGCACGGTAATTATACGGCCATGCGATGTCTTTTAAAACATTCAAATACCTAGTGCAAAGATTAAAATTTTAGTATGTTATCTGTAAAACATAAAGTGCCAAATCAAGTTTTTTTTTTGTCAAAGTAAGAAGTTTGGGAAGAAATGCTTTATATGTCTGTCCATGCGGCTGTATTTTTTACTCTACAGATCGTAGTTCTCAATCTCTATCTATTTTCCGAGCTCAGATACCCCAACTATCAACAAAGTGAAAAATATTCCAATTAGAGAAACTCTAAAATCTACTAGAACGTATCCACATTTTTTTCAGCCACTGAAAACTAACACAGCACAGGACCGTAGTGCGTGGCGTGCGAGAGAAGTGGCCTTTGTCCAGCAGTTGACTCTTACAGTCAGATGAGGATACTTACATCAGGTGGTCCGTGTGGCAGGCCAGGAGGCGGAGGCGCAGGGAGTCCCTCTTCACCGAGCTTCTTGAAGCCGCACTCCGCGAAGTCTTCTTCAGTGAAGATTGGAGGGATCTTGCAACACTCGTGGGGTTTCTCCTGATGATGGTGAAAAAGTTAGTGTTTCTATAAAATGTTGGTAGACTTGATCGCCGAGTCAATGCTATATTAAATATTATGTAACTTGCTTGCTTGAGTATAAAAAAATTTGAAGCTTTTACATAAGTATAAAACTTAAAGATGATAGTTAATTGATGATTGATGATTATTTATCTTACTGGATCTAAAGAGGCTCTACTGGGTTAACAATTTCTTTGTAAAACCTGAACGAAAATCTGTTCATCCGTTTGGGAGCTACGATACACAGCAGAAATACAAGACACGATAATACCAATAAAATTCCTCTCTTTTTGAAATATAAAACATGCTTGAAAGAAGAAAATTTTGTAATAGATTTGGCAAATTCTAAGAACTGCTTTTAGAAATAGTAGCGTACAATAAATAATAAGGGTCTTACCACACCAGGAGGTGGTCCTCGGCATTGAGGAGGAACTTGAGGTCCTTGGGACAATGCTACCTGAAAGACAAATCAATTTTACTTTCCAATACAACTGGATCACATTTTAAACTAAAAAATATATTTTATGGCTATGTATGCTGTCTCTACATTATATAATAATACCGCATCATACTCAGAGCCCTTAATTAGAAAGAACCAGTATCTGGGGTGCACGACACAAATACAGATACGAACATTACACACAGACCGGAAACAAACATCGATATTCAACAATACAATTTTCGCCCCACCGGGAATCGAATGGTGCACACACATTTCAGTCCACATCACTGCCAACTGAGTTACGGAGCAGTCAATAATAAAAATAAAGATATAATTTTCTTTGATAATATTCGGTTCATCACACACTTCGGAACATAATTACGAAGATTGGGTGATCTGTTTGCCATTGTGGTTCTCGAATAGGTATGATTATTTTCACTGATACTTATATATTTTTTTTAATTTAATGAATTTCATCGGCAGTTTTCAAACCGATGTTAATAAAACAATAAGCCCTCAGATCGCTATTTGGAAATATATTCTGAACTAATCCTGTCCTACATTTACTGCTCACAAAACAGTGCCGTAACGGTTTTACTACTTACAGGTAATAAAGCTGCTAATAAGATGTAATACAACCCCATGATGCTTCAAGTTAAGGTCAGGTAAGGTGTCACTTCGCAGAGCTATGCGGTGATTCTGCCTGGTGACGTAGTGACCACCCACTTTTATATGGACTCAGGTGGCGACCATGACTACAGGAAACAATCAAGGTGTGGAGTAGAATAGCCAGTACAGAATCGCGATTTGATTCGTCTTTATGTTTTTTTTAATGAGGTTTGTTTGTGGGTTTTCCTATAGAATAGAGTGGTTGCCTTTTGTTTTTTTTTTGTTTGTTTGTCTACATATACGGTGAAGTTAATTGATTCGGTAATTGGTTGTGATTAGACGGTAAAGTGTTGACATTATCTTTTTCAGGTACCTTCCTTAGTTTGTAATGTTTTTCTTTATTCTTTTAAATAAAATAGAGGTAGTGTATCTTCAAGAATAGAATAGAAAACACTTTATTGCATACAAAGTAAGATACAAAAGTACATCCAAAAAAAAGGTGAAGGTTCAAGGTGTAGGTACTAAAGAGTGCACTTGTGAAAGAATAGCAAAGAAGTTTGGAATTCATAAGTGTAATTTCCTGGAATCCAAAAGGCTTCCTTGATATATTAATAATTAAATTGTTCTGTATTATTTTTATAATAATAAGAAACACTACTCTATAACTTTGCTTTTATCATACTCAGATGTTTATAATTAAATTAAAAATTTCCTTCCTATGTTTGTAATTAAAGGAACATTCATTGTTTCCAGATGTAATCATACCTAAGTACACACTACTTAACCTCATTTTAAGATTGCTGGACGAAACTTGAGATAATTTCATTTTAGATGATATCATATCATCATAAGCCGAGAGACGTCCACTGTTGGACACGGGCCTCCTCTACAGATCGCTACAAGGACAAATATTTTAGAGAAGACGGGGTTTCCTGCAGGTCAAGTTTCTTAACCTAAAACGATAGACTCGTAATTGTCTTGTTAGCGACTTCGTTGACCGTCGCTTGTTCATTGGGCGTGCTATAGAAATCGCCTTTGTTAAAGCGGCAATAGTTAACGAAGACGCTAACTAGATATAATTACGAGTCGATCGTTTTGAGTTAAGAAACTTGCCCTGGTCGCTGCTGTCGAATAAGACAGGAGGGCAGTATTTTTAGCGGACATTAGAATTAAAATAGGCACGTTTGGCTGGCGGATTGGCTATCGCAGTATGGCGCTTCAAGTTTTGTAACGAAGGACGCTGCTGCCCGTTCTTCGTGTGTTCACTTAATCGCCTAATAAGATACATGTGGGAGGAGATGCGGTGGAGGCTATGCCACCACTACACAAACTATTATTATAATTGCAGTGAATTAAAAGTAAAAGTAAAGTAAATTAAAGTAAAAAATACTTTATTGCAAACAAAGTAAGATATAAAAGTAACTTAAAAAAACATTTTAATTTGCATACAACGGGTGACCTTATCGCTAAAGTGATTTCTTCTAGGCAACCCACTTGGAACCGTATGTAGATGGACACGTAACAATAAGAAATGAATTTAATGAATGGTAAGCTGGTTATTATTTTCATTTATTGTTATTGCGTTTCATTCTTTCAGTATACAATATCCTGTAGTTTCAGTATTATTTTCTTACTTTATTATTTACTCTTTTACTAGGATGTACTTTAATAACGTCACCACAGCCTGGTACTTCCCCTGCTGATTGCAATCAGAACTACAGAGCAGTAAAGTATTATTAATAAACTTTATTATTATTATTATTCTGATTCTATTGCACACTTATTGTGACTTCGCGTGATTCATTAGCGTTACAAATTATACGTATTTTAATGTAATTTTTCATTACTTGATAATTATTATTCAACAACAGCGACCATCGACGTCCCGAGGGCGATATGTCGCGTGAATTGGACTAAAGTTGGAAAGCAGCTGCTTTGAACTCTGACTACAAACTCAAGCTCGAGACTAGAGGGTATCGAGCTCCTCATTTTCAATGGGAAAGCTGACCGACAAGGAACTAAAGATATATTCGACGGCTGAACGTGCCATTCGAAGAATGAAAGTAATGGTGGCAACATTCAGAGTCTGAAACTTTATACATCTACTATCTACCTACATCTACTTTAAATTTGTTTGACATAGGATATTATTTGTGTAATTTGAGTATTCGACAGTTACAATATGTAATTCAAGTTAATTGAAATTATTATTTAGTATTTGACATTTTATATACAATTATACATTTAAAAATTTGACATTGTTTACATAGTACTTAAATAATTAAGTAACTACTTATTATTTTTTATATAATTTTTGTACAATATTTTGACGATCACATTATACTTTGACATTTTTGACCGACGAAAAAAAAAGGAGGAGGTACTCAATTCGACACGTATATTTCTTTTTTTTTTTATGTATGATCACGCATAACTTTTTACAGAGTAGTCCAATTTTGATAATTCTTTTTTTAATCGACAGGGCATACCTTGAAGTGGGTCCCATAAAAAATTGGAAAAAAAAAATCCCACCCTAAGGGTAGGAAAATAGGGGTGACTTTTTGGTCAGTGGGACTTTTATGCACTCACAGGTTGCATTGCCGTGTTCTGTATTTACATTATGCTATAACTTTGGAGACTTACTTAAATATCTTTTGAAATGAAATAAAATAATAAATATTTAGCCGAAAGACGTCCACTGCTAGACATAGGCCTCTCCCACAAATCGCCATACCGACCGGTCTTGTCGTCCCTGTCATCCATGTCGTCTGATCACCTTATGCGGTGTGACCACTGAACACCTTGTGGGAGAGGAAAATAATAAATTCCTAAAAGAACTGAAAAGCATAAAATAAAACTTTTTATCAAAAAATAAAACCGGCGAAAAAAAAACTGAAAAGCATAAAATAATAATCGAATTACTAATTTCTTAAAGTAATGTAGGGTATATATACCAAGTAATTTTGAGTCGGCGCCACAGATTCCTCGTACAAAGATCACTAAATTAGGTATCTTAAATTTAAAGAAATAACCAAAATTCGTGCGCTGCCGCGCATCAATCTTTACGTAATTAAGATATTTGCTTGTGTGGCGCGCCGACTTAAAATTACTTGATATATATACCCTACATTACTTTAAGAACTTAGTAATTCGATTATTATTTTATGCTTTTCAGTTTTTTTTTCGCCGGTTTTATTTTTTGATAAAAACTTTTATATTATACAACTTTGTATGTAATATGAATATGATAGTGTGAAATAAATGAATCTAATCTAATCTAATCTACCACTTCTACTATATAAATATGAATCTAGGGTCGTTAGTCTCGCTAAAACTCGAGAACGGCCAGGCCAATTTAGGTGATTTTGATTTTGTAATGAAAATGCGTAGTAATAGAGGGGAAGTTAGTAATATCAACATTTAAAATTTTCCGTATTAAATTCTAAGTCGCTATAAGAAGTTCGTCGGGATAGATAGTTTTTATTAAAGGTAAAAGGGAATGGGAATGCCGAAAAGTTCTCGAGTGATTACGGCGACCCGGAAAAAGCAGAGTAGGCAGACCCCCCCACATGGTGGTCAGACCACCTTGTGAAGGCTGCGGGGAGTACACTGTATGAGGGTCGCTTAAAACCTGTCGTTGTGGCGATTTATGAAGGAGACCTATGTCCAGCAGTGTACGTCTTTCAGCTGAGTACATATTACAACAACTACAATTACAATGATATTATATAAACAATACTAACCAGCAATTGCGATAGAGGGTAACATTAAAAAGCGGCAATGAGCACTCGATCTAATAGTCAATTAGAAGCTAAGTGGGGTCGTGAGTACCGGTGACGTCACTGCCAATCAGCTAGGAACTCGTTTGCAAGAAGAACTCGTGAATCTTAACAAAGGGGTGGTTTTATTGCATTGTATTGTACTAAAGGAACTGATGAGTAATGTGGCACTTCACTTTTTTACTATCGAAAAGAGTTAGTGATAATTTGTTTATTAAAATCGTCGTTAGGCTACGAACGCACAGGCGGTTTTTTGCCGCGCGGATTTTATGTAACATACTGAATCCTATGGAAGTGTGCGCACCAGCGGATAAAAAACCGCGCGGTTAAAAATCCGCTGTCGCGGTTTTATTTCCGCGCGGCTAAAAATTCGCCTGTACCTTCGTGGCCTATGAATAAGGTTGAAAATGAAATATCAACCTTTCCAACCGCGCGGAAATAAATCCGCCTGTGCGTTTGTAGCCTTAAAGTCTTGTTTAGAATTTTGCAGTAACTATTTTCTGTTAGATTGTGTTGGTGTATTAGTGCACCTCAAAGTATTTACATGTTATTTTCTAATTAATTACCAGTACAGAATAGTACAAGAAATAGTTAGAATAGAAGAGAATAGCCTTTTGTTTCTAAACCGTCTCATTTGCTTTCTTTATTTTCTTTTTTCTTTAAATTAATTTAGTGTGTCAATAGACAGAGGCCTACTCTTTACATCTTTTTTCATGTTTTCTATGTAATCAAGGTAATCTTTTGTTATAAGAGGGTAATTGTCATTCTCCCCCGCAGTGACAAACTGTATTAGGAGAAATTACCAGTACAGAATAGTACAAGAAATAGATATTAGTTCTTTATTTCAGCAACCATTAGAAAAAAGTGGTTGCGTGTGGTGAGTTTTTATTAATTTTCTTTTCTACATCAACCTTTATTTAATTTGCACACCAGTCCATATGCCGTACGTATTAAGGCGCTAGGGTCTTTATTTTGATAGGCTTGGTGCTTCAAAAATTTGTGTTTTTGAAATTTTTTTAAACAATCTGAGACAAAATTGATGTCTTCATTCTGAAAAAAATATATGTGTTAGTTAAGGATCTAATCTAGTCATCATACTAAAGGAAAACAGGATCTAATTAATTTAAGTTGATAGAAAAAAATCTCAAAGTTACCCCTTTTTGTTCCGTTTTTTCCATTTTATTTTTAAACCGCTGATTGTTTTTATTTGATTTTTGGAATGAAAATTACTGACCTTAAATTTTAGACATACTACTATAGTAAGAATTTTTAAGTTTAACGAAAAGACAAAAAACCAGCAAAAACTAAAAAAAAACATCGTTTTCGCGCGGTCCGATGCCATGCCGCGCCGCTCCCTACCCCGTCAGTACCCTTGTGGCCACGGCCGAGGCTGGTTCTGTGTCAAATTTTTGTTTTCGCGCTCTCGTATTTCGTTTTATTTTTATTCAAATGTAAACAAATTTTGACAACAGATGTCAAAACAATGAACCATAACATCTGATTAGGATCTGTATGGAGCTGAAAGAAACCAATTTTGATACCGATATTACATTTATAAAACCGTCGCATTACAAACTTACCTTTTTTATTCCCACAAATAAAACTTAAATCATAGGGTACTTATATAGTTATATCATATCTTTGTTAGTTCTGTGGCGCCGATAACACAATATTAATATTACATTAGCACAATATTACGTGGTATACTTACTCAAATTACTTTAAGAAGGCAGTAATTTATGTCTTAATAGAAAATGTTTCCTTTAAATTTAACGTTTTTCGGTTTTTTCGGCTGTTTAATTTTTTGATGAAAAGATTTTATTTTTTGCTTTTCAGTTTAATTTTTATGGAATCCCCCCCCCCTCACTTCAAGGTTCACCTTCACCTCAAATCACCCTCCAAACGCTGGTCTCACACCCCTGAAGGTGGTCAGACGACCTGGTAAAGGTTGCGGCCTATGTCCAGCAGTGGACGCTATCGTGTGAGATCGGCTGCTTAAAATCAAAACCTAGTAACTCGTTTTAACAAAAATGTTCAGGAGAGCCAAAAAACGGGTCGACCACTTTAATTCGTTGCCCCGAAGAAACCAGACGCAATAGCGATTTCGGTGTTTGACCAAAAGTTTGACTATATTCACACTTAAATCGATCCCACTATTTTTTTTTTTTTAATTTACCCAAATATGACAATGAAAAAAATTTTGAAATACAATCTCTGAGTAACCAAATCGTAAACAAAACTTAATTCTGCCACAAATAAATCATTTGTATAACTTTTAAATGAATGCACTTCAAAAAATAACATTTTTCATTCAAAACGTACAACTAAAAATATAAAATGCTTTAAAAAGTAGAGCTTTTTAAAGCATTTTATATTTTTAGTTGTACGTTTCGAATGAAAAATGTTATTTTAAGAATAACATTAAGTTTGAAAGAATCTAGTTTTGTTTACGATTTGGTTACGACTCGTGGTTAATTCAGCCAAATTTTTATACTGTTTTTGTAACTTACTAAATTCCATCAAAATTTGATTGATTTTATAATCGGCGCCAAATTCAAAACATAGTAAGTCAGCTTTCAAATTCATAACCTAGTAAGTCGGTTGAGTTGCTAGGTTTTTTTATTTGTAATCCGACATGCGCTATGTTAAGAATATGTACTTCATGGAAATTTCAATAACTTTTCCAAATTGGGTAGACTTGCTAAATTTTATTTTTAAAATTACGTAAGAAACTGGGTGTTTTAAGGTTCATATCAAATCTATACCGCCTAGTAAGTCGAAAAATGACAAAAACGGTTTTTTTGCAAAAACACCGTTACTAGGTTTTGAATTTGGGCAGCCGAGATGATGATGATGATTATTATTATATTAGTCGGCGAGGCGCTTCTCCAGAAGTCCCCCAGAGTCCTCCAGAAGAAGGCAGGTAGTCGCCACTTACAATGGAACTGGTGGGGCGAGTGTTGAAAATTTTGCGGTTTTTGTAATCCAATCGTCGTAGGTCGCCAATTTAGAGAACTCCTATGTCCGCCCGCCTGCAGTAGAAATAACTCCAGAGGTTGAAGAAGGGATGATATATTTACACATGGTTAGGTACACTATTTACAAGAAAATGAATGCATGTTAATGTGTACAGCGGCTGAGATGTACTGCCTAGTTAACAAAAGTCTTTTTGAAAGGTAACAATGTCAATTTTAAAATCTTCTTCTATAAATTAAAAAGTAACAGTATCAAAAATTAGTTTGGTTACAAAAAGGTTGGAGGAAAGGCACAATTTACTTTTATATAAAAAACTAGAGGCTGCCCCGCGGTATTTCCCGCGCAGATTTCTCATAAACACAAAAATCCCGTTTTTTCCCGTTCCCGTGGGAATTTCGGGAAATCCTTTCTTAGTGCTCACCTACACTCCCTAAGGAACCTACATGCCAAATTTCAGCTTTGTACGCCCAGTAGTTTCGGCTCTGCGTTGTCTGTCAGTCAGTCAGTCAGTCAGTCAGTCAGTAACGGAAGAGTTTTATATATATTGATATATATACTTATGCGAGCAGTTCTCATGTAAATTACAATATGGCAATACAATCTGTGAGTGAATAAAAAAGGCATCCATATTTTATCCACCCTTAGGCCGCATTTGCAGGCCGCACGCAGGGCGTTGCGCGAGGCGTCGTGCGGGGCGTGCTGCGCCCAAATCAAATGTATAGCAATAGTATGAGACCGTTTAAAGAGACGCGCATAGGCCTATGTTCGATATCGTATAAGGAAACGCGTCGGCTCCCGCGGCGGCGCCCGCAGCGGCGGCGCCCGTGGTGGGGCGCCCGCGTCGGAGCCCACACGATATCCCGCACAACACGCCGCGTCTTCGTAAATGAGGCCTTAGGGTGTGATTTTAGTTCCAAATAAAAAAAGTTATCAACTCAAACTATATCGTTATTTGTTTAAAATTAAAACAACCAGTGGTGTTTTATTTATATTGAGAAAACACTACAAAAAGGGTTTACTTTGATATTTATTTCTACAGAGTGAAATTCATTACATCTTGTTACTTTTTAATAACTTGTCTAAACTAAATCCTACATCTATATTTTTCAGAATTAAGAAATCTGTTTTATATTTCTCAGATGGTTTAAAAAAAACTCGTTATTACAAATACCTTACCTAAACGCAAATTCTTGTTAGCTGAAACGAAAATCGGAAAGAAAAATTGTGCGGTAGGTATAAACATCTCGATTTAACTTCGGCTTGTATGAAAAGTAATAAAATTTAAAACTGCCGCGACATTTCGCATTTCGACGCGCGCATGTCACAGCTGCGAGGGTGGGGGACCCTCATACCTAATTAGGTAAGAAGCTTCAAAGTACGGAGTCTTAAGGACCTGTAGTTTGAAGCTTCTTACCTAATTAGGTATGATAATATAATTACTAAGAAAATTGTTAAAAAATGTTAAAAATGACCCCAGGAAGTGTTTAAAATATAAAAAATAAATGTGAACAAGTTTTATACTTATACTAAATATCATATGAATCAGGAAAATAAGGAATTCCTGAACAAAATTCTGAATGTCAACGCCCATGTCAGTCAGCTCCATCAGCATCCACAATAATTTGGTTTAATATTTACAAACAACAGTTTAACTAGAAAAATATCTATGCAGTTCACCAAAGTCTAAACCTACGTGTCCGGCCGATGATTATTAAAGTAAATCTGCGATCGTCTTGTAACGCCTGTGCTGCTGTGCCCAACCTTGAGGGAAGGAACCCATGTGTTTAATGAAATGAAGATTTAATTGTGTTTGTGTGGTGTTACTTAGTTTTAGTATTTATTTTTTATTTCTATTTTTTGGCTACGGCTTTTTTTAAGTACTTTCTTTTTTAGAACTTAAGAAACAGTTGCATGACCCTGACTCCGCCCCAGGCGCAGACCCAGCCCAGCCAGTACAGCGACGCCTCCTGCAATCTCGTGCGGTGCCCAAGTTGTTGCCAGCCCAAATATTTTAAAGGGCAGAGGGGTCTGCGTATACATATCGGAAAGGTACATAAGGTACTTCCAACGATAGTATCCGCGGACCCCCCTGCCACCAACCCTGACTCCATTTTAACCACATCAACTCATTTTTGGCAAGAATTATCCATACTAAAACAAAATTTTCCGTTAGTAAAAAGAATTCCTCGTGGAGCTAGATTATCTGTGTGCCGTGCCCTAACAGAAACAATAAAAAATGTTATTAATATCAATAATAAAGAAAGCTGGCAACAACTGTTTTCTTTTTCCTACCAAGCACTGCACGTAGAAAAGAACAAGGATGCTGGCAGTTGCTCCCTTACCCAAAAAATAAAAAATAACTGCGTCAATCTAACAAATCCTTCTACATCAATTACCAATCGAGATAACCAACAAAACCGAAATAAACCGAACTTTAGGTATAAATTAGTGGAGAACAAAATCAGTGACGGCGACCTTAAGGGAGCAGCTCAGCTCCTGTTCAGCAGTGACGATGTCGCTCCTGCCACCGCGGAAACGCTCGCAGCTCTGGAGAGTAAGCACCCTCCACCCTCAGCAGGGTCATGCCTGCCGGACCCGCCCGACCCCGCCGCCAGCACGCCCCAGACAACAGCATCAGAGGTGCTAGCAGCTGTGATGTCGTTTAAGAATGGTTCTGCCGGTGGCCTCGACGGTTTAACCCCACAACATCTTAAAGATCTTGTGGGTGGGACCGTCGGTGATGCCGGCAATGAGCTTTTAAATGCCCTCACACTGCTAGCAAACCTCATGCTGGCAGGAAAAGTTGACGCCGAATCAACGGATCTGTTGTATGGCGCCAACCTTTGTGCTTTAAAAAAAAAAGACGGTGGGATCCGACCGATCGCGGTGGGTATGACCATACGGCGAATGGTATCCAAAATCTGCTGCAAACACATACTTCCGAGTGTTTGTAGCAGGTTTCAACCGATCCAGTTAGGTTTTGGCAGCAAAGGCGGTTGCGAAGCTGCCGTACATGCTGCCAGAACCTATCTGGAACACGGTAGCCCCGACGTTCTGCTGAAGGTGGACGTCAAGAACGCTTTTAACTCTGTCGACAGAGGCGCTCTGTTGACCCAGATTAAAGACCAGACCCCAGAAATTTATAATTATTTATGGCAATGTTACAGTTCACCCTCCAAATTAACCTACAAAAATGATCTTCTACATTCGGCGGTAGGGTGTCAACAGGGCGACCCGCTCGGGCCAGCTATTTTTAGTTTGGCAATACACCCGATAATTTCAAAAATTGAATCAAAATTTAATGTGTGGTACCTGGATGACGGAACCATCGGAGGCGATATGACCACCGTTTTGGCTGATCTATCTAAATTAACTTCCAGTTTTAATAATATTGGTTTAGAATTAAATTTTTCAAAATGTGAATTGTTTTTATCCGACTCTCTAAATTCTCTTAGTAAAAATGAAATTATTTCCAAATTTAACAATCTAGCCCCTAATATTAAAATTTTACACAAAGAGTCACTTCGCCTTCTGGGAGCTCCTCTCCTCACCGAGGCAATTCCCGACTTCCTTGACGAACAGGTTTCTAAATTCAATAACAGCTACGAACACCTTCTGAAAATAAACCCTCATATGGCTTTCTTTATTTTAAAATTCTGTCTTTTTGTTCCCAAATTAACTTACGCTCTACGTTGTTCCCCCCTTTTTAAATTTACATACCTTTTAGAAAAAATCGACGATATTATTAAACTAACTTTAACCGAGATTCTAAATTGTCCGTTTACTGATAAAGCTTGGTCTCAGGGCTCTCTACCTGTTCGTCTCGGTGGTTTGGGAGTTAGGAAAATTTCAGATATAGCGCTCCCGGCGTTCCTATCCTCTGTCTCGAGTACGCACGTCCTCTACGGTAAATTAATTAACCCGTCACTCGGTGACGTTGAGGCGTCGTACTCAGGCGAGGCAAAGACCGCCTGGAGCGCAGCTTGCCCGAGCGCAGATTTTCCATTAAACCAAAACTCCCAGAAGCAGTGGGACGAGCCCATCTGCAAGATAATACAAAACAAGCTTATACTTTCGGCCGGCGATCCTGCAGAACGGGCTCGCCTACACGCAGCTTTTGACCCGGTGTCAGGTTACTGGCTGCAGGCGCTACCATCGGCTAACCTGGGAACTCTCTTACACAAGACCACACTTTCCCTGGGGGTGTGCCTGAGACTGGGAGTCAGGACGTGTGCTCCTCATCGCTGCCACTGTGGAGATATGGTCGATCACCTCGGCCACCACGGCCTCTCCTGTATGCGCAGCGCCGGCCGCATGGCTCGCCACGCCAGTCTGAATGACATTATCCGTCGGGCCCTTACCACTGTCAACGTGCCAGCCATCCTTGAACCTAACGGTCTGGCGCGAGACGACGGAAAGAGGCCCGATGGTATGACTATCGTCCCCTGGACACGTGGCAGGCCGTTGGTGTGGGACGCCACGTGTGTTGACACCATGGCGGCTTGCCACGTGAAAAGAACATCAGGTGAGGCTGGCGCGGCAGCCGCAGCTGCCGAAGACCTCAAACGGCGCAAATACGCGGCAATTAGTCAGCAGTATGAGTTTGTGCCGTTTGGGGTCGAAACTTTAGGGCCTTGGGGGCCAGGGGCGCGTCGACTATTTAAGGAATTATCGACGCGTCTGATCGACCATTCCGGTGACCGGCGGGCTGGCTCGTACCTTGGCCAGAGAATAAGTCTGGCCATTCAGAGAGGTAACGCAGCCAGCCTGCTAGGCACCGTACCTTCCGGTGGCAGCGATTTGGAGGCCATTTTTTATTTGTAAATATGTCTTTGTTTAGTTTTTTTTTTTTAAGGTAGTGTTTAATAACATAATATTATGTAAATGTAATAAATAAATTATTTTGTAATTATATTATTATTTTATGCATTTCGGTTTTTTTTTCGGCGGTTTAATTTTTTGATAAAAAAGTTTTTAGACGTTCGTTTGCATGAGTGCCGCAATTGTACCTCTAATAATTACAATTATTGTAACGGATCACATTAAGATGGTGTTATTTTCAAAAAATAAATTAATATTGTAAGAAGTACACAATTTAATTATTTCTGAAAATGTACTTAATATATTTTTTTAAATATTTTTTTTATTTTAAGAAACTTGGGTTTCTTCTGATTTGACATTCTGTATTTAGGCATAGACAAAGTAGAACGCTGCGCTTCCGTATTGCCGCCGCACGTACTTGCAGGTTTATACCTAAAGTGCGGAGTAAGCCAGAAAAAAAGGCTTGACAATACATTCATCATCATCATCATCAGCTTGTAAGAGCCCACTGCTGGACATAGGCCTCTTCTCTGGAACGCCATGCACATTTACATTACATACATGTTATTTTATTTTAGTTAAATATGTAAACTGAAGGTAAACTATGTTTTTTGTTTTTAATTATATTGTAGGTATGATTTTGCGTGTACTGTTGGATTAAATAAAATTGTTGTGTACCTCTATTATCTATTGTTTAATTCTCAAACTGGCGGGCACACTGGTAGCGCGTATATTGCATTGTAAGTATATAGGTTTTTTACGAGAAAAATTATTTAATAAGTAGATTTCCGGGTTCGCTGATAACGAAAATGACATACCTACCAACATTTTGAAACCAAGATGGCAGAAATTCGAGCTATTAAACTTTCCAAAGGCAAGTCTGAGCTATCAAGCACTATACGCAAAATAACTTGTGTAAAATATTTAGGTCTATGTATGTTGATATAATATTATAATATCACTGTCTGATCTGAGACCGCTCGCTGCTACAGTTAAACAACCAAGTTTTCGTCAGCAGCTATTGTTCTATCATCCCTACGATTTAAGTTTTGTCTGTGAAAATAAAAAAGGTAAGTTTGTAATGCGACGGTTTTTTAAATGTAATATCGGTATCAAAATTGTTTTTTTTCAGCTTCATATAGATCCTAATCAGATGTTATGGTTCATTGTTTTGACATCTGTTGTCAAAACTTGTTTACATTTGAATAAAAATAAAACGAAATACGAGAGCGCGAAAACAAAAATTTGACACAGAACCGGCCTCGGCCGTGGCCACAAGGGTACTGACGGGGTAGGGAGCGGCGCGGCATGGCATCGGACCGCGCGAAAACGATGTTTTTTTTTAGTTTTTGCTGGTTTTTTGTCTTTTCGTTAAACTTAAAAATTCTTACTATAGTAGTATGTCTAAAATTTAAGGTCAGCAATTTTCATTCCAAAAATCAAATAAAAACAATCAGCGGTTTAAAAATAAAATGGAAAAAACGAAACAAAAAGGGGTAACTTTGAGATTTTTTTCTATCAACTAAAATTAATTAGATCCTGTTTCCCTTTAGTATGATGACTAGATTAGATCCTTAACTAACACATATATTTTTTTCAGAATGAAGACATCAATTTTGTATGTCTCAGATTGTTTAAAAAAATCTCAAAAACACAAATTTTTGAACCACCAAGCCTTAAGGCTTAAAACTTATTACATTCCTTCGCTTCCGTGTCTTCACGCTAGAACGATTCAGTGTCACAAATCTTTGGCTACAGGCCTTGAACCACGAATTTCTGTCAACAACGCTGCAGCTCTATGTGAGCTATTCATACCTTAGCACTATCCGAGTTATATCCGAAATACAAGGAAACACAAATTCTATTGCTTTTGATACTTGATGTCTTTCTTCGTATTTATTTTTACCCTAACGTTTAGTGATGTAAATTATCTTATCTTCACTATTGCAATGATCTATTTTTAGTACATTGATGTCGGTGATCTACATAAAATAAAACAAATACAATTGACATCTGAAATTATATTTCATTCGAGCACGTGGATAGGCATGTCCATTAAAGTTTTAATATGTTTTTTGCTTTTTTTATGTTGATAACTTTTTTGCCTTTCTAACACTTCCAAGCTTCAATAGGACATTTCTGAAAAAAAAAAGTACATAAAAATATTTTAGATTTTTCGATTTCTGCAACAAACATTGATAAAAAACCCTACTACTTTTTGGTAAATTTTTAAAAAATAGACGTAAGCAATCGAAACGGGTCAAAAAAGTGTTCCCGAACAACCTCGTCATGCAAATTGATAATTTTTTAAATTTTTAAGATATTGTAGTTTTCTTGAATTTTAATTGTCCTGTACTATAAAATTATGATTTGAATATTGTTTTGATTTCAAATTACCTTCATCAAAGCAATTCCAGTGCATGTGAACACATCGTAAGACCTGCAAGGATAATCCAGGTACTGCCGCAAGTCCTTATAAACACAGTCCTTGATAGCCTTCTCGATGGCTTCAGTCCAGTTCTGCCGACCTTCCGCCCACTTCCTGAGGTGGCTGCTGTACGCTTCTTTGTCTAAGGTCTGGTGGTCTTTTAGGAATCCGGACTTCTCGAAGGCGCATTGGATGTCTTTGCACTGGTAAAGAGAAGAAAAGACAATGTTGATATTCTTGTAAACAAGGTGTTTCTGACAAAGATTTGTCTCATCATTACAACCGATAAACGTCCACTGCTGGACATAGATCTCCAGAATATCTCCAAATTCAACACAACATTGTGGCGGGAGTTTGCATTAGTCAAGTCAGGCGGGATGGCGATCGCAGTTGGCTCTTAAATTTTTTCAAAAAAGGATGCCTATACCCCTATTTTTAGTGTTCCCCCAGTCATTATTTAAAAAAAACTTTTTTATATACATTTAAGTAGTAGTAATTAAGTACTTTTTTTGTGTATTTTAAAATAATTTCTTTTTACAAAAAAGAAACCCGCCTTCAATAAACTCACACATACATCAACTGAGCACTTTCTCTTTCTCGATGTCGGTTCAAGTAGGTACTAAAACCTTCTCCTGAATGTAACCAATACTTATCTGAAAACCGCATCAAGATCGGTTCAGCCAAACGCGAGATAATCGCGGACAAACAAACATACATACATACATACAGGTCAAACTGATAACCTCCTTTTTTGAAGTCGGTTAATAATAATTACATCGGTTACGTACGGTTAGTGAAATAAATATACTTACTGGTCCTATGGGTTTAGGTTTGGAGCACTCTTCCAAATGCTTCTTTTCGCCGATTTCAGGTATATCACAGCATACAGATATTGGTTTCTGTAATTAAAGTGACGTAAAAGAATAGAAAATAAATAATTTATAGGTACTCATAATATTCTAATAATAATAAGATTATATTTTTAGTCGGTATCTCAATTTGTGAAGAAGGCCTATGTCTAACAGTGGACTCCTTTAGCTGAGTTGAAGATTATTATTATGATGATGGTGACCACTTAACCGCTATAACTACTTGTATTGTTCAGTTTTGCAAAAATCTATAATGGTAGGTAATCGAATTTAGTTTTCTGAGTCTGGGTTTTTTTGTATGTCTTTTGTACACCCTAGATACAGTTTCTATACAGCAGTTAAGAAAGTGAGAGGTGACTATTATTATTATACTTACTAAACTAGCTCCTTTTCTTTCTTTGCGCAAAAGATCTGCACATGTAATCTGTAAAATGAAAGTATGTTTGAAGACGAACTATAACTTAACTGTGAACAACGATAAAATATCAGAGATAAGTATAACTCTGAAATATGAATCTGACATTATGAAGTCAGTCACTTTTGAACTTACCGCAAAAATAAATATAACAACAAAGAATGATTTCATCATTCTGTTTTTGTATCAAAACTAAACTACACACTGAGATCAACAAGACACAAGTGAGAATCGAAGAAAAACAGTTTATAAATTAATTAAGTTTATATCGATAAAACCTATAAATAAGTGACATGTCGCAAGGGCAAAAAAATTAACTCGACTACACGCAAAATATAGACAACAGTACCTACAGGGGTTCTAAGAACTATTATATTATCTAAGTTGTAGTTTAGCGAATGTGCAGTCTAATGAATAAAGCTAGAACAGCTTTGGACCACATCCATATAATGTTTTTTTTTTTATTAAATTAAAAATTTAGCATAATATCATTAAAATCAATAAGCGGAGAGTTAGAGTTTCTTTACAGATAGTAAGGAAAGCGCGGACAAACGTGAACTTTGTTTAATTAAAATATGAAATTAGATACGAAACATACCTTCTATTAAAGAAAGGAAATCCTACACACTAACTACGATATATTTCTCGTAAAAATCTACATGCTACTACTCCAGAACGGTAATTGGAAATTACAAAATTAAATCTTTGGGATTAACTGTGCTTTGGGTACGTAACTCTATAACGCAATTACATAAATAGCACCTATTATAATAATCATATGATAGATTAGATTAGATTAGATTAGATTCATTTATTTCACACTATCATATTCATATTACATACAAAGTTGTATAATAAAATGTCAAAGTACAATGTGATCGTCAAAATATTGTATAAAAATTATATAAAAAATAATAAGTAGTTACTTAATTATTTAAGTACTATGTAAACAATGTCAAATTTTTAAATGTATAATTGTATATAAAATGTCAAATACTAAATAATAATACATAATTTGGAACTTGTGGGAGTGTTATAAGAAGTTACTCTATATCCTATTCGTAGTCGAGGATTAACTGTTATCAAGAGCGTCAGTCAAGGGGCGATGTTCGCAGAAATATCACTATACAGTTTACTGATACTACTGTTGAACTATGAAAGTTTTACTGCCGTGGAACTCCGTTTTGTTTACCTCTAATGTGTTTACGCGCTTATCTCTGGGTCAGTAGATTTTACACTGGCTCTGACCTTTTTTGTCTGCATTCATGTTTTGAGTTTTATTATTAACAGTGGCCCCCAGGCTTTTTTTCTCATCTAATAAATCACTGTGAAAATTTAACTGGTTCTGGTGAATTAGACCCCTTGCAAGTACATACCTATTAAATTCCCAAAATTTGAGAGATAGGACAACTTTTCGTCACGCCCACTTAGACCATTGACGGGTATTCCGCGGAGCCCTGGGGGACCACCTGGACCACTTGGATATAACTATTAAAATATATCAGAGCCCCAAACTCGTTTGAACTTGGCTTGAAACTAGGCTAGGGTGATCTACTGAGACAGTTTAAGATGAAACGTGTATAGTTACAACTAGGTATTTTTAGCCACAAACAACAAAAATCGTAGTTGGTAAGAGATTAGTGATAAGAATTAATTGCCCGTAACTAGTAACATATAACAAACAAGGGGTTTCTATTTATTTACTATGTAAGTGATTTTCACGTCTTGAAAAGAAATGCTGGATATTGTTCTTTTTTAACCGACTGCAAAAAAGAAGGTTATCAGTTTGACCTGTATGTATGTTTGTATGTATGTATGTTTGTCCGCGATTATCTCGCGTTTGGCTGAACCGATTTTGATGCGGTTTTCAGTAATGTATTTTAACATTCTAGTTCGTTGAAGGCGGGTCTCTTTTTGTAAAAAAAGAAATTATTATTTATAGATAGTTATACGAGAATAGGTATTAATTAACTCGAATAGGCACGGTAGAGCCTTTCCAGCGCTATCTTTTAGAGGTTGTATGAAATAACGTTGTCCTCACTTGGTGTTTAGTTGGTCTCTGATAAGGTGGCTTCGCGAGTTGAACGGTGCTTGGATGTTTCACTAGGTGGCAGTAGTAACCATTCTAGAATCCTAAATGCATATAGGTACCTATGTTAAGTTATTGTTATTTTGAAATATATTTTACAGGAAACAAGTCCTTAAATGAAATCAGAAAGTATTTAAACTTAAAATTCAAAAAAATGTAAGGCAATGTTTTCGCAAAAAGTTTACTATACAGGATGTATTTTAAAATCGGCTCCTAATTTAGATTTATGTTTGTTACGGTCTCTCCTATGCTGGGGGCATTCTGCAGTTCTACTAGCAGCATAAATGTACTTATTATTCTTCCTTTCCTTTTCTTCTTTCTTGAAACTTATTTTTCTTCTTCTTTGACCATAATCATCATCATCATCATCTCAGCCAATTGACATCTGCTCCTAGACATAGGGCTCCTCCAGAAAAGATCGCCACACAAACCGGTCTTCGTTAAATTAAGTTAAGGTGGTAACTCTCGCTATGGCGCGAAATTCAAATTTTTTCGTGTTTTTTATTTATTCTGGCGAAAGTATACATTTTTAATAAAGTTTAAATGAATTCGCGTATGTAAAGAGACAGACCTACAGATTTTGTGTCTAAGGGGTAAAAAGCCAAAAAACAAGTTCCTTGAATATACACAAAATCTGTAACCCTGTCTTTCAAAAACGATATATCACAATGTGGGAAATAGGTTTTTACGTACGCGAATTCATTTAAACTTTATTAAAAATGAATACTTTCGCAAAAATAATTAAAAAACGTGAAAAAATTTGAATTTCGCGCCATACCGTGAGTTACCGCCTTAAGGGAGTACTTAACGTTTACCTGGTCGTCTAACCACCTTTTGGTCTGCCTACGTCTCTGTTACACGAGAAATTTCAGAATCCAGAGACCACCTGACCTTAGAGCATATCCGTGACTCTGATTATAATGTAAAATTCCTATTATCGACTCCAATCATTTCTTACGGTGATGAGAGTCGTTCTATTTGATCAAAAATAGTCGTCAAACGAATTCACGTAAGTACTAGTCTATCTGTGAAGGCGGCAACACGTTCCGTTTTACGCACTAATATAAGTTTATAGCAATTGCAGTGTTGTCTCTTCTGGTTTCTATAAATGCTTTATCGTTTTTAAAAGGGACTTTAAGGAGCTAAGCTGCTAGTTAAAGGATCCTTATATATTTTTTTTTTGTAATATGTATTCAAAGTTGAATGAAATCGTTTGCGACTTTTGAAAAAATATTTAAAAATAACTTTTCATTTATTTCTCAATATTTAATCATCGTTCGTCCGTTAAGACGAGAGTCGTCCCCGTTGAACAGACGTCTTGACGTGACACATAGCCTCCCCTACAAATCGCCATAAGGAAAAAAGATTTTTAGAGGGTTTGCCATAATCTCCACGCTTGGCCTAGTAGTACATTGGCGGTCTATGGCGGCGTAACACTTCCGGTTTTTCCGTTTCGCAAAATAGCTCTTGTTCTTTAATAACACAGTCTAGGGCACACGAGAACATAGTCAAAAGTGTTACGCCGTCCTAGACCGCTACTGTACTTACTTACTTTTAATTATTAATCTACTATCTATCTACTTGTTTCGTTAATCTCGCTAAAACTCAACGGTTTTGGTTTGGAAATGTTCGTGTTTAACAGGTGAGAAAATATGGAAAAATTGTAAGGCAGTTAGTAAAAGAAACAATTTCTTGTTCCCATACAAATTTTAAGGCGTGATACGAAGTTCGCCGGGACAGCAAGTATCCTATATTTTTATAAGACCTCCATATAAAAACAGTAAAAGTTCTAGTCTAATCATATTGACTATTTTCAATAGTGCTAGTTCAAGACCGAAAATGACTAAAGCCACAGCACTGGCAATTTGTCGGCCACAACTACTCTCGTGGCCTCGATAAAATCCGACTAAGTACCCCATCTTGTTTGCAAATTACACTAGCTAACGTAGGGTGCTGTCTACAGGCTGGCTACGAGATTATGGATCGAGAACTGTTTTGACAATATAACACTAAGTGTGAGTTATGAGACAACTTGTGTGGAAACTTTAACTTTTGTTCATACATTAAAATAATGTACCTAACCATTTGTACAAGTAGGATACTGATCAGGCGGGGTTGGCATGGCTCATTCGATATTGTATGGATTCGTGTCACTTTCAAATAGTTTTGTGACATTTTGTGTACCTTGTGTCGTCAGCAATGATCAATTCATCACAGTATTTACAGCGATAGTCATTAATTTGATTCTTGTGCAGGTCCTGCTGGCCTATTGGTTAGTCAAGTAGCGGTTAGAGTACCTAGTAGTGAAAATTTGACTAAGAGAGGCCACAGACTGCTGCTGCTGTTGCTTTTATTCAATCAAATGCTGCTGCGAAATATGAAGCAATAGGTTTTAACTTGTGTGAAAAATCCCTAATTCAACCGTGTCCTCAGGACCAAGACAATGTTCTGAGAGCCAAGTAAATGTTTGGATATTTTTTTTGCAAATTTACAAGTTAAATGTTCTTTTCAACAGCTTACTTAGTTTATTTGAATAATACTTTACATTTCTGAAAATTTTCTGGTGTAGCCATAAAGACAGGACCACCTTTTATAAATACTATAATTCTCTTTAGTATAATTTAGGCAAGTGAAGTCAAGAACATACTTCCAGTAATCATCAGTTCACTCTTCAAAAGGTGAAGGTTATTGAATGTATATACATTTTAAGGAGAAATATTTAAATTTAGTGACAAATTTCATGTCATATTTCGATAATTTAGAAACTCTCTCTTTCACTGTAATATGTACAGTACATGGAATAAATAACAATTTATTATTGTTAAAAAATAGTCCTAGGTAGAGGAATGAGTTTGACAACGCTATTTGTAAATTAATTGCGCAAAAAAGAAAACAAAATTTAAAGAATCCTGAGAAAAATATTTTACCAATATAACTCAATAAAAAAGTACACTTAACCTACTACACAGCGCTCCTTTTAAATAAATCTTTATTTGTCTTTGATATCAGAGAACGATTGTAATTGTTGTGATTGTCTCTTTTTGATTTTCTATAAGCTTCGGAAAGGTGATATGGTACAATTAAATTACTTAATTAAATGTAATCAGTTAGGATCGACGTGAGGCGTATCAAAAGACTTTTAAGACTGACCTACGTTCCGGATAGTGTTAAACGTTTCCAATAAAATAGCTTTCTCTTTTGTGAACAAAGAATTCTCACATTTCTTATTTCAATCCACTTTTAAATTGTAATTGTTGAGTCGTATTGCAGTAGAGACCTGCCTGGCTCTAATCATTGCCTTTGTTTGTCCACGTCTGGCACCCATTGACCGTCTGAGAAAATACCTCTATCATTGAATTTATCAAGAAGCCAGCAACTCAACTTGGTCTGTCGTGTTAAATAATCTTTATCTAAGGAAGAGTGAAAAATAAAATGATTCGACAATGTGACATAATAGGTAGCCGTAAAGAAAGAAAAAATGTTTTTTTTTTTTAAACAGTATCAGCCAGTCAATAGCTTCTGCAAACCTATACAAGATAACTAACTTTAAATTGGGTAATATGGACTGCCTTGCATTATCGACGGTACTTTTAGACTTAAAGATAGGTCATAATCGAGTTCGTACAAATTCGCAACTTAAAACTAGTCTAACGATTTACACAACGACTTTTGTGAAGATATTATACATATTTAATTCAAATTTCATACAATGTCTGTCTTTTGTACGAAAGGCCTGCCGTAGTTATCCCACGTCAATTATTGATTCCTTATGTATCTTAGCAAAAATAGATGAAATATGTCACCAGAGGAAATTCCTCGATGACCCCGTCAGATGGAAATGTGATAGCAAACAACACCTACTCTACTTGAATAACCCCATCACAACAGAAAGTTGGTTTTGTCACCTAATACACAAATAGAACAGATTCATAATCATCCACACTTTTAGTTCAGCGATGTCGAAAACCTGAGAAAGGACATAGGCTACAGGTTTTTTTTTCTTCTGAGAATCCCGCAACGGCAACAATAATTTGAAATTTGCGGTTGAAAAGAAATTGCGCAGGCGAAGACTAGTGTGCACAATAGTAATTTTACGCCACTTTAACAATTATATACATACTCCAATCAATTTTTATAATAATATTTATACTTTTTTTTTTGACAATTTTTTTTATTATTGTTAGCTTATTATAATGACCAGTAGATGACAATGTTAGATGAATGAATATCCTCAACGTTTAAAAAGTAGATAGCCATAATACGTACTCAAATAGAATTATGTAACTTCCTGTAGTATAAAATCGGTTTAACCACTAAATTGGCAAGCTTGAAGTACTAGCTACTAAGCATCAGGACTTTTCTGCTATAATAACAGGAAATTGGTTTTATTATTTGCGTTATATATTATATCTTTACTTAGATAGAAAGAAAGACTTGTAATAAAAAATATTGGTTTATAAGTTCAAAACTTTTCCTCATACAGTTGAGAGGAAACACCATGTGACTGTTTACAAAGTTAAGGTGCCAAGAGTGGCTCGGTGTCGATGTAACAACGAGTTCGTGACGTGACGTCACGGTCTACGTTACGTCACGAGTTTGAGGCGCATTTCCCGATAATGCAGTTCCTGCCTCCCTTTATTGCGTGTGACAATGGCTTTAAGTTTTTCAAGCGTAAGTGTTAGGTAGGGGCTACTAATGGTCTGAAAATAATCCTTCCTTATTTACAGAAAAATTGAAAAATACATACTGAAAAGATTTTTTTTTTGTAAACGTTAAAAATAACAACAACGCCACAAGAGGTTTTGATAGCGTTTTTCGATCTGCTGATTTATCGTTTAGGGCATAGTTAATTTAAAAAAACCGTTAACAAGTACTAAATAGTTTTGTCTAGTAACAATTTTTGGTCGATTCTTTATTTAAACTCCTTTATTTGAAGACTAGAGGCTGCCCGCGGTATAACCCGCGCAGATTTCTCATGAATACCAACATCCCCAACTTTTTTCCCGTTCCCATGGGAATTTCGAGAATTCATTGATTAGTGCTCCCTTACACTCCCCAAGGCAAACACGTACAAAATTTCAGCCCGCTACGCCCAGTAGTTTCGGCTCTGCGTTGTCTGTCAGTCAGTCAGTCAGTAACGGAAGAGTTTTATATATATTGACTAGAGTCTGCCCTGCGGTTTTTCCCGCGCAGTTTTTTCATAAACACAAAATCCTGCTTTTTTCGTTCCCGTGGGAATTTTGGGAAATCCAGTTCTTAGTGCTCACCTACAGTCCCCAAGGAACCCACGTGCCAAATTTCAGCTTTCTACGCCCAGTAGTTTCGGCTCTGCGTTGTCTGTCAGTCAGTCAGTCAGTCAGTAACGGAAGAGTTTTATATATATTGATTATTAACCAATTTGGAACCTAAACATAAGTCCAAAATAATAATAAAACAAATTTCGGTAAGCTCTAAAATCAAATAAAAATTTACAACTAACCCAAACAATGAAAACAGCGCATCACGAAGCCTCTCCTCTTGGGCGGTGCATGGGCGGGCGGCGGCGGCGTGGTTATAAAAGCTGCGAGCGTGTAGGGCGGCCGCATTGTCACTTGTTGCCCCTACGCGAAGGAACACCAAGTAAGTGCTAGGATAAGTTTGAGACCCAGTATTTATGCGATTTTATATTTTCTATTTAATTATTATTTGAACTTCGAATAGTAGTTATGTTTTGTGGTAGTTGATATTATAGCTTAGAAAAAGTTTACCTTGTTGATTGAACAAAATTAAAAGTTATACAAAAAATTAACAAAAAACCCTCTAATTTATTTACGTTACATGTTACAAGTTTATTTAAATAATATTTTATTACTTTATAAACAGTAAAATGTTTATACATATACTTATGTTTTTAGCTGATTTTCTAAAATTAATACCTAAGTTTACCTAGTCAAATTTAAAAAAACGTTGTTGGTTTCCTAGTATTAAGTTTTATGAATAAAAAACCGCAATTTTTTTTTATAATTTATAAAAAAAAACTAACTAACTTATAAAAACTAAGTGAGAAACTCATTTCTATAACTAAACCTCTAAATCCCCGTATTATAAATAGGTAAAGTGCTTCCGAAAAGTGTACCTTTTAAATGGCTCGTCGTGGCTTATAGCAACTCAAAGTTTGGATTGTGTACTTAATGTGGGCGGAACAGTTAACATTAAAATTGGTTTACAACATTTTCATAATAAATTCGTCAGATACTTTACTCTTTTGCATCCTCAGTAACTCCATAAAAATAAAAACAGGTAAAACCCCTTATCCGGGAAAATATTAAATCTAAATACGTAGAATTGGTTTTACGTTTTTATTTTTCAATGACTCTCATACAAAATTTTACTCAATTTTATTATGTTGCATGCTTTCTTTGAGACCCACATCATTAATAAATACATTTATTATTATTGAACTAAGTGCTTAACTAATAAGGAAGAAGCACACAAGCTTCTTCCTTGATTAAGCATTAAGAAGTACTAAATGCGAAAAAACATTTCCTTCCTATCCTTTTTTATTGAACTTCATAACTATTAGTTTTATCATAACGCATAATTCTCCGTATAAATTTAAGAACAATTAAAGATTATGTAACAAATGACGTTGATTTAATATTGCCAGGCGTTAAGTTGAATAAATCTATTCTCTAGAGTAATTATCTCATATTTTTGGTGCTTATTTTAAGTATAATTACAGAGTCTACGCCTTTGATAAATTTTAATGCCCTGAAGGGAAAATAACACTTTTGATTCCATTTAATTACATTTTGATTTAGGATTTAGGTTTCTAATCAAAATAAATTTATTTCATGAGATATTATAAAAGTTGTCAATTCGTAAGCGTTCTTTGCCGTACAGGCATAAAAATATACTGTAACAGAGAAACTATACTTAGGTATGTTTTAAATTTATGTAAAATCATAAAACTGACAAATGTGTAAATGCTTGATTAAAATTATTCACAGTCTGCGCTCGTTTCAATTTGAGCTTAATTTGAAGTTGATTCGCCAGTGGTGCGGATTGCTTCATATTTTACTGCTCTGAGCTAATCTACACGGTAGCAGCCGCCAGGTGATTTGATTAATACTCTTGGCTGATAACAATTAACTTTCTAGCATCATTTGATTTAGCATCAATTTTTTTTTTTGTGATGACAAAGTTTAGCTGTGATGTTGAAGGCTGTTGAAATATGTCCATATATGTATAACGAATAATTTATTTTTATATTTATTTTCACCAAAAACATATTATTGGCTTCTGTCTCAAAACTTTTAATAAGGTAAAACTAAAAGTTTTAACCAAATTTCTCTAGAGAATGAGTTAGCTGGTAGTATGAATATTATTATTTATAGAGGTTTTTTTTTGGGAAATAGATACAGAGCACGAATGTACAAAATAAAATTATATTGACTTTTAATAAACCGTATTTTCATAAAATAAAATCAGATTGATTAAAAACCTTATTGCGTCATTCTAACGTTACTTAGCTCATATTTTTATTAACCTTCTGCAACTAAGGTGAATTTTATATAAACATTCATTAATAAATTGCATTTTATTTTTATAATATAAAATATTTTGTATTATTTACATTTTTAAATTGTTCCTTGGTTCTTTCATTACTTAAAAATAATTTGTGTGTAATTAAAATCAGCAATGTTTATAATTAATATTTTTTTATGATATCTGTTTTTCTTTAAAAAACAAGGCCTACTTTGGCACCTAGTTTATTTTATAAGCTAGGGCAGAAACTTGTACCAAAGTTTGTCAACTTACAAACATGTGTCATGACGGGACACATTCATCAATATTGTAAGATGTTTTGAAATTATGTTATACTTGGTCATGATCAATACCCATTCATTCACTTAGATTAGCAGTAGTAAATGTAACAGTTATCAGAGTTAATCAAGTAGTTTTACAACCTGTAAAAATTTCAAGGACAAAATACGATTCGATAGTGCTAATGATATTGTAGAGTTACCTTTGGTAATTTACTATGGTGGACTATGCTACAAGCAATGTGTTTTTACATACAACAGCGACTAATATCACAATGTGAACTGTGTGAAACTGTGTAATACAGTAAAGAAAGCGTTTTGTTCTTCGAAGCGAAAAGAAAATTTAAAAAAAGAAAGAATAATGCATTTATTTGCCAATTTACCGGCGACTTATCTAAGATTACCTACAAATTATCAAGTTGAAAAACATATACATTAGATTTGAGACAGGTGAGGTTATACTAATATAGTGAGGTAGGAATATCGGACTTTTGTTTCCTAATTAGTTTTCCATGGCTATGATTGTGCTAGTATGTTCAATTAAGCTAAATAACCTGCCGTGTTTGAAAATTTGTGCGCTCAGGACGAAGTTGATCGATGGCCTAGCGAAATTCCCATGTTGATTATTCAATTGTGCATTGTGCAAGCTGTTTGGAAAAAGGCTAAGAACTTTTTTCCGGATGCAACCAGATACAGATATAGGTAGTTGTCTTTTGTAAATCCTCGGAGAACGAGATACCTGTAGTAGAAAATAATGAAATTAATTTGAGCAAAGCTCCACGGACTTTTTCTTGTTCTGGACTTTAAATTTTCTTATTCTTTTTGGTGACTCTATTAACTAAACTGTAATTTAAATTTAAAAGGGTACAATCTATCTTGAATTAACTTTGCCGTCATGCAATAAGTTTTGGGATAAGTAATTTATTTTTATAGTCGTTTTTAACTATATTTATAATTTTATTAAATTGGGTAAAACTTTTTGAAGTTTCACTAAGAGGTGACATAAAATCGCATCGGGTAACTTTTAATAAAATCTTGACTATCTTTCAAACAAAAAAGGACACAAATGTAACCCTTCACTGTCATGGTCTACTTTCTTTACTCTGGTCGCTTATAAAAGTCGACGAATATAAATGGAAACGCCTCGAAAGCGCTATTATAAGAATATTTCCTTTATAAAAAAATAGTGAAAATCAATCCCATAGTTTTGGTACACTATTGCCACATTCTTTGTATAAGCATGTACATAAATTTGACATTGGTAAAAACGACTGAAAGTAATGCAGTCACAGCAAAACAAGATTTGTTTGAATATTGTTATTTGTGCTTAAATTCAATACAGCATTACTGGTCGAGCATATCGATACCGTTGTGGTGCTAAACCAGGGGTACAGGTTTTAAGTTTAAAAGACCAGGAGGGTCAGTTTTTTCTGCAGCAGACCGTACGTTATGTGAATTTCGATTGAGAAAAAATAATATTTTTCTATCAAGTCTTTTGTATACGGTGTCACATCATAATTTTGTCTTGTTTTAACTCCGCTCTCTCTGTAAATGAATTGTCTACGATTTCTTATCACAAAGGCTTCTCAGCTATTTCACCTGCTATCAGCCGCTTTGTGGCCCTATCTCTAAAGCCCTTGCTCTGAATTCTTGTCAAGTACAATATTTATTATTATTGCGTACGTTAACGTTCTAAATTTAAAATATTTTAGGATTATTGGATTTTCTTATTTCAAGTGCCATTTTAATTATTTTCAGTACCTATATTTTTTTTTATTATAACTGGAGGAAGGATGCTCCGAAATTAAATAGTTGACCCGTTAGCAACTTATGATTATGTTAGCCCTTACATAAATCTCTGTTTAATTTTATTTATGATTTAATAATATTCAATACATAGTAGAAAACTAAGTCCGTGCAGCTGTCTGTCGCTTTGCTTAAATCTTTAAAATTATGCAATGGATTTTGTTGCAGTTTTTTGAATACTACAGGTTTATATGCATAATACCTGCACGACATAGTATAATGTTAGGCGGTGCGAAGTCACCGGGCCGACTAGTTATATAAGTTCATGCTGTCGTTGGCTGCTCAATCCATTTGTGCATCAGCTAAATAAAAACAAAATAGCATCTACATAGTTGAAATTACGCACTTGTTTAGTTATTTTTATTAAAATAAACTAAAAGGTATCGCAGCGCGAGATCTCCGGCAATTACCCGCGGCTGTAAACTCGTTAGCGCCTCTCGTTGCCGCCTCGTTTCCGCTCCATCTTGCTGAAAATTATTACAAAAAAGTTAATTTTGACTTTTAAAATTTAAGTACGTAACACAAACTTATAAATCTGAAGATGGCCAAAACTAGAAAAAAGGATTTGTCAGGCTTAAAATCGACGCAACAAAAGTGACGTCTTCACCGGGTTAGTCGACGCTCGGTAAATCAAGGGTAAAAAAAAATATAGCAAAAATAACACCCGCAAAGCGAACATTGACACTTATGAAATCTTTGTAATTACGTGTTTCGGGTGTCGCATTTAAAATTTTTATTTATGGACCAGTTTAATTATATGTGTTTCGAAAGTCATATTTAAAAGTTTAATTTATGGACCAGTTTCGGAACTTTATAAATAAGCGTTATTATGTTATATGTAGGAAAAATTGTTGCTGAAAGTTGAAGGGAAGGAATTATTTTGCGTTACGGATTAAGGTTTAGGGTGGCTCTGTTTAGTCGTAGAGTCGTGAATAAGGTGTCCAAAGCGCGTCATACGTATGAACTTGACGTCCGTCCTGCATGTCACTTCATCTGCTAGGCTAGGTACCATTACGTCACCCAAACCATTGCAGTCGACACCGCAATTAAACAAAATTATTAATTGACCTAATTCAGTCCATGATCGGTTTGTTAGTACATACTTATGTTTATTGATTCATTTACATGCAATTTAATGACACTGGGACTTGGTCCGTTTGCTTTTACGAAACAAGCGTTTTCTTCTTCTCTCTTATGAGCTGTTCTCTTGGCGGTGGGGGGTCCTCCATTCATCTCTGTTCCCCGCCAGCTTCTTGACCATCTGATACGACTCTGCACTGACTCGCTACCTTATTTGGTCGAAGTACGAAACAAGCTTAAGAATGATAAAATGCAGTCAACCCTAAGTCAACCACTGCACGCACTAAAGTATTTGAGAAGTTTTTTTTGTTTTGTTTCGATCTAGTTAATGTTAGTAATGGCTGGTTTGTATGACTAAATAAATTAATAGCGTATCACACTCAAAACACCCAGGACGGGAATCAAACCCGTGGTCTCGGGTCACAGACATTATCATTGCCAACTGAACTAAGGAGGCAGTCGAAATTATGATTTACGTTTTTTGTTTTGATTAACCTTATAAAATATACATGAATAAGCAATATAATACAATTAGGTTCATAACTTATATCGTAACTAGTTTTGTGTAGATGTAATTTGTACGTCTGTTAAGGCTTCTATTTAACTTGGTATTGCTATGATGAATATTTCATAGGTAGTAACAGTGACACCTAATTTAGGCGACTTATCACCGCCGCCTTGTTTTAGGTATTATAAGTTTATTAAGTACCTTTTTATTTACTTAATGTCTGATGAGAAACCTTAATATATTGTACTACACATTTTCAAAGACCTTGCTTTCCAAGCAACATATCATTTCACTGAAAGAGTATGCACATCCCTACTTTATTCAAAAGAAAACTTATTTTTCTAAAATATCTACATCTTTGTCCTGTATTCTATTTTTTTTTAAGTAGCTAACTGCATAATGGTATCTTTTAAAAGGAAGAAGAAATTGCATATTTTTCTCGAGCTTGTTAAAGGTATTATTTATTTATAAAGCATATAGGTACCTAGTAGAAAGTATTAATTCCAGTTTGATAGCTGTTGTTACTCCGCTCATTCGTAAAGTTCAAATGGGGAATTCGTAAATCAGATTACGCCCGTTCCGTATAATAAAATGCACTTGGAAATTTATAGGACACAAAAACGTTAAATCAGTCCCGAGTGGCATGCAACGCGTGTAAACTGCAAAACTGAAAATTGTTCTCGCATCAAACAAAAACTGTAATTGAGAGTCACAAAAAGTGGCTGAAGTTTTCAGCTAAAAAATTAAGTAACAATGTAACAGTACCGAATGTAAAAGCTACAAAGTTTAAATTATTCTGAAGGGAGAAAGTATCAAGGTTTACTGCATTTCTTGTTTTATTTATTTATTTATTTAATTTACAGGGTTCCATGTTGAATAACAAATTGAAGGTTAAAAAGGGAGCAAACTTTTGTATATTTACTGTATTATAGATTTAAAATTTGCTATTCCTTATTTCTAAAGTGCCTTATTACCAGATTTAATCACCCATAAATTCAGAAGCTAGATATTCATATTCATAATCATATTAAATTATGCATGCATGGCTTATTCGAATACTCTACCTATTTAACGCTTAGTTCATTGCTAAACCAACTTAGTTCTGGTCATCAATTTCCGTGAACGTGTTTCAGTCCGGTTAACGCAACAAGTCAGGAATTCTCATTGTAATATAAACCCAGGCGAGTCCCTCGGGAATAAAACTAATATTTTCCCGCAATTCTCCAGAAAATTCTTCAAAAACATCAGGTTTCTCGGCTGCGAGCACACCGGTTACACATTTTATCACTCTCATGATCAAATCATTATAACGGCAATTAATTCTGTCGCTTGGAGGGTTGTCAAAATGACGGCCCATTACATGAAGTGTATTTCTGCGTTTATTTTACACCAAGTTGCAAGGGACTTGCAGAAATGTTATTTAACAAATGTGCTAGCTATATTTTATCAAATAGGTGAAATCGATTTTGACTTACAAGCATTGTGAATTAATTAATGATCGTAATAAACAAGCTAAAAGCTCGCAATGTCAGTAAAACATTTTAAATGTAAATGTATACCAATATATATTTTTAATTTTAAGGTCTTCTTGAGTATGTGCACTGTGCAGTGTTATATTTTTAAATATAGGTTATTTAAAACAAATTTGCACCTCTGATAAAAGGATTTTTTAGTAACAACTTTGCATTATCTTTTTTTGCATTTACTAAAATAAAGAAGTAAAAAAATATGCTAATTAAGTGTAGTTTAGTAAATCATAATAAAAACAACAAAAAAATAGTTTACACCAACATTCGTGAAATGATAAAATTACTACCTTATACAAACTATGCATATTATTATATTTTCCGCCTTGCAAGGAATCTCATTGACGAAAGTACGTCAACAAGTCTTCCCTTAGACTATTATATGATAGGACAAAGCAAGAATGCTTTGTCTATTATTATTAGGAAAGTGTGAGACCCGTATTACATAAATATTTTGCTAGCAAACGTTAATTTTACCAATAAAGGTACATTGTTTTAAATTTGTTGCAAACCCTAGGTCAGATTTAGTAAAATTATAAAAAACGAGCTTTCCCGGCTTACTTCGTTACGCCATAGAATATAAGATACTACAAAAGACTTGGCACTATAGACTATGTTTTTTTGACTGCCCAGAATGACCGAATAAAAAACAAACAACAACAACAAACCACCGGTTCAAAATATGTAAACAACAGAAAAAATACAGCACCTTGGGTTACATTATTTGAGTTTAGGTAAGGATCCTTAATTTTTTTGAAAATCTAATATAGCCTATGACACTCGGGGTTAATGTAGCTTCCTACCAGTGAAAGAATTTTTCAAATCGGTTCAGTATTTCCGGAGCCTATTCGTTACAAACAAACAAACAAACAAAGATACAAACAAACAAACAAAAAAATCTTTCCTCTTTATAATATTGGTATAGATTAGGTGTGCGATGGATTGAAAGTGTTAATCAGTACCTAATTAAATTGTAGCCGTTAAGATAAAGATAACATTAGAAGTTTATCCCATACTTTATTAAGTAATAATTATTAATGGATTATCATACTGATGGAAACATCGGAATCGGAAAATAATTTCATAGTACACTGCTGCTCCATCCTAAAAGGCAAATATCAAAATTCCAATTATCTATTTCAATGGGTTTAGTATAGATGTATATACATCTATTTAAATTGTTATCAGTGTTTGAATAAGAAAAAACAAATAAATCTGAAAAAATAGCTAATCTCATCACGACTTGGCATTATAGGAAATATCCTAAGTATTTTTACTCGTGATTTCGTATTAGGTTCCTAAGGGAAAGTGGTTTGTTATTTATTGATTGTGTAACGAGGTTGGGATAAGCTAGTTCTATGTACCTCTATTACGCCTTTACGCCTACTCTATACGTGCCATACGAGGCTTCGAGCAAATTTACGTATTATTAGGCACAGATATTAGGCGTAATGTTATTTTTATATTACGCGCCATGTTTATCAACGACATTACCGGCTGAGCTTATTAGTATTTATGAGACCTAGCAGTTGTCTTTTGGGGATGGTTTTTCTTGTGTGAAATCAAAGTTACCTCAGATAATATTTTTTATAATAAAGAACCCATTTAAACTATTTTAGAGACCACAATTTTTTTAGATATTTTGATTTAAAAAATATATTTTAATTCCATGAATGTTGTAGTTTCGACAATGAAAATGCTACCGAATAAAATAGGAATAAGAAATGAACTACGAACGAGACAAAAATATTTATCTCAGAAAATAGAAAATGGAATCAAACTGAAGATTACTTCGGGCGGAATTACCGAGCTTGACCGATCATCCTTCGCTTTATACGCTGTGATTTATTGTATTGGCTCTAACTACCTTACTACTTTTGGTCTAAAACTTTTTTATATCACCTGGTTTTTTTTTACTCGCTTGTCATTATTATGGCTTCAATAGTGTTTCAATAGTGCTTCAAGGTTTACCAAGAGATTATCATAACTCCGGAGCGGATTTGGGATTCTGTATGAATCCTGATTCATTTATGCATTTATAATCATCATTATCATATCAATTGGTTTACCAATTTTGCCTTTAGGCATCGTATTACGAGAATTCGGAAATGATATTTGGTGACAAAGAGAGTTAACAAAGTGTTTTTAGAAAGAGAAACAAAAAGGCGCGATCCCTTTTCAATTTACACAAATGGTAACCTGTTTTCGGGTCACACCATGTTATGCAGATTCTTTTACATTATTTATGTTTAAAAATATTTTTAATAGAATTTTTATATTTTTGAATTCTATTTTATATTGCATAATTTTGATATGTTGCGATTTTGGCGTTTTTTAGGAACAAAAACAAAAATAAAATAATTTGTTTTTATTATTTTTTTCTGTATAATACGTGTTTCAAAAGGAGATTTGTGGGGAGAGCAATGGCTAGCATTAAACGTCATTCAGCTGAGATGATGATGATTATAATAAAAAAAATAACCAAAATACTACTTATGTTATAGCACTAAGTACGTCGCTTCCCGTTCCATTAGCGCTCTTTGGCGGCATTAAAGTTAACAAATTCGATAGGTAATTGAGTACACGGCTTGCCACTCACGTGTACAAACACTGACAAAACGTTGTGATTTTTTTACTTACTATGTAAGAGCGCCCTTTGTTTTATTCCTACGGCATACAACCACAATAATTGACTTAGAACTTTTACCCACACCGACTTAAACAAGTATTCCAAAGAAGATCTAATTCGTAAAAATAACTTTGCTAAAAGAGTAGAGCCGTACGCTTAGCCTTAGTTAGCCTTAAATCAATCAGGCCGCATAAATTATTTAATCCCAGACAGGGCATATTTCTTTTAATTATCAAGAAGAACTTATCAAAATAATTTATTATATCAGAAATACATAAAACGTAATCAGACTCTAGGTCACAAAATAGCAAAAAGAAATGTATATTTCTTCAGACGTGCCTCGTCCGTCTGTCCAAGAGTCCACAAGAGGGATGACGTCATAATATTAGGCTTGATTTATAGCCATGGCGCTATCTAATATTTGCCAATATGAACCAACTACGTGTCCCGCTTTGGAACTAATAGAGCCGTAACCTTTGCCTTCAACGCCATAAAAATATTTGTAGTTCCATCTTCGAATCGAGTGTGTGTTATGTGTGATAATAATAATTAATCCGTCTTATTGGCGTTATACGTATTATTGAAAGATTTATTGGCGGGAAGAAATAAGTAGTATTAGATCGGTTCTACTTATCAAATAGCAATGTTTGTTTCAATACATAGTATAAAACAAAGTCGCTTCCCGCGTCTGTCCCTATGTATGCTTATATCTTTAAAAGTATGCATCGGATTTTGATGCGGTTTTTATTAAAATATACAGTGATTCAAGAGGAATGTTTAATGTATTAAAGACGCACAACATAGTAATAGGTAAGGCGGTACGAAGTTCGCCGGGTCGACTAGTATACTTATAATTTTTTCTCCTATGATTCATGGAGCGAAATTCTAAAAACCTTCAAACAAATAATATAAAGGTATCTAAGTATAAAAATATGTTCCGAAGTACCTATGATTGGTTGAACCCAATAAAATAACCTGGTCTATATATAGTTGGGTTACAAAATTTAGTCCTACAATTTCTATTTATTTATGTGTTGAATTCTACACCAATAAACAGTACGAGAACTAGAGAGTACAGAAAAACAGGTAGCTCCGTCCAGTTTCCCTTTTGTTTGCTTAGGACAGCTTGTGCGATTGTTATGAAACTTGTAACTTAATTACTAAAACCACTAATTTCGTTTGCCGCTCGTCCCGGACCCGTGTTGACGTTGGGAGGTGCATTTTGCGTCGTTACTGATGTTTGTTATCAACATACACTTGTTATCGACTAAACTTGCTGTTGCTAACATAATGCTTCGACAGTGAAGTGCAGTTTGTTTGTTTACAACCTTGAACTAACTAAGACTAGTTAGTTTAAAGACTTTGTTTGAAATAGTTTTACTTATTTTTTTTTTATTTATTTACTTTGATTTTCTTTTTTTATTCTTGGTTTATTTTGTTTTTATTAATATTTTGTGTGTGTTCTGCTATAAATAAATATTTTCGTTCTTTCTTTCTTTCAACTACTTACTTTGTGGAGGGTAACGTGTTATTTAAGTTTTGTCCTTCAGTCATCATTAGTTGAAAGACGTCCACTGCTGGACATAGGCCTCCCCCACAGACCGCCACAGCGACCGGTCTTGAGCGATTCATAAGCTTTTCTATGGATTTTTTGTTAAGAGGATTGATAATAGATCACAATTATGTCTCTATGCAAATAGGTAAATTTGACAATTGACATATCATAATCAGTTTTTGAAAGAATGCCATCCCAGAGGGAGGTCATTTATACTTTCAACATAATTTTAATACATCTTTACTAACTTCTAATAAATCAGAAGATTCAGAAGTGCTCTCAATTCTTTATTGAAATCCAGATTTTCACGATCTCGCAAGATCGTAAAAAGCTCCGAATGGATGAAAAATTATTTTATTTTCTTAGGGCCGTTTTCAATGGTTCCTCTGTTTTCAAACAATCTGTTGTTGGGAACATTTTTAGCAACAAATACTTTTTTATTTATTACAGCTACGAAATTACCAGTAGGTCAAGATGGATACGCCAGATAATTTTTTTTTAACAAATTTCAATGTAATTTAAAGTTAATAATGGGATGAACATTTTTAAGTTTGACTCTGGAGTCTGGACAAAATTCAAAAAGGGTAATTCTTCTATTTTATAGAACACACATTTTATTTGCTATCATCTGCCTTTTCTATACTGATAAACGCTATATTTATAAATTATCCTTTTAATTAACGGAAAATGGAAAACCAATTTATTTAGGCCGACGCAAATTGCCTTCTCATCGCTCAGCAGAGTTTGAAATTACCTGTTCGGCTGGGTAACTGAAAAAAAAATTAGTAAGTATAAACCAACCGCAAAAAATATGTTTTGAACTAATTAAAGTTAATAAATATATTTTTAAATTTAAAAAAATAAAAGTTGTTTGCCAGCCAGTTCATTTGCCTCCAAAGAGCTTGGGCTGCATTCAAACTTCTTCTTTCGTACGTTCTCACTATTCTCACAAATTAAACTTTTATTTGCCTAACAGTAGTTTTGCCTTTTTAATTTTAATATGGTGATTTCATAAGTAATTTTTTTTAAAACGCAAACTGAGCAAATTGATTCAAAAACTGCAAATGAAATTCAGTTTTAAAGTAATTTCTCTTATAGATTAAATTTAAAACATTTATAACCCCAACCACCCTTGTGTGGTAAAGTAAAGTATACAAAGACATCAATGTGGAATGGTGTGGTGACATGACTTATCCACGGCACCGCAAACAGGTGGCTTGCTGTCGGCAGCTTCACTGTGGAAAATGGTGCTGAAATGCAATATGTGTAATCGTGCATCTGCGCAAACCAATTTAATTGAAACACAATATCTATAATTTTATTTTTTTAAATTTACTTACTATTCATCTTATGGTTGGTGTAGCTAGGGACTTACTTAGTTTTATAATAAAATCACAACTTTTATTAATAAGACTTTGTATAAAAATGTAGTTCTTTAAAAAAAGGTCATAATTTCTTACAAGTACATTCATTGTACACAGGAATATAATCCATTTTTGCCAACCATTTAAATACCGGATGTTGTTCCGCGACTGGCCAAAGAAAAGCAAAAACATATAACAAGGTAATCTAGGAGACGAATTTACAGTTTTTTTGGAAGTAAACTTATCATAAAGAAAAAAGATAAAAACAAAACTCTATCCCTTAACCGTTTATTTAGATTAGTTATTGGATGCGTTTTCCTTCACACAATCAAACCAATACCAAAGAAATAATTTTCAATCTATATTATAGTACCAAAGTTAAAGTTAAAGTCGTACTTCCACTTACATATTATTTAGTCTCTTGCCTCTATGCAAATAGAGTGAATCTAAGTGTTGCACGTGAATATTATTGTGGTACTTACCCCTACGCAAACTGAGTGAATCTAGATGTGTAACTCTATGAAAAACTATGACGTATGCACTTACTAGAGATTTTCATCCCAGTCTCTATCGGATTATCACTTCGTATTCGTACAAACGCCTAAGCCATCCACATCGTCTGTACTCCCACTGCCTGCCGACCACCTTTGTGGTACAGACAGTTTACCGTAAAATGGAATCGGTCTGCTTTCAAATGTTCCGTGAATGTTCTTCCCTGTACACAAACGCTAGCCGTCTTTATTTGTTAGCGTATGCAACTACGTGGTCGCAAAGCCAGCTTTAAATTTTTATTACAATAGTAGCATCTCCAGTGCATTCCGTTTCACAAAATACTTTTTCATATTAACTTAAAAACGATTTCGAGAAAAAATTATTCAGATATCGAACGAAAACCAATTTCTTTTAAAATTAAATGTAGACTTAGAAAGGACCCTTGAATTTTTTGATCAAATCCATCTATGTAGGTTTTGAGGTTATTTAAGATAGATTTCAGCAAAACAGTTCGTCAGACATAACAACATGTTTAGGCCACGAACTATATTACCTAAACAGTTTGCCCTCGACATTAATCTGAAACAATTGATTTTTATTTCGTGACCAAGCTTTTAAGCGATACAACGAAGATTACACGTCTCGCAAATCGCTTTTCGATGTAGTTGTAGTCTGCAAGAAAATGCATTTTTGTTCATTTTTCAGCTGACGTATACAAAAATTTCTCTATTCACAATGAAAATATATTGACTTATCGCATCCAGATAGGCAATCCTTATTATTGTAAATAAATACAATTTTGTTCTGAAATTATTTTACTAAAAGTATTTTCTTTTATATTTTAAACGGTGCCTAAAGACAAACTTTGTCAAAATAATGGCAACACTTCAGTAGAAAACAGATTTAATTTGCAAGAATTTACATTAACAATTTGTATAGACAATCTCCTGAACACGAGCAGCTCTGGCATTGAAATAAATGCTTGTTTGTATTCTCTTTTCAAAAACATCGTTTACGAAATTGATGCAATTTTCATGATGGGTTTCTTTTAGATTTTACTTCGACCAAATTTAGTCATTGATATCAATTTTTTTTGTTCATTTTTTTGTTTCACATGTTCAGTATAGTATTTTGATCGTTACACAAACAGGAAATAATATATTTTTTTATTGCTTGGAGCCTATTTTATATTTTTTAATATAGTAAAATACCCTGAACCTCCTTGCATGTTTGTACTTCTGAACATGTTACTATGCTATATGTATATGTATTGTTTGAATATATTTTAATATAATTAAAATATATTTATCTATGTCTATTTTGTCCCACTGCTGGGCTAGCTTCACTTCGCCCCTTTTTTTAATATTAAAAACGCAACTGTCATTTTGTGCATAACAAAAAAAATTAGAGTTGTGATAGAAAGGACCTGAATGTCAAGATTTAAAAAAAAAAGGAAAAAGGATTTCTAATAAAATGAAAATATAGAAAAATGTGAGAAAAAGAGAGCAAACGGCAACAAGCGTAGGTAAGGCGATTACTCCAATCAATCAATCAAACTTGATCGATAAAACTTGTTCTTATTTGGAAACTCTACCATAACTGTACTATGCAACAAAGCTGACGCGATTGTATGGTTTTTGTTAGAAAAGGGTTTACTTTTCTTAAAGGTCTTTTGATCTTTGTCTCAATGTTTTTTTTTTTTTCTCCTTGAAGTAATGCTCTTCTTTTTGATCCCAGTGAGTAGAAACATTTTTTTATTATAGTTTCACATTAACTAATAGTAAAGGTATTTTTTAAAAGTGACAAATAAAATTATCTTAGTAGAATTAGTCTCTTTTCCATTTTCAAAAAAAAAAAAACAACAATAAGACTGCATTTTTTTTACAGTACACAAATGAGTTAGCATTTTCAGACGCGTCTCCATAAAACAAAGGTACTTAAGTTGGTATTTTTCAGTCCGTTCATTCCGCAAAGCAACTCGGCTTGGTCGTCCACTGAGTTACGCATTGTTCCCGGTTTCCCTCTGACACCACCAACCGGGGGTCGAATCCTCTCATTTGCATACTGCTGCAGAAAAACAACTTAGTTTTAGACAGCAGCTTTTGTTTTGAGAAATAAATAAAATTATCATACCATACAATAGTGAATCAGAATTGATTGGCTTCAAGGGCGCGCGAGAGCAAAATGGTAGGTTTATAGAAATACCTCGAAATGGTTCTGTAGTAGCGGGCGTGATAAATTGATTGACAGAGTCGTTAATTTTGGACAATTTGTTATTCCATTTTCATCAAATTTGTAAATGAGAAAGAATTCTAACCCTGCCCGTATCCACTGAGCGACAAGCAAAGTTTTAGAAATCTGTATCTGTTAATGAAGCTCCGCCTTGTTATAGTTTAGTTGAAAACTTGTTTATTTCTGCAACAATAATTGTTATTTTATTGGAACCAAGATATAACTCTGTGTCAATTATTTTATAGAAATAAATGACCCAGTTTAGATTTTCCTGTTATAGTTAAGTTTCTTACTTTTCCCGTTCATTCAGTTATCCGAACACATAGAATAGACAAACTCCGTGGTTCAGTTGCGATGTGGGTGGACTGTATCTTCGGAGATCTGAGTTCGATTCTTCGCGAAGGCAAACATTTTTATGAAGAATATTGATTTTTGTTTCTTGTTTCTAGTTGTGTCTACGTCTTTATATGTGTTTTGTATACGTACTCCAATATATTTTTTTTTTTATTTTTCTTGCAAAGAGAAGATATTATTATAAAATAAAAAATTATAAAATACTAGAGGCTGTCCCGCGGTATTTCCCGCGCAGATTTCTCATAAACACAAAAATCCCGTTTTTCCCGTTCCCGTGGGAATTTCGGGAAATCCTTTCTTAGTGCTCACCTACACTCCCTAAGGAACCTACATGCCAAATTTCAGCTTTGTACGCCTAGTAGTTTCGGCTCTGCGTTGTCTGTCAGTCTGTCAGTCAGTCAGTAACGGGAGAGTTTTATATATATTGAATAGAGGCTGCCCCGCGGTTTCACTCGCGCAGATTTCTCATAAACACAAAAATGCATTTTATTCCCGTTCCCTTGGGAATTTCAGGAAATCCTTTGTTAGTGCTCACCTACACTCCCTAAGGAACCTACATGCAAAATTTCAGCCCGCTACGCCCAGTAGTTTCGGCTCTGCGTTGTCTGTCAGTCATTCAGTCAGTCAGTAACGGAAGAGTTTTATATATATTGATTATCTATTAATTATTATTAACAACATGTACAGCCAAAACCGATCAATATGTTTGAAATTGGGTATTTACAAGAACATTTCAGTAAACAAAGAATTGGTTAAACCGTAAATTCGAATTGGTACGTAAGCATTTTATTGTTTTACTGAAGCCGATAAACTGACCGGAACAAGTAGAGGTAATCCTCCATAAAACCGGCAAAACCGATATAAAACTGGTAAGCAGCGAACAGTTTCTGTTATAGCTTTATTGCAGCTTCAAGGGATTTGTACCGATTTAGATTAGGATGGGCCGCGGTGATATGGTAAACCCGAAACTGATACAAAAACAGGAAATCACAATTTTGCCTCAATCGTAATCAATAACTAAACAAAGAATTAAAAAAAAATATCTGGATAAGATTAAAATGCCCTGCGCTTTTAGTGTCACTCGACCAATCAGCTAAAGAAAGCTACGTTATTGCCAAAATCTCAAAAACGTGATAGGTCCGTGAGACTAGAATACTGCCAGTGATTTTTTGAATTAAACGGTCGAATACAAGTTTATAATTTTTATCATAAAAAATATTAGAAAATCCCATGAACACATGTCCGCATTATTTGCACAAACAATCTAGGGGCGAGCAAACGAGGTCAGGCGGGTGGTATTAAAAGAAAACATCGATAGTGACACTCTGTGTTCCTTGGCGAGTCACTGAACGTCGAGGAAAATAATGCCATGGCATACTCCGAATTGTATAAGATTTAACAAATACAGCACACCTACTTTTTATTATAAGCCTAAAAGACGTCGACCACCGATTGCCAGACAAACATTGTAAGGGGTTTTTGCCGTAGGTGGATTTGCGATTTCAGTATTGCTGTATATTTTTTTAACGTAGGACGCTGCTGCCAGTCTTTTGGGGGTTCTCGTACCTTAGTCGTCTTTTACCACACTGTATGCCACCACAACACCACCTTGCATCGTTTAGTGTAAGTAATAGAAGTCCTGTCAAAATATCTTTCAAATAATACTTCTTTGAGCAAACACCTGTCAAATTCACTGTTAGCTTAAAATAATAGTTCTTCATTTGCGTGGCGATTAAAACTGATAATTTAAATAAAACTCAGGAAGTATTTTTTCTTTCAAACAAACTTCTTCAAGTTTCCAAAGTATCTTTACCGGAAAATTATCTGACATTTTGCAGAGAGACTTGTTAGTGGCACTGGGAGCTGTTCAAAGAAGCTCGCACAATGTGCCGCGGCTACGTTTAGCATAATGCCTCATTTTGAAACTCTACAGGGATCAGACAAGTGCCAGTAACCAATTGAATATTGCGAGTAGGTCGCTTAGCTATACATATATTACATACTTGAACATATGCTTGTATTGTTACTTTTTTCCTCCAAAAAAGTTGGTAAGAACAAGTATAAGTACTATCTAAATAAATAGTAAAATTTATGTTCTCATATTCTAGCGTGGCCTTTAGAATAAAAACTATAATGCTGAAAATAAAAACAATAGACTTATTATATTAATGAAGCTGAAAATTTAATGTTTTATGATTAAAAAAACAAACGAATCAAAATTTATAACTAAATCGGAACCTTTTAGGTGGTTTAACATTTACCTAACCAATTTATTGTATAGATGGACTTTTTATATTAATTGGCTACTGCAAGTTTCTTCCTAAAAAGCCAGAATCTAATCAAAAACTAATACTTTTTCTAGCGTTTCCAATTGCAGCCGTCAAAATTTCCCAATAGCTCAGAAATATCAAAGAGTATTTGAAATTCAATTACCGATTCCGCGCTCCCGCGGCTCTTGTCCGGGAGGTTTTGTCGAAAAATACAATCATAGGTTCCACTTATATGATTGGTAGCTAATACGAAAAGCACAAAGGTTAGGGTTTCTCAATGCGAGCGCGAATTGAAAGATTGTACTTGCGATCACAATTGGGTGCTAAAATTTGCTGCCTGATGCGTGAAATCGAGTGTGATGTTGCTGAGCTAAGTGTATTCAGAAATTAGTCTCAGTATTGTATTTTTTATTGCTTTTAGGCATATTCAAACTAATGTATACTGTAAGATAAAAGTCGATAGGTGTGGCGTTGAGCTTGATGAGTCCAACTTAACATTATGAATTTACTTGATTTTAATTGCTTCCCCAAATATTATTGTAATAAAAAAACATCAATTCCATTTTTTATAGATCGCTTGAAATTAATACTTACTTTCTACCATTATTATTGACTTTTAATGACTGTTTTCATAAAATATAATCGTATTTGAACGAGTGCACGAGCCGTGAAATAGCGAAATCACTATCAGATAGAAACTATATTATTATATAGTATCGTTCGGTCAAATGTACTGTCCCATACAATTCACTTTGTGTAAATTTATTGGAACCCGCTTTGCTGTTATTAATTTCAATGATTGAAAATGGCGGTAAATAACTTTTGGCAGCTATGAAGTGATGAATGACGCCTGGGGACGGCTTTATCGAAGTTATTTGTTAATTATAACATCACTCTCTGTTATAAATTATATTAAGTACTATTAAAATACCTATGATAGGTGTACTAAAAGTATAGTATACTTAATAAAGTCTTGATTAAAAATAAAGGCTTATCGCATGAGGTTTTTGACACAGCAATACGTAATATTGTTGCTCTTACCGTTCATAAAATATAAGTATTTTGCTCGCGCTGGCATGTTGATTGATTGCTGAGGGCAAGTGTTTGTTTTGTGTGATTGCTGAAAATGTGTCGGCAAGCCGGGATTTACGCTGGGCACTCACTGCGTTTAAACGCGGCAGTTTTCAACTGAAAACGCCAAACCGGATATCAGTATAACAAATCAGTCGGCGGAAAAACGCGCTAATGGGTGCGCTTGTATAGAAAGCTAATGTGTTAAAAAAATTGCGGTTTCAGACTTGCGATTAAACACTTCTACGAAAATATGGTACCCAAGAGAAAAAGATTCAAAGTATTTAGATACTAGGTACTACATTTGGCCAGAGAGACATTTGTCAAATTAAAATCGCATTTTGGAGTTCAAGATTTGTTTTCCCGAATGACTAATTTTTAAGTGTTGATATTTATTTTTGTGTTCCTATCTTTGTTTGCAGGTGGTGTATACAGTCAACGTTACCTTAATATTGTAGGTGTCTAGCTATCAAGTGAAATGAACATTTTTAAACCGACATCTCACATTCTGTGGGTGCTTAAAACTGAAATAGGTTGCTATAAAGTGGCACTTTATGCAGCTATTGCAGTGCTTTTAAACAATTTATAAGAGTATAAAGAAGAGGAATAATACTTTTACTATTGTTTTGCTTTTCTTTGCTCTGATTTTGTATCGAACATAATTACTTCCCTAACACAGGTACATAAACTTACAAGGGAAGCTCCCCAACTAGAATAGTAGTTATACATTAAATAAATGAAATTTTAAATTAGATTTCAAGCAAAACTTTTGAAGTATTAAGTGAAAGAAAAAACTAACAGGCCAAAAAAAACTTTACCAAAATAATAAATAACAACAAGAAAAGAACTTAACAAAACACTGAGTGATAGGAGCGTTAACTTTCTAGGCAAATAAAAAAGTACGTGTTTTTCTAAAAACAGTTGGTAAAGTCGAACGCTCCCAATTAGCAGTACAAGTTCTCCTTGTGACAACAAAGCCGCTACGTGTCCGACATTTTGAGATACTTAATAAATTTATCTTATTTTTTCTTGATGCCGAATTCACAAGTTATAAGTAACGAGCTTTCCCGGCTTACTTCGTTACGCCATAGAATATAAGATGCTACAAAAGACTTGGCTCTATAGACTATGTTCTTTTGACTGCCCAGATTGGCCGAATAAAAAACAAACAACAACAACAAACCACCTGTCAAAATATGTAAACAACGGAAAAAATATTGCACCTTGGGTTACATTATTTTAGTTTAAGTAAGGATTCCTAACTTTTTTGAAAATCTAATATAGCCTATGACACTCGGGGTTAATGTAGCTTCCTCCCAGTGAAAGAATTTTTCAAATAAGTTCAGTATTTCCAGAGCCTATTCGTTACAAACAAACAAACAAACAAATCTTTCCTCTTTATAATATTGGTATAGATAAGTACTTATTATAATGATGAAAGTTTATTTATTGTCTTTTTTATATTTTTACAAAAAAAAACGACTGACGGACTGGTCTCAATATAACTTAGACCCCGCATTAATACATAGGATAACTATAACATATAAAAAAAGGCATATTTTTTTTTATACCAAGTTGGTTAATAAGCGTTTTAACTTTTACTGGCATGTTCAATAAAAATACGAAAATTGAGGACAATAACATGAAAGTAATTTTCGTGTTTTCTCTTATATCCAATTTCATTCATTCTCCTATTATGCATTTTTAATAACACAACAAAAAATTGTCTTCACAAGTTTTGTTAAAGTTCGGAACATGTAAATCCCCCGTAACAGGTTGTGGGTGTGACACAAGACAAGTGAACGATTTATTGCTCCAGGAAAATAAGACGATTTGAATAATTTTTAAATACCCTGACAACTGTCATTCAAAACTTTATATTAAAAATTTTAAGGGAACTTTCTCATTTTTTAAACTTTTAAACCGTTTTCCTTTTGTTAATTTTTTTCAGAATGTCTTTATAGTGTTAAAAGTAGAATTTAAAACAAAAATGTTTTGATTTGATACAAACAGTATGTTTTAAAATAAACTTGTGAAAGGGTTTGGAATCATTGGCCCTAATTTCAGCATAGGGTCTTTTACGGAATAGAATATTACCTTAGATTTTAAATTCCAGTTAATTGTCAATCTGTGAGAAGTAACTTAATTTCCGGGTTGTTGAAATCTGGAGGAACATTCCAGAGGACCTTGTATCAACTTAATTTTAATTACTTAAATGAGTTTGCTTTAGGATATCGATAACTGGTACGGTAAATACAACCGCTGACTTACACATTTACGTTTCGGTTTACAACAATATATTTAGAAACATAGGGTTACATCAAATATTTAAAAATTAATAATTATCTTTTGATATCTAATATATTTTCAACCATAATATATTATATATTACAACAACAAAAAACGAAAACCATTCCCGATGGAAGAGATGGAATTATATTCCTACAACTCAAAAATTTTAGCGCTAATAATTTCAAAACCAAAGAGTATGGGATATGAATAATAATTTAATTATAAAATAAAATATTATGTAAGAACACAATCCACACTTGCAAATAAAAAGGGTAAATTTCCAAAGTTTAATTTCCGAGCGGGTGTAACGTATTAACGATGTAAAAAAAAACGTATCTTTTCACAACAGTAAAATACAATAAAATATTATGATTTTAACAAACAACAACAAAGGTCACTATTTAAAAATCATTTTTATCTGTAATGAAAGGGTTTTTACAAATATTTGAATATAATGTTTGTATTAAAGAGGAAACATTAATTTTTCCCTTCTATTAATTTCAACCGTTTGTTAGTATAATTTTCAGAACAATATGCAAATAATGTAATGTACACTTTGCGGACCGTAAATATATCCAAGCAACTGCAAGAACAAGCAATGAATCATTAACTCTGATACCTAAGTTTACTAAAACATTAATAGGACCACAGAGAATTATTGGACTAATAACTATGTAGATGTTACATACTTCTTCATTTGCGCCCTCTAGCAAATAAAGTTTACTCAGCATTTGTTTGAAAATATAAAAATGAATATCGTTGATGCAACGCTGGTGATTTTACCAGATATTTTGTAGGTAATTACTTTTGTGATTAAATTTCCTTATGTTTTTAGTAAGTATAATAAATGGTCACTTATCATTTCATAGTCCCAGAAGACAGTACGCGTGTTTTCTCAATTCATTTCCTGTTAGTTCTTCATCAACACATTCATATAATATAGGTAAGTACAAGCACAAAATTATCACATAAATCATATTAATAGTAATGAGTGCAAACATATTACATTCTAAAACATGGAGCGGTTTCGGTAATAAATTATAATTTTCAGTGGCAGTTGGACAGGTAGCTAGTAGTTTTGTGAACCCACTGGGTATTGTCTGTTACTGCTTTGCTTTTAAATATATAGAAGGACGAGGCTTTTAAATTTATATAGAAAAGTGAGATGAGCGGTTCAGTAAACTATGTCAGGATTTGCTTTAGACTATTATGTCAAAGTTTGTTTTGTTTCTATTTGTAACAAACAACGTTACGATCCTATGAAGAAACGATAGATCTTTTAATTAAAAAACTTATACCTTGACGCATGGAATTAATAAGTACACTACATAGTACTTTCCATGCCTTGACGTCACCCAAAAAGCGGCATGTCACTTTTGAAATTTCGAAGGCGGACGCCATTTTAAACCTGAAAGAAATAGAACGTCCTATGTTTGTAGCACAATGGAACGATATTGTCAAGTATACGAGCGTGGGAGCGAACGAGGGAGCTTCAAAGAAAATGTTAACACGTAGTACTTATATCTAGATGTAAATCTGCCGAACGCAGGATGAACGTACTGCTACTGAAGTGCTCTTTTAAGTGACATTCTGAGTTTTGGCTAATTGACATATTACTATAGGTATCACTTTTCGTATTTACCGCTTGGAACAAAGCTTTATATAGCTGTGATGTTTTTATTGGTAATTTTTTTTCATTGCATTGAAACTTCGAAATGTGACAGTATGACACTTGGCGATGCTAAAAATAATTATAAACAATTTAAAAAGAACTGTTAATTCGGAATTCAAAATATTATAAAAATGTGACAACTCAGCTTTATTTGCCCCTTATCTTATGTCAATGTTGTGATGTTGTATCTAATAATTGCTAGAATCACGCACTAGTCAATCCCGTATCGTGGAGTGCCATTGACCTTAATGTTTATACTATCTTGTCTAATCAATAATATAATTTGTTCCGCTGCTAGGCAAAGGTCTTTATTCTGGGCCTGACGAGAGGAGAACAAGCCTCAAAGAATATTTTTTGCTAAACCTTGTGACTCTTGAATTACTTTTACATTTAAAAAGTAACTTTTTTGTTGCCACGGATACACATTGTAGCAAATTTCTTGCAAGACCTGGTGCAGTCTTAAAGTATTCCAGACAAGATGTATTAAATGTGTCACACGACAGATTGAATAATTGTGTCAATTCTTATTTAATTAAAAAAAACTTTGCAAACGTAGCGCTATTTATAAGGCGTCTCTAAATTAAACTGATCTAAAAAATATATTTAACTAGTCGACCCGCTGAACTTCGCACCGCCTAACCTATCAGTATTCCGTGCATGTATTACACTTTCAAATATTCTCTTAAATCACTATATCTATAAAAAAAAAACGCATAAGAATCCGTTGCATAGTTTTAAAGATATGAGCATACATAGGGACATACGCGGGAAGCAACTTTGTTTTATATTATGTATTGATGATATTGATTACCGTTTTTATTACGATAAAAATTATACTGTCTTTATATTTTTAAAACAATAAAAAGTGACGGCTGTGGTTTCAATGAATAAATGAAATATACTTTATTACAGACAAGTAAGAAACATAAGTACATAATACAATTTAATGGCGAAAGGAACCCACATTGTATCTATGTACCAACTACATACTATTTAGGTGGATTTGTGAATTATAAATCAGAGATTGATTTATAATGGTGTATAGATTTTTGCTGTTTAGGTGGCTTTATTGGACCAAATACAGGGTTTTTCTGGATTAAACACAGGTGATGCTTTTCTTAAGGTATCATTGAAGGACAGTACTTTCAACTGGTCAGATCGATAGCATTCTCCCAAGTATGACCCATTGTTTGTAGAACAATGTCTATTCTGGATTATTCTCCTTACGTTCATTATTGTTATAAATAGCTTTATATAAGGCAGGTTTAATAATGAAATATGAGCTTTTATTAATGTTTCATTGTTAAACAACGTGGTATTTAGTAGGCGCGGGCGTAGGTGACACTTCTCTTGTTTTTCTTTTGTAGACTTTGATTTTTATACTGAAGCTGAAGTGACGAAGATGCGTGGTCTAATGATTTCACGAACGCATCGCGAAAAGATAGAGATAGATCTAAACCTAGTTTATCAAAGACATAAACTTCGTGCAATGTAAGTTTGCAAAATAAAGAACACACTTTGTTTATACATAACTAAAACTAGTCGACCTGGCGAATTTTGTACCTCCTAATATAATATTATGTTGTGCATGTATAATACATATAAAACTTCCTCTTAAATCGCTCTATTTCAAAATCCACATCAAAATTCGTAATGTAATTTTAAATATCTAAGCATTCAAACACACATATAGCGGGAGGCGACTTTGTTTTATAATATTAAAAAAAAAAAATGGCCAAAAACCGATCAATGAATATGCATTCTATGGTAAAGCTAATAGTTCGTGCTCGTCATTTAATCACCAGTTTCTCTCGACTACATAATAGAAAAAGCGTCTATTATATTATATTCTATAGTTGCCAACTCGAATTTTTAAAGAGAGCAAAATCATGAAAAAGAAGCTAAAAAAGAGCTAGATTTATTTCGTAAAATGAACCTGAACAACATTTAAGTACATTTTGGCTATGAAAACAAGTATTTTAATCCTTATTTTGCGCCATCTTATGATGATTAAAAACAAATCACGCGGTGACAAATGTTCCGAACCAATGCGACGCGAAGTTACCACTGACACTGAATTTTAGTAACTTCACTCGCTACTAACGAGGTATTAATATACTACTTTTTCAGCTCTAAAAAACTATAAAATAAGAGCTACAACTTTAAGAGCTATCCGAAACGATTTCGAGCGAACTGATCTAGCTCTAAAAATCCGAGTTAGCAACACTGCTAAAAGCTAAAACCAATTTAAACCAGGTAACCCACTTGGACAACGCCATTGTCCTGTAAATTTTAAGATATTTTTTTCTTTACTAGGCTGTCCCGGCGAACTTCGTATTGCACTTTACAATTTGTATTGGAAAAGAAAATCCCTTTTTTAACTAAGTAACCATTCATCATTTCAGCCGTAGGACGTCCACTGCTGGACATAGGCCTCCCTCAAGGCTCTCCATCTGTACCGATCGCAGGTGGCCTGCATCCAGCGTGGACCCGCAGCCTTGCGCAGATCATCTGTCCATCTGGTCGGTGGACGTCCTACGCTGCGCTTGCCGATCCGTGGTCTCCACTCGAGAACTTTTTGGCCCCAGCGGCCATCTGTTCTGCGGGCTATATGACCTGCCCATTGCCACTTCAACGAGCTTGTCCGCTTGGCTATGTCGGTGACCCTGGTTTCTCTGCGTATGTCCTCATTTCTGATTCGATCCCGCAGAGAAATCCCGAGCATAGCCCGCTCCATGGCTCGTTGAGCTACTCGGAGCCTGTTCATAATCCCTATAGTGAAGCACCACGTTTCAGAACCGTATGTCATCACTGGCAGCACACATTGGTTAAATACTTTTGTCTTCAGGCACTGAGGAATATTTGACGAGAAGACGTTGCGTAGTTTCCCGAACGCCGCCCATCCGAGCTGGATTCGGCGATTGATCTCCTTCTCGAAGTTGGACCTACCTAATTGGATGGTTTAGTAACCATTAGTTTTTACATATTTTCTCACCTACTAAACTTTCCCTGGACTGCTATGAACATTTCAAAACCAAAATCGGCTAAATCGGCCTGGCCGTTCTCGAGTTTTAGCGAGACTACCACCACGATTTATTTTTATATACATTCTTTATTTGTTTGGTAGGACATGGAGGAGTGTCTTTTCATAACAACGCCAACACTACAATTATTGATTGGCCATGGCCAAAGCGTTTCTTTTGTTTTATTTTGGCTTCTTTACATTTGTGCTTAAAAATGTAAAATTTTCTTTTGATTTTAAACATAGCATCTAGAAAGCAAAGCAATATATCAATAAGCTTCCAAAGTTACAACTCCTTCCCCTCTTTGTTTGATCCAGGAAGGGTAGCACTTGCATCACAGAGAACATCACTAACGAACCTTTTGGACATATTCTGTAAATCTTTTGTTTGCGGCTTAGGTAAATTTCCTTTTTTTTAAATATAAATACAAAGATAACTTTATATATATAGGTAAATGAACTCAAATTTTACAGCAAATTTAAGTATTTTATTATTTTCTAAAATAACCACCAGAAACGTGCATATTTATACAAAAATCTAAAACTGAAAGTCATAGTTAAGACCTACTCTTTAGTACTAAGCGGATACTGTATAATTAAAAAAAATGTAACTAAAATATCTTCTGATATTTGCAGGCCTCACCCAGTTCAGATTAGTTAGATGAACTATACTAGGCATAATTTACTCTGTTTTTTTTTTTTTAAATCATTTATGTCAAAATATACCATTCATGTCATATTTTTGCGGCAGTCGCGAGGTGTCGCCGAATCACTGTCGATCGTCTGTGGGAGCGTGGGAGCCGAAGCGATCAACGACACCTATACCAATCTGCTTGCCTCTGCTACGCTTTAGATATCAATATAATTAAAAAAAACTGTTCGGAGTCGAGTTCGTCGCTAAGCTCTTTGTTATTTCAGTGAATATCTATCTAGTTATTCCGTGCCGTTGCGGTCTCACTAGCAAATTGTTAACAAGATGTCGTGCTTATTGTAACACAGGAAACTAATAAGAATTGAGTTTGATTGCATTTTAGACAAATTAATTGTCTTTTTTAAACTGACTGAATAAAAAAAAATTAAGTCTCGCTCAATGTAGGGTTCTGTAGCTCCATGAGTATATCTCGTTATATTTCTGCTTACCGATAGATTACGCTAAGATTACTAACATTTTGTATGATTTGATGTTCACCTGGGATTGTTGGATATTTTATTAGGATGATAATTATAAGTTGTGTTAAAAATCTGAATACTATGACATGTTTGTCATCTAATAGTTCCTGAGAAATATTAGGTCACAAAAAGAAATATTAGGTCACAAAAAGACGGACGGGCAGACGGACTTAGTTCCAGTTGTTTAACTACGGTACGGTCCGACCGATTAAAAAACGGTTGAATTAAAAGTTGACGGACGGTAAAAGATAATATGTAATTATTAATTTGCGAACTTATCATTTTTAGTTGACGAACGTTAGGCACCAAAATTCTCAATTACAACGCACTTGATTCATTATCATATTACAAAATTATCAGATAACGACATGCCCAAATCCTGTAAAGCAATCTTGGGCCACTTGTATGGTTATCAACTGTTGCTAATAAGGCTCGATAAGGTTTGTTATACTAGCAATATCCTTTCTAGATAGCTGGAGGATTTTTACTTCGTATAGGCGCATGTAACCGTTTTCAACCAGAGAATTAGGCAACTCATAGATGCACATTAGGCAGGCCCCTTTTTTGTAACGGAGGAAATGCATATCGCATTTCCCCCGTTGCTCAGGGGAGCGTCGGGGGTATGTGGGGATCGCACCCATACATTATTGGCATCCGAAGTCCTTCCCACGCTCACCTGCTATCAGCTTCGTGCTCGCGGAGGGCATGTTGTTAACTCCCCGGCTCGCCTTTGGAGCTGCGGCGGCACATGATATGATGATGATGATGATGAAAGAAACAGATAAGCTTAACAAAATACGAATTAAAAATGCAACATTCTTCTGAACACAAAAACTTTCTTTATATGTTTTAAGATATTGTTAAAAGATGTAAAAGAGACGGGATTATTTAAAACACGAAATCTTAGTGGGACAGGTTGGACAAATACAAGGCTATCTTAATAAAAGCATAAAGAAAGATATGGAGGCATTATCTCGCGCGTCTGTTTAAGATTTACAGTACCCTTACAGGGTTTTCTTGGCTTGAAAATCTTTACTTCCGCATATTCTAAAGATACTCTTTTGTCTTATCTATATATATAAAACTCTTCCGTTACTGACTGACTGACTGACTGACTGACTGACTGACTGACTGACTGACTGACTGACTGACTGACTGACAGACAACGCAGAGCCAAAACTACTGAGCGTAGCGGGCTGAAATTTTGCATGTAGGTTCCTTAGGGAGTGTAGGTGAGCACTAAGAAGGGATTTCCCGAAATTCCCACGGGAACGGGAAAAAACGGGATTTTTGTGTTTATGTGAAATCTGCGCGGGAAATACCGCGGGGCAGCCTCTAGTAATATAATATGCCAGTGTGGTTCATGATTCATAGAAAGTCGTCCACAAAGTCACGCTTCGGTAGTGCAAAATAAGCAGCAACGTCTGGGAGTAACTTGCCCAGAATTAGATACGTGGGGTGATGAAACTTTTTCATTTTGACGTATTTTAAATTGAGGTAACGTTGGCTAAAGGGTGAAATTTATGGCGTACGAGACATGCGTACAATATGATGAAAACATTTTTTTAAGACAAACTTTGTCAGTATTATAAATCGGTCAAAAAAGTATCTATCTGACTTAGAAAATAATAAGCGGGTACCTATTCCCGTAACAATTCTTCTAAATATTGTGTCAATATTACAGGAAATAGTCGGAAACAGGTTTTTCGCAACAAAAAGCTTTCAAAGTTGTTTCAAAGAATACGCTTTTCAAGAACAACAACCCTTGATATCTGGATTTATTTTGGCCTTTTTCTCCTAACGGATGTTTTTTGCAAAACCTTGATAAGGAATAAATAAAAAATAAATATAATTTGACAAGGGGATAATTTATAAGTACATACATACCTTCTCTACCATTGCCTACTTAAGATCCTGCTAGCAAACCCCTGAAAAAAAATATCACTAAATTAAGTTTTATACTATGTATGTATGTATGTGTAAAACTTTTGAGTTTTGCCAGTAGGACATTGTTTCGGTCGCCAATGTGGATTATATTTATTTAATGACACTCTTGTGTCACAAAAGGAATAATCTACAGACACAATATAACCCAAAGAGCAATGAAAAGGCGGATGCTTGATTTAACGTTTTAATTTACATTTAAAATGTTGTTTTCAGAATGGTTCGACCAGTGAGCTGTTTGGCAGCGTGCTGCTTCCTCCTCGCGCTGATGCTAGCGGTGCCCACCTCGGCATACCCCAGGTAGTTACAAATTATTTTTTTCCTTTCATCTTAGCCAGCCGAAAGTTGTTCACTCTGCTAGACATACTCCTCCCCCACAGAACACCACAATGACAATCATTGTGGATTTTTCTATAATAGGACAGCTATTGAGGAGATAGGATGATAGTATTCCATGCCACCACCACACTGAAATCTTTTTTTTTTTTATAATTAAGTTGCCCAATGCTGCTTGCGTAGCATGATGGAAAATTTGTCGAATCCTTCTGTCGCTTTTAAACACTTTTGACATTTAAATGACGGGAAAATGTATGGAGATGATGCATAGATGATGGACAAAAGTAACAGATAGATACCACCGATGGACAAATACCATCATCGTTGGATTCAACAGTTATCCTCGATATAATTTAAATAAAATCCTTTTATAGTTTCAATAATTTCAATACATATTTATTTACTAAAAATAAAAAGTGTGAATTCAAGTTAGGGTTATTTAAATTCAAGTAAGGGTTATTTAAATTCAAGTAAGGGTTATTTGAAATTTACGTATTACTATACGTTAATTTCAAATAACCCTTACAATACCGTGTCAGGTGCGGTGCCTGACAAATGTACAAAATTTTGAGGGGGTCCGGCAGCTAACGTAGATTCGGTCGAAAATTATAATTTGTATTAATTATAGTTAGATTTATTGAAACAAGACTGTACGCTAAAGTTTAGTAAAATAAGACTTTTACAGTCTTGTCTTTTTTCCAGTTCTCAAACAAATGACAACCAAGTCGCATTATCATAAACATCTTTATTCAACACATTTTCGGTTGTTCACGAGTCTTTTTGATTTAAATTCACAACACAATTACTTATGTTAATGTTTAACTGAGGCTCTAAATAAAGAAAGTTTTAGGTACGCAAAGATAAGACCCTATAATACTGGGAGTATTTTAATATCGTATTTATTTATGATTCAACTCATTCTGCCTAATGTTTTAATATAATATTCATCATTTATTTATGGCATTATTAACATTTAAGATTTTAAAAAATTAGTACATAATTAAATACTTCTGACTTGCAGACGTCAAACTACAAATATTACGGAGTAAGTTCTTGATGTAGGAGTAGAAACTATGTTTGATCAGAACCCATAATGTACATCTCGCCGGGATATAACATATCGTAGGATGTATGCATGTGTACGAATATAAAATTATTCGTTGATGTCTGTATTACTTTTTATTTATCATCTCAGGTAACTGACTACGAAACTCTGAAATAAGCATGACTCGAAATGCTCTTGATTGGTTGATAGAATTTAAAATAGGAACTCTATTATTTTTTCAGTCCGGCAAATTACTACCGAGACGAAGGCCAGTACGACCAGGACGATATCGTGGACCTGCTGAATGATCTCAGGAACCTTTTACAGATGAGGCGTAAAATGGACATGTATGTTGTACTTGTTCTTTAAATTTAAAATCAATTCATAGGTATTATAAAACAAAGCCGCTTCACGCGTTTGTCCTTAAGGTGGTAACTCACGGTATGGCGCGAAATTCAAATTTGTTCACGTTTTTTAATTGTTTTGGCGAAAGTATTCATCTCTAATAAAGTTTAAATGAATTCGCGTATGTAAAAACCAATCTCCCACATTGTGATATATCGTTTTTGAAAGACAGAGTCACCGATTTTGTGTATATTCAAGGAACTTGATTTTTGGCCTTTTACCCCTTAGACACAAAATCTGTAGGTCTGTCTTCCAAAAACGTTGTATTACAATGTGAAAGAAGGTTTTTTACATACGCGAATTCATTATAACTTTATTGAAAATGAATACTTTCGCCAGAATAAATAAAAAACGCGAAAAATTTTGAATTTCGCGCCATACCGAGAGGGACCACCTTAAGTATGCTTTCATATATAAAACCATGCAACGGTGATGCTTTTTTTTAATAGATAGATAGAGTGATTAAAGAGGAAGGTTTATAAGTATAATATATGAGCAAAATAGTAATAGGTTAAGCGGTATGAAGTTCGCCGGGTCGACTAGTATATGATATTCTTTATGTCCGCTAAGAAAATGCCTCACCCTCCTGTCGTATTTGACAGCAGCGACCAGACGATATAGTGGTCCTGTGCGTGTAGGTATTTGATTATATTTGGAAAGCAGCCGTACTCACGTCTATAGTTCCTCATCATCATCATCACCAATTCAGCCGAAAGACGACCTCTGCTGGACATAGGCCTCCCCCACAGGGCCTCAGCGACCGGTCTCGAGCGACCCTCTTCCAGTGTATACCCACAGCGTTCACCAGGTCGTCTGACTATCTTATGGGGGTCTGCCTACTCTGCATCTGTAGCTCCTAAATTCATAAAAAACTGAAATATTCTTACCTCTATTTTTGGCATTGATTGCTTGTTCTGACTAGGTTCATTTTATTTCAGATACAAAGATGACATTTCAAGGTAAGTTTATACATTTTTGCATTTCGTGGTAAGACTCTACATTCAATCAAATTTTTTATTCTGTTTTACAAAGTTTAAGTAACATACGTTATATATAGTTACGAGAGTTTTCTGTAAACCTGTTTTTTTTTTATTAAAAACATATTTTGATCAATCATACTTAATAGGAATCCCTATTATTTCCAGCGTGAAACGTGGCCTTGATCTGGGCCTAAGCCGAGGCTACTCCGGCGCCCTGCACGGCAAACATCTTATGGGCATCGCCGCAGCCAACTTCGCTGGTGGACCTGGCAGAAGACGCCGTGACACCATGCACTAAATGCCATAAAAAAAAAAACTAACATCCTGGCCGATAAGGAAAAAAAAAAGAAAAAACTTCCCGCCAAAGCTTTTTAAAATTTGACATATTTTCAAAGCTAGGCTTCCATTTTCTAATCAAGTAACCTACCTCTGTGCATTTTTCTTGTTACCAAAAATCTAATGTAAAATGTAAAACGTACAATATGCAAAATATGCAATTTATAACAAACATTCCTATTCCTAATAATATTTTTATGGTTACTGGTACCGACCTATAACCTTAATACTTAAATTAAGAATTGTTAATAACTTATTTTATTGTAAGAAAATATTGTAGAATTGTCTGTAATTTGCATTGCATTTTATAAAAAAAAGGAAAGCTTAATACTTACCTTCCTACAACGTATCTATCTATTCAGGGTAAATTAATACCCTTTTTCAAACCTTAAAAATACTTTTAAAACAAATAAAAACAAAGTATTAAAATAATCTAGTCAAAGAAACGCTTAACTACGAACTTATATTTAATGTAATGTAATTAGAAGTATTTAATACGTCTTTAAAGTAATTAAGTTAAAATTAGTATTTATGCCGTTATTTTATATAAGTTGAAAACTTCTTAACAATGTTTAATTTATTTATTTAGCTCTTAGTACAATGATACCTCCTGTCTAGAGTTATTGTTACAAAATAAAGAGATATTCATATTAATAATTTTCCTATGTTTTTACCTACTCCTGCCTAGAGGCACATCTCTGTCTTAGGTAATATTTTTCATGCTTCAAGCGTGCGTGTGGTAAATACATGAACACATGAACCTAATTAGCAAATTTCAGTCAAATAACAATTTGTTTTGAATGTTGGGTGATGTACTTTTAGGTCAAGTACTTACTTATACTTACAGTGGAGCCCCCAGTCGCACGCATACTTAGATGGCGCGGCCTCTAACTCTAATGGAACTGCTAAGATAAAACTTTCTTTTACTCAGTCAAAACTGAAAATATCTCTATTTCGGTTACCCTATTTTACTTAGTAAAAAACAACAAAAATAAAATATAAACTTGTAAGTATGTCTTAGGAAGATTTGATAATTAGTTTTTTTGCAAAAAAATATCAAATTATCCGAGTTTTCGCAAAATCCCTAGTTTTTTTTGAAAAAAGAATAATTATTATCAAATCTTCCTACGACATCTACACTACACCAACAGCATATCTACAACAGCGCCATCTCGAATACATAAAACACTATGTAATTTAAATTGCACTAATGCCATCTATCGTTAAATCTGAAAATCAGTGCTCCGTCTGATTACCACACATGACAATCTTCCAACTTCGCGTTCTTATAGCAAAATTTCGAATATTTTTTACAGATGTCGCTGTATTTCATAAAAAGTAACACATCATCTAACAACTACTACATGTAAATAAGATAAAAAGGTATAATTTAGTACAGTATCAGTACATAGTATAAAACAAAGTCGCTTCCCGCGTCTGTCCCTACGTTTGCTTATATCTTTAAAACTATGCAATAGAATTTGATGCGTTTTTTTAAATATTGAGTGTTTCAAGAGGAAGGTTTTAGGCGGCACGAAGTTCGCCGGGTCGACTAGTACACAATAAATTTTTCAAAATTCGAAAACAACCAGCAACATTTTTTTACTAAGAAGACTGCCATTTCTTATAATCTTAAAATTCACTCGTCCCTTCATATCCCGTATGGTCTAGTGGCTAGGATACCTGGCTTTCACCCAGGAGGCTCGGGTTCGATTCCCGGTACGGGAAACTTTTTATTTTCATACAACTGTTTCTTTTTCAAATTAACAATGCTGTTATTTTTCAATTTTTGTAACAAAACACGAAGTTTCATTATTCAATAAATAAAATAATATTTTGAGTCACACAGCAGTCGCACCACGCACTTGTGAAAATTATAAGTAGTGTAAGTACCTAAAGTAAGATATCGTTTGTGCCTACCTCGATAAACCTATCGAAACCTACCTTAAATATTACAAATACCACTTAATTTAAACAAAATATTTAACCTATGTTATATTATTAAAACTTAGAACTATGTCATCTATCCTGATAACTAGGAAAACGAACAAATATGAGCAACCGTAAAAACCAATATAACGAGACCTTTCTACCCTATACAAATCAACTCATTTGTATAGATAATTTTATAGGGCACAGACGGGGATGGGGGTCATGTCTCACTGGCCGTATGGTAACCATTGTGCATCCAAGTGTTCTCGACACGGTCTAATGGAATTCTATTTATAACTTGCTAGTTAGGGATGAGGATAGAAACCAGGTAGGCAGAAATAAAACTAGATAATAAAATTAGATATAGGTAAGTAAGTTAAGTAGGATAATATGTAACTGTTATAATATCTGAGTATAGAACGACATTCATGGGGCTGTTTAATGGAATAGATAAAAAGTATTTTAAATTACTTACCTGAAGAAAAAAAATAACCTTTTACTCTCGTACGGGCTAGCTACGCCATTTCGAAACACCATAATTTATAGAAAATGTTTCACGACTGACATTAAACCGACCGAACACTACTCAAATATGCCCTAACTACAAGTTTACAAAGTTATAATAATTTTTGCCCTATTATTGCTCTATTCCAAATTTATGAATTGAAATTGAATTATGTATTATTAATTTTAAACATTTTTTTTATTTTTTTTTGACATTTTATATTTTTAGCTTTTTTTATTTTTGACATGTAAACTTATATCCTGTATTGAATCAGTTATTAAAATAAACGTTAATAAAGACTTGGCTCTATTGAAACTACTTTCGGATTCACAATGCTATAAATAAATTTAGCATATAGGTATATAATGTGCTATTCTGAATTAATGAAAATATGCTATAAAGGTAGCCTATGTTCATCAGGGATGACTTAGGGTAGGATTCCTCACCAGAGGTGGGTGCCACCCATTGCGCCTCGCAGGGCGTCTCGTCAAGCGTGACGTAGTGGGCTGCGCTCGGCGGCTGCGCTCACATGGAGCGGAAGAGCTGAAGCCCTCTGGTGCCGGGTGATAATAGGCCCAGGGAATCCCCTGCCTCAAAGGGGATGGGGTCGTGGATGTGTAGGGCGGGGGCCCGACACATCCGTTGAATCGACCCCGAGGAGGACGACGGCACGAAAACGCGCGCAGTGCGCGGGTGCTGCGCGTAGGTGTCCCGTGCCGTCGTTGAAGAGCGATGGAGGAGCACCACGCTCCTGGGGGACGCCCACCTGACGTCCACCGAGAAGAGGCTCAAGAGCTGACGCTGGAGAGGGCTGCGGTGTGGATTTTCACACGTCTTCCCGTGGCCCCCTTGCTAACAGCCGAGAAGGACACCGGCTGGGTTTTAGTGGGTGCAAACCCCACATAACCCGGCGGCTCCCCCGGGCCGCCGGGTACTCGTTAGGAGTTTCCCCGCCAAAGCAAAAATAAAAAGGGTAGGATTCCTACGCCGGGGTAGTTAACTACACGAGGCGGGGGCCTCGTGTAGTCATAATTACCTCCCCCGAAAAGGACGGCTGAACGCGGGTGTCCCGTTTCTGCCGTTGAGCGTTGGGAAAGATACCACGCTCCGGGGGGACAACCATCATGTCCCCCCGAGGAGAGGCTATACAGCCAATTCTTTTTGTCGCGGAGAATTCCACAGGCTCACCCACGACCCTCTTGCTATCAGCCGAGAAGGACACCGGCGGGGTTTTAGTGGGTGCGAACCCCACATAACCCTGCGGCTCCCCCCGGGGCTGCGGGTACGCGTTAGGAGTTTCCCCGCCTAAAAAAAAGGGTAGGATTCCTATAAGTAATTAGTGTTTTATTATGTGCCAAATAGTTTCGGAGCGTACCTATTTGATTTAAACAAACAAAAAAACAAAATCGTATTATGAGCCAGTTAATAGCGATGCTAGCGCCATTCGCGAAAAAAAAATATAAACTAAGGCAAAAATCAAAAATAGACACAGTAGTATGACACTAGATAATGTAGCCTAGTATTTGTAGGGCACTGTTGTATAGCTTTTAAGTAAAAGACCAAAGAAATATACAAAGTGTTGCTAAAAGTGGCCACTTTTAGCAACAATCTGTAGATAATTTTGTTCTTTTTAGTTAGGGCTACTTTACTGTGCTAAAAAATACTAAGCAAGATTATCTAGTGTAATACTGTGCCACATTTTAGATAATATTTGCTTTAGTTTAGAATTTTTTTTTTTTGGAGATAGGCGCTAGCATCGCTGTAAACATTTTTATTAACTGATTATTAAACAAATAGATAAAAGAGAAGGTAAACCACTTCCAGAAGATCTAGAAATCTCAAAAAAAGAAAAGCCGAATTCCGAACCGATTTAGCGCCTTTCAAACAAAACTCCAGGCAAGCAACCGACCAAGACCAGCCCGAATAGCAGAACACTGCTGTACGGACACCTCCAAATCATACTTCAAACTAAAATTATATGTGAGATTTATACGGTTTCATGTTTTCTTGTTCTATAGCTCCTGAATTGCGAAAGATGGCGCCACGTAACAGTTAAAAACATAACGACGCTTCGCCGCCGCTGCGGTCAACGACCCCCGGTCGATACGCGCATGCACCATTTGCAGGGAAATTTAGGAAAACCCGGATATTTGATAAAATCATTTTATTGAAATCCTTGAAATATATAATATAATAAGTACTAACCTACCAAAGCATTTGTTAGGAATGTAATCGCAAGTGCAAGCACTCTACATTGCTCTGACCTCTGACCATTATTTATTAGCGCAAGTAAACACAATAGACTCTATATTGCGTTAGTTTCGATCTTCAGGAAGTTAGGAATTTTAGGTGTTTATTAAGAGCCAGTTTACCGCGATGCTAGCGCCATTCTCGAAAAAAAAAACTTATAAACAAAGGCAAATATCAAAAATGTGGCACAGTATGACACTAGATAATCTTGCTTAGTATTTTTTGACATTCAACATTTTATAGCTCTCTTTGGTCTTTAACCTAAAAGCTATACAACAGTGCCCTAAAAATTCTAGGCTACATTATCTAGTGTCATACTGTGCCACATTTTTGATATTTGCCTTAGTTTAGAAGATATTATTTTTTTCGCGAAAGGCGCTAGCATCGCTGTAAACTGGCTCATAACCGATAGAAACCATCTTATTGACCGGACTAAAACTTCCGCTCCACTACAGTATTAGAAATAATGGTTACAACTTGTTACAACATTCTTTACATATCTTATTGACTAGTTATGTGGTTTTAAAAAAAATTTAGACTACCTGTGTCCTGAACATAATTTTCAAATATCTGTGCTATCGAATTCGTAGTCCTCTTTATCGCCTTCACGTGCATAGCTCTGAAGCTTAGCATATTTAACAGCTTCATTCCTAGCTCTTTCCTGAGCTTCTCTCACCTTAGCCCTGACTTCAGCCACCTCCAGCGCGTTCCTCACCCTCCTTCCTAAATCTTCATCAATATCGCTGAAGAGTTTGAGAGCTCTCTCCTGAACAGGATAGTCCACGGTCACTAACGTTGTACCCAAATTCTCAGCCAAACGCTGCCTCTCTCCTTCAGTCTTCAAGATGTGATTGTAGAAGTAGTGTGGCTGTCTGAAGTCAACAGCGCTACTTTGTTTAATCACCAGGCGTTCTTTCGGTCGTCCATGGTCTACGAATGGTATAGGTCCATGATATGAGTTCGGATAGTAATTTGGTGCATCCTCCATGTTGCCTCTGACGGGAGCTTTACCATCTCGATTGTATGTCTTTGCATACCAGGGCAGATTCACGTCAATTTTGTTAAAATTAATACCTAAGCGATTGCGTAAAGATTCTGGGTATGAAAATTTCCTTGACATAAATATTTGGTCAGGCGCTCCAGTAGTTCCTGGTACTAAGTGCGTAACTGAGAACGCTGCCTGTTCCACTTGAGCAAAATTATTTTTCACATTTCTGTCAAGTACCAGGCGACCTACGGGAACAACTTTGTAACTACCTTTTTGCCAGAGATGCGTTACGTCGAAGGGATCGAATTCAAGATGCTTTAAATCCTTTTTTGCTATAACATGCATTTCCAAATTCCATGAAGGATAGTTTTCCTTTTCTATTTCGTTGTACAGATCGCGTATAAAGTAATCTAAATCTCTCGTCTTCATTTCAGCAGCCTCAGTAGAAGTAAAATTATCTAAGCCTTGATTAGTTTTAAAGATGAATCGTGCATAGTGTATATCTCCATGTTCATTGTAGATTTCAAAAGCGTGAATACTGAAGCTGTCCATCTTTCTATATCCTCTCGGTAATCCGTAATCTGACTGAGCCCACAAAAACTGATTAGCAACGATTGGCCTCAGCGTCAAGAAGTCATAGACTGCCGTGAAATCCCGCGCCCGTGTTTTAGGATTCTTTTTGAGTGCGTGAATGAAGGCAGGGAAATCATTTGGCTCAGTCGAAGAGAACACCGGTAAATTTAGATTTATTAAATCAAAGTTGCCTTCTTGAGAGTAAAACTTTATAGCCATGCCTCTAACTTCATGCTCAAGATCACTCCCGCCTTTAAGTTCATTGTTAGGAGAAAATCGGACTAGGACTGGTGTTTTCTTTCCAACACTGTTGAATGCCTCAATTTTTGTATATTTAGACACGTCATGAGTAACTTCAAAGTAGCCAAAGGCCCCTGCACCTTTAGCGTGGACAACACGTTCGGGGATCCTCTCGCTAAAAGCGTTTCTCTGGGAGTCCAAAAAGTAATCGTTGTATAATAAATCACCGTTTAGAGCATTAGTCTGTGTTATGTCCACTGGTGCACCCCAACTCAGGGTCATTACGCCAATCGGTTTCTGTCAATGTAAAAAACAAACTTGTAGGTAAACGTAAATTTCATTAGATAATTATTTCTAAAAAGAACTAAAAAGATTGCTGCTATTATAGAATAGTCATAGTTTAATCCAGGAATTTAAATCAAGAATATTACATATCACAAGATCAAGACGAAGATAAAACACAAGCAAAGTTTGGGACAACTGTTTAAATTTAGCTACAAAAGAAGAATAAAATGACCATCAACTTACTTTGTGTTCCCTCGCAAAGTCAGCTAATTGCCGATTTGCCGGCGGGAGATCAGTTCTGTTTGCCGCAGCCACTGCAAGGAGGCACCATCCCAGCAGCCACATGGTGATTGAGTAATGAATAAAATACTGAAGACTAGTCAGTGCATCGCTCATAAACAAAGTGGAAGCCAGTATCCGCCAACTAGTATACTTAAAACGAGCACAGAATGCCTACGAGCAATTGCATGATCATAAAATTACCTTTAAGACCTATTAACGTAATTAAAATCAGATTACATTCTAACAATCGAAATCAATGTTTTACTTTGTAAGCTTAGTGTTTAGGATAATTATTTTAGTACTGGCCCTGTTGTTTTTCATGTTGTTTATTTTGTTTATAATTTTCTTTGTGGTAATATTTAAAATTTCCGTCTATCTTGTATGCTTGCTTATGACCCAATTAGAAACATTTTTTACAATTTATTAAAGCTTGTGTCAATCAAATTAGAGCAGCAGTTTTTCCTCTCTCCCTCTTCTCTAGCTATGAGGGTTACATTACACCTGTTTACTATGTATTCAGTACCTACTACCATACCATAATTGCTTCTATTTCTAGATTTCTAGCCATTATTTGCTGCGTTTTCGCATTTATGTGTAAGTATGCGAAAACGCAGCAAATAATGGCTAGAAATAGAAGTAAAAAATATCTCTTTTCCAAACAAGCTAATCAGTTAAGTAGATCATTATGATAGGACAATACAAAGTCTGACTTAGCCCCAAGTAAGATAAAATTTAATGATAAGGTAAGTATTAACATAGACAGAATATAAAAAAGAAAAATATAAAATTTTTGAGTTAGTTTATTTATTACAAAATAGAGGAAAGATATAATATTATTATTAAACTGCATGAATTAAATATTTATATCATGATCAAAGTTATTATGTTGGCGTATCTCTCGTATAGCCTCATTTCTAGCTTCCTCCCGAGCTTGCAGCATCTTCGCCCTTATTTGAGCCGCTTCCAAGGCTACCTCTACACGTCTTCCAAGATCTTCACTAACAGCGCTAAAAAGCTTTAACGATTTTCGCTGAACAGGGAGATCTATACCTGCCAGCATTGTCCCCAGATTATCTGCTAGTCGTTGTCTCTCTGCTTCTGTTGTCAATATGTGATTGTAAAAGTAAGCAGAGCCACTGAGATCTACTGCGTTGCTTGCAAGAGGAATAATTTTTGTTTTTGGTCTTGCTTTATCTATACTTGGAAAAGGACCATGGTAGGTGTTTGGATAGAAATTTGGTGCATCTCTCATGTTATCACGAACTGGTGGCTTTCCGTCACGGTTATACGTATTTGCGTATAAAGGACAGTTTACAGAAATCTTATCAAAGTTCATTCCTAGGCGTACAATTTGTGCATCTTTGTAAGCCATCCGTCTTGCTTTGAAAATCTGGTCTGGAGCGCCCGTGGTGCCAGGAACTATGTTACTGGGACAGAATGCTGACAATTCATTAGTAGCGTATTGATTGTCAACATTTTCGTTAATGACTAAGCGACCCACGGGAACAACGTGGTAGTGACCCTTTGGCCATAACATTGTGACATCAAATGGATCGAAGGCAAGGTGCTTTAGCTCTTCTTTGGATATGATGTACAGTTCCAAATTCCATACAGGGTAGTCTCCATTTTCAATTGCATTGTAAAGGTCTCTATTAAAGTAGTCTAAATCTCTTGCTCGAAATTCGCCGGCCTCAGCAGATGTGAAGTTATCCAATCCTTGAGCTGATCTAAAGTTGAATCGTGCATAATATATGTCTCCTTTTTCGTTGTATAATTCATACGCGTGAATAGGAAAAGAGTCCATTTTTCTGTAACCTCTTGGAATCCCAAAATCTGATTGAAACCACAAAAACGGCTGAAGTCCATTCGGTCTAAGTGTTATAAAGTCTAAACCCATTGTGTTGTCAATCAAATTAGTTTTTGGATTTCGTTTAAATATTCTATTTAGAGACGGAAAATCAATAGGATCTCGTGTTGAGAAAACAGGAACATTTAAGCCTAGAAGGTCAAAGTTTCCATCTTTTGTATAGAACTTCATAGCTATGGCCCTAGCTTCTCGTTCAAAATCACTCCCTCCTATTTGCTGCAGAGATATTGAAAATCTGGCGAAGACTGGTGTTTTTTTTCCTACTCCATTAAAAGCATCGATTTTAGTGTACTTTGAGATGTCGTGGGTAACCTCAAAGTACCCGTGGACCCCAAACCCCTTGGCATGAACAAATCTTTCAGGAATTGTCTCGTGGTCAAAACTCTGCACGGTGTCCAAAAAGTGTTCGTTCGATATGAGTTCATCGTTAATGGAGTTGGTTTCACGGATGTCGACTGGTGCGCCAGGTTTCAGTGTTAGCGAACCTATGGGATACTGAAAATTAAATAAATTGATTTTTTTGTCAGTCATAACTAAGTCGTATTTTTATGTATTCGATATTTTATAAATAAAACTTATTAAGCAAATTCATTAGGATTGGCAACAATGACTTAATATAAATTTCAATAATTTAGATATTAGTACCTATCGTGTCGTTACTGTAGGATCATTATTTATTAATATTGCCCGTTAAGGTGGTAACTCTTGCTATGGCGCGAAATTAAATTTTTTTTTTAGGTTTTTTATTTATTATGGCGAAAGTATACATCAATATATATAAAACTCTTCCGTTATTTACTGACTGACTGACAGACAACGCAGAGCCGAAACTACTGGGCGTAGCGGGCTGAAATTTTGCATGTAGGTTCCTTGGGGAGTGTAGGTGAGCACTAAGAAGGGATTTCCCAAAATTCCCACGGGAACGGGGAAAAAACGGGAATTTTTTGTTTATGAGAAATCTGCGCGGGAAAAACCGCGGGGCAGCCTCTAGTTTTTAATAAAGTTTAAATGAATTCGCGTATGTAAAAAACCATCTCCCACATTGCAATACAACGTTTTTGGAAGACAGACCTACAAATTTTGTGTCTAAGGGGTAAATTGCCAAAAAAAAAGTTCCTTGAATATACACAAAATCGGTAACTCGGTCTTTCAAAAACGATATATCACAATGTGGGAAATAGGTTTTTACGTACGCGAATTCATTTAAACTTTATTAAAATGAATACTTTCGCCAAAATAATTAAAAAACGTGAAAAAATTTGAATTTCGCGCCATACCGTGAGTTACCGCCTAAAGTTTTGATTTTCCTATTAATTATTTCCCTTACACTCGATTTACGCAACATCAATTACTGCATTCTGAAAGTGAAACGCAAAACCCAGTTTGTACAATAATTGCATGAAATTAGTTAAATTAATTAACCCACCATTATTTGCCAGTTTCCGGCTCGGTGTTTCTCATTATAAAAATAACCTTATAAAGGGAAGTTTGCTTAACTAAAAAATCAACCAAAGAAAATAATCAAATAGCCCAAACTTATTAATAAATCTGCCACTTACTGGATGATTCTTGCCGAAATCCGGGAGAGCTCGGTTGGAAGGGTCGACCTGACTCCCAGCTGTCAGTCCCAGCAGGCAGCACATCCAAACCAGCCTCATGATAACCAGTCTAGACCAACCCGTCAAATGGAAGTACGCATCCGCTAACTAATGCTTAAAACCACCAATAATTTAAACTTGTTGCATGTTTATATAATTACTTTGTATCGAACTCATTTGTTTGTAATCGAGGATCTGTCAGTGTTGTTTATGCGTTTTTATTTAGTAACAGAACAGAAAAATATAATTTGCGATGTGGAATTGACTATTTGCACTATAATCACAAGCGGCTATTGGTAAAGTAAGTTATATTATGGAGCTCTTAGAACACTAAAAAGGGGACTAGCTTGTGTTTAGGCTCTATTACATATGTTTTAGTTATTAAAATAATATTTTTTTTATTAAATATTAGTTGCTTAATCGCATGCATTTGTTTAAGCTGGCTTTAAATACTTACGTATTTATGCGATCAAAGTTCAGAGTTGACTAAACGTCTCAACGCTTACTATTTTAACTAACTTTCGGGTAGTAATAGCATTCAAAATATCATTGTCCATCAATATTTATGAATCACATACTTACCAATATTTTCAAGGCTATATAAATGGTATTGTACCAAAAAATACAGTATGTCTTGTCAATCCTACACTAGTAGGAGCATGAATTATATCAATCGCATAAGATGAGACCGATTTAAAAGTTTATGAATACAATAAATTTAATCTATAGTTTAGAAGACGATGAAAAGACTAAAGCACAGAATTACAGGAGTTTACGTTATATATACAGAGTAGTTAAACTCACTATTATAGTAAATCTCTTGCTCAGAGAGGAGATAAGCTGTCTCTTTAGATTATGCAAATTGCTTATTTCAGAACCAATGTTTGATTATATTAAATTTCTTTGAAGGATTATGAGTTATACCGCAATACGAAAAATTAAACAAAAAAAATATTATATTTAAAGTAAGTCATTATTAAACTATTCCGCAGCAATCAAAAGTTCTAAGTTTCATGATGATAAATGTTTGTAAGGATTGTTTCAAATAAATGAAAATCGACGGTAGTCTAACTTCCGCCTGTTAACCAAAAGCATATAAATACCGCACTCGACGAGCGGGCGGGCATTCTGTTCTGGGCCTTCGCGCGACACAGACGTACTAAATACTTGTAAAAGACCGTGCTGACACGTTGTGAGTAAAGAATAAAAGTAGTAAAGTGATCCTTGTGTTATGTTTTTCTTACAAATCAGAAGTGGTAAGTACACGCTGCCAATTTTGTATTTTATCTTCTTTTTTTATTAGTAAGTTAAATAAAATTTAAATTACGTAATTATTGGTATATTTTTGTTTTGAATTTCAAATTTGAAAGTCCGTGATGGTATCATATTATTTATTATCGTGATGGTATTTAACCAGACAAACAATGTCATTTTCATCATTTTATTAATGGCCTTATTATCAGCTACCCTCCCTACCTACAAAAAAAAAAAAAAAGAGTGTTATTGCAAAATATATTATTAAATAGGAGTTTGTAAGGGGTATGAATTTTTCATCCGTTTTGCTATAATAGGATAGGTTGTTTCTGTCTGTGCTAAAGTAGATTTTGGTTGCTTATTTATAGAATTCAAACTCAAATTCAAATGTTTATTTTTGCAACATAGGTGTCAAAGTCATAAGTGTCATTCAATAATGTTTCGCTATGTGCTGTCTCAAAGCGTACAAAATTATAGCCTTTGGGAACATCCCGATGAAAATCAATATATATAAAATTCTTCCGTTACTGACTGACTGACTGACTGACTGACTGACTGACAGGAAACTACTGGATGGGCGTAGCGGGCTGAAATTTTGCATGTAGGTTCCTTAAGGAGTGTAGGTGAGCACTAAGAAAGGATTTCCCGAAATTCCCATTGGAACGGGATAAACTGGATTTTTGTGTTTATGAGAAATCTGCGCGAGAGAAACCGCCGGGCAGCCTCTAGTATATTATATATACAATGATTAATACCCTGCGTCGTTGCAATTTAAAATTTTACCGTATTATTAATTATAATAAGTTTTTATTTCTAATAAGAAGAAACATACATATAAGCCTGCATCTCAGGCATAGTGCTCGAACTAAATTCATCCAACTAATAATTTTAAAATGTCTGCCGGTTACTTTCAAATTTATATAATAAAAAATAAAAAACTAAATAAAACTTAAAGTAGAAGTTAAAAAAAAAAACAATATATATGGGTGTGTTATTTGACCTCTTTTGCCTAATATGTGGGCTATGATCTGTGTGTGTGCACATAAATATTCTGAAAATATAAATCATTTAATTTGTACAAGAGTTGATTCGGTGGGTCTACTTCTGTAGTATTGTATAATAAATACGAGACATTCGGTTGAAATTGACAATATTGACATCGAATAAAATATACTTTAATATTTTTATGAATAAGTTTGGTAAGTGTTTAAATGTCACAATTTTCCTAATAGCTCACAAGTTTAAATTCTTTTCTTATTTTGTTTTTATCAATCGGCTGGCTTAACATCATTTCAGCCGTAGGACGTCCACTGCTGGACATAGGCCTCCCTCAAGGTCTGGGTATATGCTGACTATTCATGAGAGGGGGGGGGGGGGGTTGCCATACTCGCCACGCTTGGTAGGCGGGTTGGCGAGCGCAGTATGGTGTTGTATAACCCAGAAGACGCTGCTGCCCGTCTTTTGGTGCTGTCCCTCAGCCGGGTCCTACGGCTCCCACGGGAGGAGAGGGGAGGGCGACATTTTTACGCCGGCGCCCATATTCCAAAAATATTCATTAAAAGAGTAGCATGTATTAAAATTAAATGAGACTAGGAGGGTATGTAGCGGTATAATAGCGGAAAGCGCTTTTTATTGGCTTAAAAAAAAAAATTTGTAATCAGGGATATTATCTAGGACCCATATAAATTTTCTATATACGATTTGACAGCAAAAATTGAAAAAAAAAACATAAAAACACTAACCATCTTAATCATAAAGATACAGTAGATTTTAAGTAGCCTTACTGGAGGTCTACTTCTCTGATTTGTTGTATGGTAAATACGTGACATCCAGTCTAAATTGACATACGTCAAATAACTAAAATGCTCTTTAACTTTTTATGAATAAGAGGGTAAATATTTACCGTCTTATTCATAAAGATACCGTAGATTTTATGTAGCGTTACTGGAGGTCTCCTTCTCTTGTTGGTTGTATGGTAAATACGTGACATCCAGTCAAAATTGACATACTTTAAATAACTAATATGCTCTTTAACTTTTTATGAATAAGAGGGTAATATATGTATATAAAAGAAAAAAGAAACTCTTTTCAATATACGTAGGCTGTGTAGATTAAAATCAAATCAAATCAAAATTTTCGTTACATTAATCAAACCAAAACGAAAAAAAAAACGCATTCGCGCGGTCCTATGCCATGTCGCACCTTTACATAGTTTCTTGTACATAGTTCGGACACATTTTTTTTGTGCTTTAAACACATATTGTGCTTCAAACTCTCTATCTGTTGAGCTTTCCAAAAATATCAACCCATACCTATATATATAGAAGACATAGCTGTGGTATTCAACGGTTCAAGTGAAGTTAATAATGCATAGGAGTAGCTATTATTTTCTTTTACATATAATATTAAGATTATGCATTTCAGTTTATTATCTATATGTAGACCTAAAAATTGCCTAAAATGATGTCTTTAAATTTTTACCTATCGAATTTTATGTCACGATCAAAGTTGTTGTTGAGAAACGTGATGGAAAATGAAATGAAAAAGTTTAGCTTTATTTAAATTAATAATTAAAAGATTGTTTCTTTTTTTGTCGAACCAATCTAACAATGATGATGTTTTTAGTGCATTAATTAAATCTGATTCGTGTTTGTGAACGTCATCGCCGGGTATGACTGGGTTTCTATCATGGAATAATGTAAAAGGAAATCTATAGCATTTGCAATGTCAATGTAAATCAGAAATAAAAGGGGCCTAATACGCTACCCTGAGGAACTCCAAACTTAACTTCTGTTATGTTAGATGAAAGTATAATTAATTTTTATATTTAGGACTTATCTGAATTAATCTATCCGGCAACATACTATTTAAAAGGATTTATGCAGAAAAAAAAATGATTCGATATGGCATATGGCACAGTAATATTTTAGTCGCCCGCGTCGGTTTCTACATTTTATTTTTTAACTATTTTTAAAATCAAACATTGCATTATCAGACATTGAGTTTCTTTATTATCACTATACATACGTAGCATCAACTAAAACTAAAATATTTTCGACGATCTAGGTATTCTCGTTAACTGGAATAATTATGATTGACGAAATAATCTATAGCGATTTAAATACCACTTGTGTTTTTTAAATTGTGGCAAATCTTGTTACATCCTTAAAAATAAATGTATATTAAAATGACAGATCCTTCGTACCTCCTATAGATTAAGAATCCCTTGGTTTAAATAAAAAAAAGAGGGAAAAATAAACATTGATCACCTTAATTAATTTTTAAGCATTTCCTCCTATACCATAAGCTTAAAGTGTATCTTCCGGTATTCTATGGTCCACAAAATCAAAAGCCTTGGTCATGTTCATGTTAAGAGCTGATATTGGTTGTCATATCTATGCCGTTCATAAATTGAGAGGAATTCACATATTAATCGACTCACCTTTTCTGAATCTCTAGTGTTGAGGAGTTAAAATTTTAAAATTTTCTAAATATAAGTAACGAGCTTTCCCGGCTTACTTCGTTACGCCATAGAATATAAGATACTACAAAAGACTTGGCTCTATAAACTATGTTCTTTTGCCTGCCCAGAATGGTCTTGATAAAAAAACAAAAAACAACCACAAACCACCTGTCAAAATATGTAAACAACGGAAAAAATATTGCACCTTGGGTTACATTATTTGATTTTAGGTAAGGATCCCTAATTTTTTTGAAAATGTAATATAGCCTATGACACTCGGGGTTAATGTAGCTTCCTACCAGTGAAAGAATTTTTCAAATCGGTTCAGTATTTCCGGAGCCTATTCGTTACAAACAAACAAACAAACAAATCTTTCCTCTTTATAATATTGGTATAGATAAGGTAAAACTGGCCTGTTAAAAAAATAATTGGAAAATATGGGGAAAAGAGTCACCGGACTATGAGATTAAGATGACAGTTTAATATTCCGTACGCGTCCATACAAAAAGAGAAATGTTTTTCACTACTGATTATTTTCCAATCGCCATGAAATTATAGTATTTTCCTAACACATTAGAAAACTGGCTTTGTACGTTTTTCTTTTTTCAATTGTGCTGCATGTCTCTTTTAATGATTTGGTTATGTTGGGTTTTATGAATATTGAGTTACATACCTTCGGAAGATTATAATATATATATATATTGTCATTTCAGTATTGAACGAAACCTAGAATTTTAACGTCAAATCTTAATAAAATTACAATAAAATTTTATTTTCTTTCTGTATCCGAGTTATAGAGATGGAGCCAGACAAAGGGACTGACAGGCACCGCCTTTACACCCCTTACCGCGCTGCATCACGTGTCAGCGATGACGGACGTACCACGACCAGAAAAGGTCTGAGTGAGCGTCGCAGCGCAGTGCAAAGGGAGCCCAGATCATCGCAGCGTACGCAGTTCAACATTCGGAATACAGAGTGTGCGGCCGTGCAGGATCAAGGTTATTGTGTATGAAATTGTGATTTCTAAAATTGTAATGTATATTATTTTTACCTTGTATAATGCCAAAAAAATGTATTCTTACTAGAGTTTGATTAACCGACTTCAAAAAGGAGGTTATCAGTTTGACATGAATGTTTGTATGTATGTTTGTCCGCGATTATCTCGCGTTTGGCTGAACCGATTTTCAGAAATGTATTAGTTACATTCAGGAGAAGATTTGAGTACCTATTTTAACCGACTTTGAAAAAGAGGAAGTTCTCAGTTTATGTATGTGTCAGTTTGTTGAAGGCGGGTCTCTTTTTGTAAAAAGCAAATTATTGAATAGCTTGATTAATAGTATAGAATAGCAGGCCGTATCCCTCGTGTGGCAAACGGTAGCTCAGCAGGCCGTGTCCGTCAAGTGGCAAACGGTAGCTCAGCAGGCCGTGTCCCTCGTGTGGCAAACGGTAGCTTGATTAATAGTATAGAATAGCAGGCCGTGTCCCTCGTGTGGCAAACGGTAGCTCAGCAGGCCGTGTCCGTCAAGTGGCAAACGGTAGCTCAGCTGGCCGTGTCCCTCGTGTGGCAAACGGTAGCTTGATTAATAGTATAGAATAGCAGGCCGTGTCCCTCGTGTGGCAAACGGTAGCTTGATAATAGTATAGAATAGCAGGCCGTGTCCCTCGTGTGGAAAACGGTAGCTCAGCAGGCCGTGTCCGTCAAGTGGCAAACGGTAGCTCAGCAGGCCGTGTTTCTCGTATGGCAAACGGTAGCTTGATTAATAGTATAGAATAGCAGGCCGTGTCCCTCGTGTGGCAAACGGTAGCTCAGCAGGCCGTGTCCGTCAAGTGGCAAACGGTAGCTCAGCAGGCCGTGTCCCTCGTGTGGCAAACGGTAGCTTGATTAATAGTATGGACTAGCAGGCCGTGTCCCTTGTGTGGCAAACGGTAGCTTGATTAATAGTATGGACTAGCAGGCCGTGTCCCTTGTGTGGCAAACGGTAGCTTGATTTATAGTATGGACTAGCAGGCCGTGTCCCTTGTGTGGCAAACGGTAGCTTGATTAAAATAATGGAACCAGGCCGTGTCTGTTGTGGCTTAAAATTTATTGAAACTTGAACTTGTTATTCTGGAATTTATATAAATTTGTTGAAGTTAGCTTATATTTAATTTATGTTTTTTTTTATGTGGGTGAACTAATTTATATTTATAAAGCTAATATGATTATATTTAGAAAAGACATTATATAGGCTTTAATCTTGATTTACTGATAATCTTTTTGTTATTTTTTACCAAAATTTTTAATTGTTTAAGCAATAGGTTGTATGAGATCATACATAATCGAGGAAGGCTGAGAATTCCGGAATAGGGACATTGAAAATACATGGAATGGTATTCCCTTAGAATTTTATAATGATATTTATAATGTAATATTTTTAAAAAGCATTAGTTTAAAATTAAAAAAAAAAAAGAAAAGTACAGTAAAGTTGTTCAATTGAGTGCAGAGTTGTGCAATGTTTTCATCACTTAATGTACTAATTTTAATTTTATTAAGTAATTTGTATTTTTGTACTGTTGTAAATTGAATTGTAATATCACAAAAGAACAAAAAAAAAAAGAGAGAGATAAATTGTACAGTAGAGTTTGTTACCCCTTTCTTCTCTACGCTGTAAAATCATTGTGAAAGGGAGTAGAATCATGACTTTGACTTTGACTGTGACTAAAGTGACTTCCGCTCGCCGAGTGTAAGGATGGTTATGTGTTGTCCGCATTTCTGGTCGCGTGTACGAGGACGAACTACACGCGGTCAGGATGGACGAGTGTAAGGATTGTTTCAAATAAACGAACATCGACGGTAGTCTAACTTCCGCCTGTTAACCAAAAGCATATAAATACCGCACTCGACGAGCGGGCGGGCATTCTGTTCTGAGCCTTCGCGCGACACAGACGTACTAAATACTTGTAAAAGACCTTGCTGACACGTTGGTGAGTAAAGAATAAAAGTAGTAAGTTGATCCTTGGGTTTTGTTTTTCTTACATGTTATTTTAATGAAATATTAAGAACACCACGAAAATATCTTGTACCCTTTCTTAATCGTGCACCACACAGTATCATATGAAATACAAATAATAATAGTAATGTAACGCAAATACCCAAGTCAAATAAATGATAAACTATTACTCCGTTTTAATCGGTTTCTCATTTCCATGGGATCTGGTTTCCTCCACGTATTCTTCATCATAATATTAATGATACCCTTCTTTCTCATACTGCTGACGTTTTACTTCTAGAAGTCTGGCCTTCTCTTCGTCCGCTTCTTGGGCCTGTTCCATTTTAATTCGTGCCTGAGCCCGTGCTATAGCAATCTGTAGAGACGTCGACACTCTCTTTTGTAAATCCTCATCAACCAGAGCGAACAGTTTCAGAACTCTTTTCCTAATTTCGGGAATTACTGTGACCAGCGACTCAGCAGCGTTCTCAGCCAACCTCTGTCTCTCAGCCTCAGATTTCAAAACATTTCGGTAAAAGTTTCTGGATGGTTCGAGATCAACGGCGGTGCTTTCTTCGATGACCAGACGTCGTCTGGGCGTAGCCAAGCCGACGTATGGAACTGGACCGTTGAAAGAATTAGGATAGTAATTCGGCACATCTTTCATGTTCGATTTAACGGGAAGCTTACCGTCCCTGTTGTATGTTTTTGCATATTTTGGACAGTTCACTTCAGCCCTGTTTAAATTGATGCCTAAACGGTTCCGTATAGAGTCAACATAAGCCAGTCTTCTAGCTATGTAGATCGCATCCGGGGATCCGTTGATGCCAGGCACGAGATGGGCTGGGTTGAACGCTGCCTGCTCGACTTCCCTGAAGAAATTCTTAGGATTCTCGTTTAAGACTATACGGCCAATAATAACAGTTTTGTAACTTCCTTTCGGCCAAAGAGCAGTGATGTCGAATGGATCAAATTCAAGATGTTTCAAATCTTTTTCAGAAATTACGTCCATATCAACGGTCCAAGTTGGGTACTGCTTACTTTCAATAGCATTATACAGATCTCTTATAAAATAGTCCAAGTCTCTGCTTCTTATTTCTGCAGCTTGGGCACTTGTATAATTGGCCAGGCCTTGATCGGTTCTATAGTTGATGCGAGCGTAGAATTTTTCTCCGTGTTTGTTGTAAAGTTCCAATGCGTGCTGGATAAAACTATCCATTTTTCTGTAACCCTTAGGGATGCCATAATCTGATAGAAGATACAAAAATGCATGCAGCGCATGCGGTCGCAGTGTGATGAAGTCATACCTGGCAGTTAAATCAATAAGGCCCGTTGAAGGGTTTCTTTTGAAAGAATGCGTTAAGGACTGGAAATCGATGGGATCCCTGTAAAAGTAGACGGGAACATGAACGCCGACGAGATCGAGATTTCCTTCTTTAGTATAGTATTTAATAGCCATGCCTCTGGTCTCTCTTTCAAAGTCACTGCCTCCAGTATTCTGAATTATGAGTGAGAAGCGACATAGAATATCAGTTTTCTTGCCGATGGGTCCATTGAAGAGTTCAGCTATGGTGTAGTTGGATATGTCATTGAGCAGCTCGAAGTATCCAAAAGCTCCAGCTCCCTTGGCGTGCACCACACGCTCCGGAATCCTCTCACTGTCAGAGTGCAGGAGTTGATCCATGAAGAACTCGTTCGTTATGAGATTAGTGTTGAGTGAAGTGATTTCTTGTATCTCAATTGGTTTACCTGATTCTGTGGTCATCACTCCTACAGGTTTCTGTTGAGAAAGTCATGAATTAACGTGTTTTAAATTTAATAAGATATTATTTAGCTTGACTCGAACCCAATAGGTACCATATCAAAAACAATAGCATTTTCAATAATGATCATAAAAAGCCATACCTACCATCATAATTTATATCTAAAAGAATAATATATCCAATTGTTTGACAACTGGCCATGCCTTGCTTTTCCCATTACAAATTTTATGTGTCACCGCGAATTCATGGATTAAATTTGTATCTAATAGTTCTTCTTCGTCGTTCCCTCATGGCTGAGGATCGTGACCAATAATTATTTCCCTAATCTAATAGTTACGGATGATGAAATTTAGAAAGTAACAAAATATTATTTTAGAACTTACAGGGTGTTTCAGTTTGAAGTTCTCCAATTGCCTGGAGGCGGGGTCAAGCTGTATTTCATCACCAGGGCTCGCCGCTGCCAGGGCGACGAGCGAAAGAAACACGAGACGTCTAGCCGGGCCCATCTACACCGAACTAAGTCCAGGATCTACACAAAATCAGCCTCAAACCACGGCCGTTTATCCCTTCTATCGAAACGCTAGCCATAGGCGCCATCTTGAAACTGATGATGTGTGACGGCAAGTTGTTACTGTAGGATCATAATTTATTAATATTGCCCGTTAAGTTTTTATTAACCTATTAATTATTTCCCTTACACACGCTTTACGCAACATCAATTCTTGCATTCGGAAAGTAAAACGCAAAACCCAGTTTGTACAATAGTTGCATGTGTAAGAAATATAAAAATAATAGTAAGAAAAAAATAGTTTCCGGTGAAATATAAAAGTAATGAAGCATTTTATGAATACTGTTCTGAGTTTGACTAAAGATGGCTGTTTCATTGATTCATTAAAAGTGCTTTATTTAATACAATAAAGTTAAAATACTTATTAATGAAACGAATATTATAAATAAAAGACTTAAGAAATATGATATATAATTAAAATAAGAAAGTTATTAAATATGATGAATAATGTTTATTATTTAAAAGAAGGACTTGTAAATGTAAGAAGTAACAGGATGAAAAGATTAGAGCGGATTTAGAGGTTAGAATGATGACGTTTGAAAAAAAGGGTTACTGTAAAAATAAAAAGAGGAAATATTGGAATTGTAACAATAAATGTGGAACATGAACTATAAATGACTGTGGTTTACTTTTGGGATACTGGATTATCTTAATACATGAAATTATATAAATTAATTTCACCACCATTATTTGCCAGTTTCCGGCTAGGTGTTTCTTCATTAAGCTCTGTAGGTCCGGGCGTAATAATAGGTCTACGGTATGCCCTGCCTGTCGTAAAAGGCGACTAAAAGGGTCTGTGGGGTCGTAGGTGTGAAGGGCGGGGGCCCGACACACCCATCAAACGGCCCCGAGACAGGCCGCGGCACAGCTTGTGGCGCTGTGCCGCCGCAGTTCCAAAGGCGAGCCGTGGAGGGAACAATATGCCCTCCCCGAGCACTGAGCTGATATTAGCTGAGCGTGGGAAGACTTCCGGCGCTATAATGCGTAGTTCTCAGGGTTCTTCCCAAAAGCGCCAAGACGGCCGCCGGGGGGTTTTAGTAGGTGCGAGCCCCACATACTCCCGACGCTCCCCCGAGCGTCGGGAAATGCGATAGGCATTTCCCCTCGTTACCAAAAATAAAAAAGGTAAAAAAAAACTACTTCATTATAAAAATAACCTTATTAAATATAATAATAATAACTTTATTTCTCAAGCAACAGGGCTCACATTGTTAGTACCTAATAAATTAAAACTATATACAATGTTAACTAATTTAATGTAAGCGAAACTGTAGGTTTTTTTTTTCTTTCTCCAAAATTTGTAATTGTTTCTTTAATTTACACCTTATAACGGTATGTTCCGTAAATAAATAAATACAATGGTTAAAATACTTAAATGTAACTTTAAATTATACTTAAATTATTTACAAAAAACAGTGCAGTCTCACACAATGCCGCATATAATAGTGCGAATCAACCCGACTCGCAATCGCAATATTATTTAGGATGGTGTTGGGGCTGGGGCTGGGGCTGAAGTTAGCTTAACTTAAAAAATCCACCAAAGGAAATAATAAAATATCCTAAACTTATTAATAAATGTGTCACTTACTGGATGATTCTTGGCGAAATCCGGGAGAACTCGGTTGGAAGGGTCGACCTGACTCCCAGCTGTCAGTCCCAGCAGGCAGCACATCCAAACCAGCCTCATGATGACCAGTCTAGACCAGCCTGTCTAATGGAAGTACGCATCCGCTAACGAATTATTAAAACCACCAATAATTTAACATTGTTGCATGTTTATATAATTACTTTGTATCGAACACATTTGATTGTAATCGAGGATCTGTCAGTGTTTTTTTACGCGTTTTTATTTAGTAACAGAACAGAAAGATGTAATTTGCGATGTGGAATGAAAACTTTGCACAATAATCACAATAAGTTATATTATGGAGCTCTTTAAGCAATAAATAATCCGCTGGAGGGAATAAGAAACCGTCTGGAAAACAGGTGCCACCAAAATCTACCCAGAAGAAGCAGGTTGACGAGGAGGGCTTCATCAGGGTAGAGAAGAAGAAGAGGAAGCCTTCAAACCGTAACCTCTGTGGCACAGCCCCGACCGGACCGACACTGCGTCCCGCCGTGCCCACGACGCCGCTGTACGTGTCCCGACTCCACTGGTCTACGAAGGTCACAGACGTCGTTGACTACGTGGTGAAGAAGTCCAGCTTCAACTTGAGGGTTGAGCTGTTGGAGGCTCGCCATAAAACGAATTTCAATTCGTTTTTGGTGAGAGTGCCCACGCATCACCTAGCAAAGTTCATGAAGGAGGACTTCTGGCCGCAGGGTGTCGTATTTCGGAAGTTCCAAGGTCGACTGCCTGCCGATACTGCCCACACGTCAGCGACCATACGTGTAAAATAGCCATAGTTAACTTAATAGTTAAAAATTTTATTATCTATTTTTAGTTTTAAGGTATTTATCAATATGGGCCTCTGTTTATGTTATTTAACATCTTCTAATGTAAATATTGCCTGAAATAAATGAATTTTATTATTATCTATACCAATATTATAAAGAGGAAAGATTTGTTTGTTTGTTTGTTTGTAACGAATAGGCTCCGGAAATACTGAACCGATTTGAAAAATTCTTTCACTGGTAGGAAGCAACATTAACCTCGAGTGTCATAGGCTATATTAGATTTCCAAAAAAATTAGGGATCCTTACCTAAACTCAAATAATGTAACCCAAGGTGCAATATTTTTTCCGTTGTTTACATATTTTGACAGTTGGTTTGTTGTTGTTGTTTGTTTTTTATCAAGCCCATTCTGGGCAGGCAAAAGAACATAGTCTATAGAGCCAAGTCTTTTGTAGTATCTTATATTCTATGGCGTAACGAAGTAAGCCGGGAAAGCTCGTTATTAATAAAAAGGGGACTCGCTCTTGCTTAGGCTCTATTACATATGTTTTAGTAATTAAAATAATAAATATTTTATTAAATATTATTTGATAGATAGATAGATAGATAGATAGTAAATTTATTTCAGAAGTAATACACAACACATTTTTAAGATTAATTAGCAAAAACACAGTATGATTACAAAAAAACACGATTGTACATCTTGCATTACAAAATTCAACAAATTTACACACAGTGTAAGGCACAGTGGCGCATATTACATCCGAAATAAGCTCCGACTCAGCATATTGTCACAGAAACCTATGACGCTGGTATTCTGCCGGTACCTTTCCGAGAGAGGGTAAAAAGAATATAAATTATAGCTAGTTATAAATAAATTAATCTTGCGTATAAAAATATATATGTAAACGTAAGAATATTTCCCATACCCAGATTATACGGGTTCTACCATAATAATAAGAACAAATAAGTGCTTAAAAAAGAAAATAAATAAAAGAATAAATTATAATACTATTAGAAATAAATAAATTGACTTATCGCTCCAAGTACATGGATATCCTATCCTAAATAAAAAACTAGAAATAAAATTTAAATTTAGATAGGTAAATAAATAAATAAATCAAATTACATTCAACCTACCAGGGAGTCTCCCAAGTACAAGGCACATTTTGCTGTTGCGATGTCAGAAAGTACGATTTTAATTCTTTTTTAAAAACAAAAAGCGAACTGGCTCTGCGTAAAGGAGGGGGAATGTTATTCCAGCACAATGTTGCCTGGTATGGTTTCCGGTAGGAAACTGCCGCGGAAAGCTGCTGTACGATGATGAGGAACCGATAGGGAGTTAGCAAGCGATCTTATACCGTACCTAAGATTTGCACTTCGCCATGAAAGTTTTTTAAATAAATAGGCAGGTTACTTAGTATGAATCACGCCAAAAAGTAAACTAGCAAAATAAAGTTTCTGTCGACTTTGCATTTTCAAAATTTTAGCACCAATCAAAAAAGGTGTTACATGAGTTCGAGGCGGAATCCTAAAACAGAAACGGGCGCATACATTTTGTACTCTTTGGATCATTTGTACTTTTGCATGATCCAAAGAGTACAAAATGCATGCATTTGCATTTTGTATTTTTTTCTGAAGTAAACATGGACCGTAAGCTGTTATACAATAATTAAGCTTCGTTAAAACAAGACTCGCATAACAATACACGCATATTTACACTAAGAAAAGGTCTGATCTGGTACAGAACGGAAATTCGGAAAAAACAGTTTTTTACGATCTCCGAGACATGTTTGCTTAATCACATGCATTTGTTTGAGCTGCGAGATAATTTTAAACATTTAATCGCGTGTACAAATGAGTGAGTGCATGCTGCCGCGGCTGCAGCGGGAACATGACGGACAATTTGTCGAATTTGTCGTATCTATCTGTCACTTTTGTCGATCATCTCCATACATTTTCCAGCATTTAAATGTCAAAAGCGATTAAAAGTGACAAAAAGATTCGACAAATGGTCCGCCATGCTGCGGAAGCTGGCTTCAAATAAATACGCGATCGAAGATCAGAGTGAATTCGCCTGCGATGATTTAATGGGCTGAAGCACGCAGGACTTAACGTCTCTCCACACTTACTATTTTAATTAACTTTCTGGTAGTAATAGCATTCAAAATATCATTGTCAATCAATATTTATGAATCACATACTTACCAATATTTTCAAGGCTATACAAATGCTATCGTACCAAAAAATACAGTTTTCTGTTAATGATGCCGTTAAGAGCCAGTTTACAGCGATGCCAGCGCCATTCGCGAAAAAAATGAATATCTTCTAAACTAAGGCAAATATCAATAACTAGAGGCTGCCCCGCGGTTTTTCCCGCGCATATTTCTCATAAACACAAAATTCCCGTTTTTTTCCCGTTCCCGTGGGAATTTCTGGAAATCCCTTTTTAGTGCTCACCTACACTCCCTAAGGAACCTACATGCAAAATTTCAGCCCGCTACGCCCAGTAGTTTCGGCTCTGCGTTGTCTGTCTGTCAGTCAGTCAGTCAGTCAGTCAGTCAGTCAGTCAGTCAGTCAGTAACGGAAGAGTTTTATATATATTGATGTAGCACAGTATGACGTATTTTAAGGGCACTGTTGTATAGCTTTTAGGTTAAAGACCAAAGAAAGCTACAAAGTGTTGCTAAAAGTGGCCACTTTTAGCATCAATCTGTTTATAATTTTGTTCTTTTAAGTTAGGACTTCTTTACTGTGCCCTAAAATTACTAGCTACATTATCTAGTGTCATACTGTGCCACATTTTTGATATTTGCCTTAGTTTAGAAGATATAATTTTTTTTCGCGAATGTCGCTAGCATTGCGGTAAACTGGCTCTTAATGTCTTGGCAATCCTACTAGTAACATGAATTATATCAATCGCATAAGATGACACCGATTTAAAATTTTATCAATACTATAAATTAACCGTGGGGGTCTACTTCTCTGGTTTGTTGTATGGTAAATACGTGACATCCAGTCTAATTTGACATACGTCAAATAACTTAAATGCTCTTTAACTTTTTATGAATAACAGGGTAAATCTATAGTTTAGAAGACGATGAAAGGACTAAAGCACAGAATCACAGGAGTTTACGCTATATATACAGAGTAGTTAAACTCAATATTATAGTAACTTTGACTGCTCCGTAGCTCAGTTGGCAGTGATGTGGACTGAGTAAGCGTGAGCACCCGGGTTCGATTCCTGGGCGGGGCGAATATTGATATCATGAATATCGATGTTTGTTTCCGGTCTGGGTGTGATGTTCGTCTCTGTGTGTGTTTCGGGCTCCCTAGATACAGGTTCTTCCTAGTTAGGGGCTCTGAGTGTGATGTGTTATTATTATTATATTATAACTCTCTTGCTCAGAGAGGAGATAAGCTGTCTCTACAGATTATGCAAATTGCTTATTTCAGAACCAATGTTTGATTATATTAAACCAGAGGCTGCCCCGCGGTATCACACGCGCATATTTCTCATAAACACAAAAATCTCGTTTTCTCTCGTTCCCATGGGAATTTCGGGAAATCCTTTCTTAGTGCTCGCCTACACTCCCCAAGGAACCCACGTGCAAAATTTCAGCCCGCTACGCCCAGTAGTTTCGGCTCTGCGAAGTCTGTCAGTCAGTCAGTCAGTAACGGAAGAGTTTTATATATATTGATTTATTTGAAGGATTATGAGTTATACCGCAATACGAAAAATTAAACAAAAAAAGTATTATATTTTAAGTAAGTTATTATTAAACCATTCCGCAGCAATCAAAAGTTCTAAGTTTCATGATTATAAATGTTATTCTAATGAAATATTAAGAACACCACGAAAATATCTTGTACCCTTTCTTAATCGTGCACCACACAGTATCATATGAAATACAAATACGTAATAGTAATGTAACGCAAATACCCAAGTCAAATAAATGATAAACTATTACTCCTTTTTCATCGGTTTCTCATTTCCATTGGATCTGGTTTCCTCCACGTATTCTTCATCATAATATTTATGATACCCTTCTTTCTCATACTGCTGACGTTTTAGTTCTAGAAGTCTGGCCTTCTCTTCGTCCGCTTCTTGGGCCTGTTCCATTCTAATTCGTGCCTGAGCCCGTGCTATAGCAATCTGCAGAGCCGTCGACACTCTCTTTTGTAAGTCCTCATCAACCAGAGCGAACAGTTTCAGAACTCTTTTCCTAATCTCGGGAATTACTGTGACCAGCGACTCAGCAGCGTTCTCAGCCAACCTCTGTCTCTCAGCCTCAGATTTCAAAACATTTCGGTAAAAGTTTCTGGATGGTTCGAGATCAACGGCGTTGCTTTCTTCGATGACCAGACGTCGTCTGGGCGTAGCCATGCCGACGTAAGGAACTGGACCGTTGAAAGAATTAGGATAGTAATTCGGCACATCTTTCATGTTCGATTTAACGGGAAGCTTACCGTCCCTGTTGTATGTTTTTGCATATTTTGGGCAGTTTACTTCAGCCCTGTTCAAATTGATGCCTAAACGGTTCCGTATAGAGTCAACATAAGCCAGTCTTCTAGCTATGTAGATCGCATCCGGGGATCCGTTGATGCCAGGCACGAGATGGGCTGGGTTGAACGCTGCCTGCTCGACTTCCCTAAAGAAATTCTTAGGATTCTCGTTCAAGACTATACGGCCAATAATTACAGTTTTATAACTTCCTTTTGGCCAAAGAGCAGTCATGTCGAATGGATCAAATTCAAGATGTTTCAAATCTTTTTCAGAAATGACGTCCATATCAACGGTCCAAGTTGGGTACTTCTTACTTTCAATAGCATTGTACAGATCTCTTATAAAATAGTCCAAGTCTCTGCTCCTTAATTCAGCGGCTTGGGCATTTGTATAATTCGCCAGGCCTTGATCGGTTCTATAGTTGATGCGAGCGTAGAATTTTTCTCCGTGTTTGTTGTAAAGTTCCAATCCGTGCTGGATAAAACCATCCATTTTCCTGTAACCCTTAGGAATTCCATAATCTGATAAAAGGTACAAAAATGCATGCAGCGCATGCGGTCGTAGTGTGATGAAGTCATACCTGGCAGTGAAATCAATAAGGCCCGTTGAAGGGTTTCTTTTGAAAGAATGCGTGAAGGAATGGAAATCAATGGGATCCCTGTAAAAGTAGACGGGAATATGAAGGCCGATGAGATCGAGATTTCCTTCTTTAGTATAGTATTTAATAGCCATGCCTCTGGTCTCTCTTTCTAAGTCACTGCCTCCAGTATTCTGAACGACGAGTGAGAAGCGACATAGAATATCAGTTTTCTTGCCGACGGGTCCGTTGAAGAGTTCTGCTATGGTGTAGTTGGAGATGTCATTGAGCAGCTCGAAGTATCCAAACGCTCCAGCTCCCTTGGCGTGCACCACACGCTCCGGAATCCTCTCACTGTCAGAGTGCAGGAGTTGATCCATGAAGAACTCGTTCGTTATGAGATCAGTGTTCAGTGAAGTGATTTCTTGTATCTCGATTGGTTTACCTGATTCTGTGGTCATCACTCCTACAGGTTTCTGTTGATAAAGTCATTAGTTACAGGTGTTTTAAATTTAATAAGATATTATTTAGCATTGAATGTAAGTTTATCTAAATAGGTCGTACCATAGCTAAAAAAAATTTTAATAGCATCTTCATTAATGAAAAAAAAATTGCTATACAATATTTTTTTAGATATAAAAGAATATATCCAATTTTTTGACAACTGGCCATGCCTTGTTTGCATTAATCCCGTTACAAATTTTATGTGGCACCGCGAATTCATGGATTAAATTTGTATCTAATAGACGTATGATGAAATTTAGAAAGTAACAAAATATTATTTTAGAACTCACAGGGTGTTTCAGTTTGAAGTTCTCCAGTTGCCTGGAGGCAGGGTCGAGCTGTATTTCATCACCAGGGCTCGCCGCTGCCAGGGCGACGAGCGAAAGAAACACGAGACCTCTAGCCGGGCCCATCTTCACCGAACTAAGTCCAGGATCTACAGCTACACAAAATCTGCCTACAAAGACCTTACGGTTTCTACTGTTAATGTTACTATAGTTGCAACAATGTATATGTTATTAACTTAAACGTTAGATTGCGTGAGGTTCTTCTTAATTTGTTTAATTGTTTCTCTGTTGCGGTCAATGTTTAAAATTTGGTAATCTTTTATTGAGTAAAGTTAAAATAACAATAAAACAATTATAACACGCATTTACATGAAATGTCAATAAGTGTGCCTAATTGACATAATGAATAATATGAAACAAAATTTTCGTTTCGATTTAATAAATTAATGATTTTAATAAATTTGCCATATTTTTATACTTATACCACTTACATACTTACACTTTTTGTTTTTTAATTAATATTTTAAGTTATCATATTTGAAAAATATTTTTAACCTTGCAAAATAAAAGACACTCAGGTACATATATATTAATATGTTTTAAAGTTTAATCTTTCTCAAGCTTATATTTACATTTAAAACAATGTAAAGCATGTTTAATTCTGCACGTAACATAATAAATAAGTTCTTGCAAATAGTAAATTGCTATAATAAGGTGTAATAATTAAGAATAATAGACGTTTAAATAATCGTTCTATAGGAGATATTACATGTATTGTAAGTATATGAAAAAAGGCAAGTCTAGGTTATTATTAATGAAAATTGGTGCATTATAACTTTAAGGTCAAACGGTTCCTACTCTTTATTGTACCGTTGATTGATTTAGCAGGTTTTCTCTTTGTGGATTGTTATTAAAATTATTATTTTGTAAAGAAGGAAGCTAAGCTATTTATAATAATATCATGATCGTGAACTCGTGCTTGTTGTGTGTGAACGGAACACCTTGAGCCGTATTATTTTCGCGTACTTTTTTTTTTTTTTAAGGCGGGGAAACTCCTAACGAGTACCCTGCAGCCCCGGGGGGAGCCGCAGGGTTATGTGGGGTTCGCACCCACTAAAACCCCGCCGGTGTCCTTCTCGGCTGATAGCAGGAGGGTCGCGGGTAAGCCTGTGGAATTCTCCGCGACCCCCCCCCCCAGCATTGGCTGTGTAGCCTCTTCACGGGGGGACAGGTGAAGATAGTCCCCCCTGAGCGCGGATGGCTCTTCCTACGCTCGACGGCGGAAACGGGACACCGCGTTCCGCCGTCCTTCTCGGGGCCGTTATATGACTACTTTTCGCGTACCTAGTCCAAGTCCATGTTAAAGTCCAGCAGCGATCCATAGTAACTTTTCTCTACATTTTTAGAGAATACTCAAAAACGTGATATTTTACAATTGACAAATCATAAAATAAGACAATAATGAGTTTGTGTGCTTTTTAAAATAAGAGGATGAGCACCCTAGTTTTGTTTATTCAATTCATTCACAGTGTTAAAGAAGCATTATGTGGCTACAGGGTTGTTTCCATAAGGGTGGGTTGGTTATATAAGTAGCGTTTCTACTATAAGCCCTGTAGGTCCGGGCGTAAGAATAGGTCTACGGTATGCCCTGCCTGTCGTAAGAGGCGACTAAAAGGGGTCTTTGGGGTCGTGGGTGTGAAGGGCGGGGGCCCGACACACTCATCAAACGGCCCTGAGATGGGCGGCGGCACAACTTGTGGCACTGTGCCGCCGCAGCTCCAAAGGCGAGCCGGGGAGGGAACAATATGCCCTCCCCGAGCATGAAGCTAATAGTAGCTGAGCGTGGGAAGACTTCGGACACTATAATGTGTGGTTCCCGGGGTTCTTTCCAAAAGCGCCAAGACGGCCGCCGAGGGGTGTTAGTGGGTGCGAGCCCCACATACCCCCGACGCTCCCCCGAGCGTCGGGAAATGCGATAGGCATTTAATTTTCCCCTCGTTAAAAAAAAAAAAAAAGTAGCGTTTCTACTATACTAAGTTCATGATCAATATATGCTTTTTAACTATGCGATTGTTTAACCACAGTATAATAAATCGTACTACATAGAGTATGGGCACTCCCTACTCCCTGCCTCCCTCGGCAAGTGGGGCGCCCCCGCTCTTGGTTACCTTTCAGTTACCGCTCAGTACAAATAGCACGTCTTATCTCATTCAAACAAGCATGATACGCGTGCACGTACACTAGATTAGCTGTGTGCGAAACAACGCGCTTTTTAACCGACTTCAAAAAAGGTGGTTATCAGTTTGACCTGTATGTGTGTATGTATATATGCGGTTGTCAGATAAGTATTTGTTACATAGGAAAAGGTTTTAGTACCTATTTTAACCGACTTCGAAAAAGAGGAAGTGTTCAGTTGATATATGTGTCAGTTTATTAAAGGCGGGTTCCTTATTTTGGAAAAATGAAATAATTTCTATGAAGTGTTCGAGATGTGTTATAATATAACCGAGAAAATATCAAAAAGATTTTCCCGCTCTACCTAGTAGCTAGTAGGTAGGCAAGGCAGCCACGGTTCGGCGGCTGGGTGTGTTGTACGAGGGCTTGGCGCGACTTGCCCTCTGCGTAAGGGTGTATTTTTAGAAATCACAAAGCTTTACAAATCACAAGGTATACCTTTGAATAGGAACTCATTAAAGTCTTCCAACTCTTATAATAAACGTAATCGAAAGAATAAAACGCAAAAAATAACATTGGTAAGTAAGTATAGCAGCGTAGCAGGTCTTTCTAAAATGATTTTTTTTAAAACATTCGTTTCTTTTACGACATTTTGGTTTTGTCCTCTGCTATCGTCAATTTTTTTATTATGTTTTGTTCTTTACTAAAAGCTCTTATTTAGATACGCTCGTGTGTAACGTACGTCTTTGATTATTATTATGTAATGGTTTATTTAAGTCTAAGCTCCATCAGTTTTTATCAGTGCTGCGTGCGTCAAAGACTTGATGAAGCCTTTGTAGGTTTTGGTTTAATTTCGTCGGATTATTTGTGAATTATTTACGAGCAACGCAAACGTTGTTTAACATATTATAGTAAACATCGATTTTTAAGTTTTCATCGATTTCATACATTAAAAATTGAGGGTTTTTATTTTACCATATGCCAATTAACGATATTCTACAAGTCCATCTGAAGACAGGTTGATTTTACATTCGTTTGTCTGAGACGTTTGATGGGCGCTCCTGAATCACCTCGCCTCCACAGTTTAGGATACTTAACTAAATTTAAGGTACCAACTAAGTATTCGTAATTGACTTACAATCAAAAGTGATACCTTGTTATCCTTTATTGAATAAATCATTTTTTATTTTCATTTTTATTACAAAAGATAATTAAATTACAAGTAGAGGTTCTACGATTCTACCTTGTTTGGAGCTCTGAGTGTGATACGTTATACCTTGACTTAGTCAAGTTATTTCGGAGTAGATAATGCACTCGATTAATGTAAATTTAGTTTTATGAAAAAAAAAAAAGATCATGAAGATGTAAAATCCTAAGGTCTGCAAAGGTCATATCATATAAAGCTGGTGCGAAAATAATTCCGCTCTCAGTCGCCTTCAACAAGCAAAGTGAGTTCAAATAAATGAATGCAGCTGCACACTAAAAGCGAGATAGTGATGTGACTCTATAAAATGATTATTTAAGAAAGAAAAGACGTTTATTTACAAGCCACAACGACACAATGAAAAAAAAAAACCATTAAGTGGCTTGGAGGTGCTATGCCGTTGAGTGTCGCTGCATCTGCAAAATGGTAACAGCTCAGCATGTACTGATAATTAGTACCGTCAGCGCTAATTTTCAGCTAGTGCCAGCGTTACCCACTTATCTTAGTTGTACACGTACACGTTTTAAAGTTGTATAGTTACTATAATATTATCTCAAACAATTTATTACATGGAAGTTGTATTCTTAGCCAAAAATACGTCCACTTCCAATACTGGGCATGTCACTCCCCCATAGATTATCGCAAGCACAAAAATTATGGGGGTATTTTGCCATAGTCGCCACACTTGGCAGGAGGGTTGGCGATGGCAGTATGGCTCTTCAAGTTTTTTAACGCCTTCTGAAAAGCCCACCAAATTGCCTCTTAGTACTTCAGTAGTAATGTATTTGTTGGCTTCATTATGGACGGACAATGACGGACATGTTTACTACATAGGCTTGGGTGACGTCATTGTATCGATTTTAGATGACTTCATATGACTTCGATGGTCAATGAAAAGTAAAACCTTAGTACATTTCAGTTTCCGCTGATGCATTACAGATTTATCTCTATTTATAAATAGAATTTTTATACCTTTTACTGTGTAATCAAATATTCTTGTTACTGTATTAAGAACTAGTAATTTGTGTGGATTGGCGTGAAGAACACATTGTTGTAGAGTTGTTGTGTACAGCAAACTCTACTACCTCTATATAATATAAGATTACTTCTCGATTAAGTAAAAACAAGTTTTCTAGATAAATATTAAAGGACAACCCTAGTAACAGCTTCCCAGTTCCTTTCAGCAGCCGCAGAAGTCTCACAGCGACTTCCGAACTAGGTCATAGAGTCATAGATTATGTAACGGCGTGAAATGAAGCTGGAGCCAGCTTCTTGTTGATTTTACTTATGGTTCGGTAAGGCTTCATATTGGCTTTCAATTTGAAAGAAATGCATTTTAAAAAGTTAAATTGAAAAACTAACTATTATTACCTACTTAATTATTTTACTGTCTTAAAAAAAACTTTGTTACTTCATTTGAATGTTGTGTGCCTCGTTTTGATAGCGTAAAATTAAATGTTAAAACTTTAGTTTCGTCATTGTATACTATGGGATATATTTTATTTTACTTTGCACAATTTGGTAAGACAACCCATGGACGCTCGTGAACACTACCGGCACTGACTGATAACCAGCGCTTTGGGCTCAAACCCATAGCAAATGCTGAGGCAGTGCCTTTGCTTTAGTGGCATATTGTTGCTGTAATATTGTTTGAGTTAACTTTTTTGTGTTTTGTTATTAAATTTTATACATTCCGTTGTCAAGTATACACCTGTGGGTCCGTGAATAGAGTTTTAGTCGGAAAGCAGCTGCGCTGAACACAAACCCACTCTTTAGTCTATAGCTCCTTGTCAATGGGACAGCTTAAGACTTAAGATAGTTTTTTTTTACATACTTAGCCTCTTTTGTGTCTCACTGCTGGGCAAAGGCCTCTCCCGCTTGCTTCCATTGCTCTCTGCGCATTGCAGTCTCCGGCCACTCAGTTCCCAGGTAGATATCAAGATCATCCCGCCATCTTCTTACTTAAGATAACTTTAACTTACAAAAAATACTACTTCTATCTTATTTACTTCAGTAAACGTTTAGGGCAATGGATTCAACTTATCTCGAATTTCTCTCATAAAATATTTATTTGATCGAGCCCAACCCCATAACTCGTTTACGCCACCAACATTATTCGCAGACGAAATATTTGGGTTATTGCAGTGATATTCGTCCAGATCTAGTTTAGGCATCTAGTTTGGCACAGTTCACAAGATATTCGCTAACCAGAAAAACAAAAAGCACATTCACTGGCAACGCTCTGTGATTGCGTGGGTAGTAGGAATTTATTACGAATGACCCAGAAAGCATAGGGCCTACTTCTTGAAGGAGATATTAAGGCGCATACAATACCAAAGTAGAGTCGTGGTAACGACACTCACTTATAACAAAAGTGTACTACGTTTACGTACATACGTACTGAATTTGTACAATAAAATTATCTAAAACCTATTAGGTATTCTGTGCTTTTACTTTAATTAATGTATGACATGCCTGAAAAAAGATGAATAATACTTTTCAATCGAAGTTCGCCGGGTCGACCAGTTTAAAATAAAACAAAAGAAAGAAAAATAAATTTATTCAATGCCACCGCCACAGCGAAATGAATTAGTGAAATTGTATAAAATTTGCAGGTTTTCAACATGTAGTATTTTTCAACTTTATTAAAATTTCATTACATACAGTAGAATACCTTCGAAGAAACTGAAAGTTGCGATAGTGTTAGCTTCCCTCCGGCCCTCTACTTGAGAGATTTTCCAATCGCCTTCCCGGGAAAATGTAAAGTAAGGTGAACTCTCAAACTATTTATTGGAAAATGCAGAAAATTCCCAATTGGAATTTCCAACTTGCATTATAAAATAAATCTTGCCTTGCAAAATACTTGAGTAGACGGCAGTAAAAGTATTTTTTCGGTTCAATGGACAGAACGCTTTGATAAGCTTATCATGAAAGGTTCAATAATCAAATAAAACATGTTTGGTTTATTGAATGTTTGAATAAATGATTCTTTCTGAAATTATTAGTAATGATTAAAGATATATTTTGTTTTATAAGATAAGTAGACTTGAGAAGAGAAACTTTATTGCAATATTTTATTTTTATTATTACGTTTTAGCATTTTTTTCCTGAATTGTAAGGATAAAGTAAACTTGTTAAGAAATGGTTAGTAGTTAGCAGGTTTTTGTTAAAAACTTTTTTTTTTTGTTCATTATATGTCATAAATATATGTAATTGACAAAGCTTGAAGGACTATGATAAAGTTTAGGGATACTAGGTATAATTATTGTTAATACACAAGAGTTCATTTATAATGTCAAAAGTTTTTCAGGAACACAAAGTTGACTAAAAAGCCACAATTCTATTTCAAGTTGTATATTGTACAACTAAAGTAAAAAGCTTCTGTTCAGTGTTTTAACTTAATTAAAGTGGTGGTGTGGGTGCGGAATGTTTACCTTTCATCTTTGCAAGTGTAGCCTTTAGGGCGTATTTTCACTAATCCACAGAGAACGCCTTCATATCTACAAAATTCTAATTTTTATCATGTCTTCTGTTATACCTTCTATAAATGATAAGAATATTGCTTGAAATAGGATATCGTTCGAATTTTTTTTTATTGGGATTGTCACAAAAATTTTGCATGCTTTAAGATTATCATTATTAAAACCAGTGAAAAAGTTCCGGTTAATTAGGTCAATGCTACTAGATAATCTACAAGTACCTAAAAGTTACAGTACCTACCTCATTTTACACATTTTCATCGAAAAACGCGTACAAACGCGTTCGTGTGAGGAATACCTTATGGTGACACTATACTCTGCAGTGGAAACACAAACACTCCATTTTAAACGGTTTGGTGATACCTTAATAAAATGTGAAAATAATTTGGTTATGACGGAAAAAAATTGACAGTTTTTATGTAAATTGGCTGATATCGGTTCTGCTTTTTTTTAGGTGGGGAAACTCCTAACGAGTACCCAATATCCCCAGGGGGAGCCGCAGGGTTATGTGGGGTTCTCACCCACTAAAACCCCGCCGGTGTCCATCTCGGCTGTTATCAAGGGGGTCACGGGAGATCTTTCGATCTTTGTGTTCAACTCCGCGACATGCGGTTATGCGTCGCCTAACATGGGTGACTAAAATCTTTTTTCTCTCTTAAGATCTGTGCTCTTGTCGTTAGAGCCTCCTCCATTCAACCCTGTTCCCCGCCAGCTGCTTGACCATCTGCACTGACTCGTTTTTTTATTTAACCAATGAAGCTTCCCCTTGGTCGTCCACGCTCATATATGAGGGTTTATTAGTGTAAACACAGCCTTAGCAGGCAAGAGTGAACTACGGGCAGCACTATCCTGATTAACCTAGTTCACGCTCTGCGGGCTCGATGTAGCTTCGCATTAGCACTTCCAGCGGCCGACAATGTACGAAGTAGCTCCGACAATACCTTTACGAGGTTTTAGACTACCTTACCAGTTCTATTACTTATTGTATTCTGTACAACTATACATATATATAATATATATATTGGATTTTGAAAATGTCGAATTGAAATTGCTTCAGACAACTCTGCATAGAAAGAAGGAAACACTTGTATAGTTGGCTGAAAGTCACTTATAGCTTGATCGGGTCAGCATGAGATAGAGATTAAAAATTTTAAATGGAGGTGATACGAGAATAAAATAAAATATTAAATTACTTTTAAAACTTAAAAACGTATGTAGGTAGGTAAAGCTAAACGCAAGTTACAAAAAAAACAATTTATTTAGCCCACCAAAACCAACATCTTTTCATAAGAAATTTGGCACGAAATCCTCTTAGAGTAGAATCATTTGACAGAGGAGGGCTCTTTGGGGGCGTCTCCAGGCGACCATTGTCGTAAGGCAAGGCAAACATTTGTTTGCCTGAGCCGCTTGGTGGGCACCCTGAACTACCTCGCCTCTAGCAGTATAGGATACTATACGAAATAAGGTATCAATATTAATTAGATTAGTCTAATTGACTTTCAATAAGCGATATCTTGTATCCTGTATTGAATAAATAATTTTTTACTTTACTTTTTTTTATATTTCGTGGTTTCATTTTCGATATAAATCATTTCACTAGGTAGTCCTTTCACCTACAAGGCAACATTCGCACGTTCTTACAAATAACTATTAGTCGATCGATTTAATCGATATCGATTACTCGATTAATTTGAAATTTACCCATGCTCCCATCCCTACCACTCTACGCGCCCATCACTAGCAGCGTCCGCCAAGCCTGTCATTCTTTTTCCGTGCGAGGCAACGAAAGCACGCGTTCGGATCTTGTTCGCAAAAAAAAATAATTTTTCAAGATACCGAATATTTTAACAAAAAATTAAGTGAGTTACTTAAACTTTGATGGATTTCATTATCCTCATACTATAAATCGAGAGACAATGTCTTATGTTACGGTAAGTTCATCTGCTTACCTACCTTCAAAAAAAAAAAAAAAATTTTTTAGACAGAAATTTCGAATTGAAATTCTGCATAAACTTACATTTAAAAAGTGTAAAAGAAATATTTTTGCAAAGCCATAGATTCGAACAAGAACCAGGCTGCCATACTGCCATAGATTCCAATAGGAACGCGGCAAAATTCAAAACTGTACATCATTTTTTATCATTAAAATAAATATTTTTGCAAAGCCATAGATTCGAACAAGAACCAGGCTACCATACTGCCATAGATTCCAATAGGAACGCGGCAAAATTAAAAACTGTACATTATTTTTTGTCATTAAAATAAATTTTTTTGCAAAGCCAGAGATTCAAATATGAACCAGGCTACCATACTGCCATAGATTCCAATAGGAACGCGGCAAAATGCAAAAATAATAATAATCATTTTTCATGCAAGTATAAAAATATAAAAAGCATAATTTTTCTTTTTTCTTCTTATTCCAGTAGGCGAAACGCCTTTACAATGTGAATGTGCCCAGAGCAAATATCATTCGAATATGAGGATATATTTCTAGCCGAAACTATTCCCTACAACCCATGATCAGGTCTAAATGAGACTGAATCACCAAAAATCATGATGGCGACATACCAAGTGCCAATTGCCACCACTGCATCAACAGTGACCACTTTCAATACCGTCACCAAAAACAGGTCCAAGCACCAGCAATAACTTCCTTATTGGAACTGGTAACGGTTACAACAACCAATTGAACTCGGACCCTGAGGCAAAGTTTAAATTTCCGGAACTGGACCCATAAATTTTATTAACCCTGGGCAAAGCCCTGGATGATGAACTAAAGTTGTGTGATTGAATCTACGATAATCTCTCTCAAATGGCTAGAGAAGTCAAGAAAAAAATCCTTCAGCAATATACTATTCCTAGCAACTACATATTGGTTCAAGCCTCAAAGCTAAATACTAAAATACTCTCATCTCAACTTGGACTGACTTCACATCACATCGGGGAGTAGGGCCATGGCCATTCTCCTAACTCAAGATATAAAATAGAGGCAATCAAGATTCTAAGCGAGGGCTCCCGTAGTTCATGCGACCTTTATAGCTCGGAGACACAAGCTCGCATTTAAAAGACTGCACCAGTTCTGACCAAGACGTTTTTGAATGTCTTTCAGTACAGTAAACGAGATGAAGCACTGTTCGGTGCCAAATTTTAGAGAAAATTAAATAAAGCTTCAAAATTGAACAGCAATGCCTTCAAATCAGGAAGACAGTAGTCTTCCCAGAAATACTGTTGCTTACACAACACAGCCGCCTCTACGAGCTCCACGGGCACAGCTTGGCCGCAGTTTCAGGAAAACTCAGGCACTCCTCGCTTTGCGAAAAACAAGGGGGGGGCGTGCCAGGGCCAGAGTACGAAGATACCACTCGTCAAGCTCCAAATTACAACGACCCATATACCGACGCAGTCGCACGTTTAGAGAACGACCCAAATCAGGCCACGTGCTCAACCACCATTCTGGCAGAATTCAGTACAATATTTTTAAAATGTGTTGGTTGTATATCACAAACAATAAAGGTATCCTTAATTGGATTTGTAACAGTATAATTAAATCTTTTTCTAATTTTCCACTTGAGCAATAATATGTTCCTGTTGTAACATGGTTAGCACAGTAACAACAAGAAATGTCAATCGCAACTAATAATTTGCTAGAACTCGTATCTAAAACCTTTTTGACACTAATTCAAATGGATGTAAGAGATTTAATTTTAACCTAAAACTGTTAAATAAATTTGTAAGTAACTAAACTTCATTTCGAAATGGCAGAACAGCATGCAAGCTATTATTACATGGCATCTATTGACCTAAAATGTCTCGTAACTTTTTATTTCTGTCGCTTAAAACTAGCGTAAATACTTACCTACGTTTCCTGTTTAAAGATGTGAACACACAGAATCTTGTTACCCACCTATGATTTCAACTCAATGCCTTATCTTATTGGCTCACGATAGCGCCTAGAACTTTTACTAAGATTAAAGAAGGGGTCGTAGGTCACTTGCGTTCATTTGGTCAAAAATTGGTAATTTTTTGTATGTGACGATATCCTTTACATAGACCGTAGTTACATGGAATATTTAAATTAAGTTAGGTTTACACTCAAATCACTCGAGTGCTTGGGCTTTTTTATAAACTATGAAAATAGTTAGCTTATAGCCACAAAATAATTACAAATTTTCAGGATTTAAGTAGATGACTTAAATATGACTTTATCACTTACAAGCCATAAACGTAATAAAATAATAGAATTGGTTCTGAAGTGTTCTCAACTACTTACCACCAGTTACAATCAGAAAATTTTCACAAATGATTGGCATCCTAATGTTCGCTAGCGCAGCATTACAAAAGGCTGGTTGAATCCAAAAATACTTGAAAGGCAAAGGTACAGGTACCTTCTACCTACCTTCTATTCAGAGAATACTATGATAATTATTTTACAGGACCTGAATTAATGAGTAATAATATTAAAAGCTCTTAAAATTTCATTAAACACAAAAATATGAGTCTTAAGTTAACACGGACTCGTGTGTAAAGTCGTAACTCAAACTTACTATAGTAATTATATGTCGTATTATTAGCAATATACTAAGCCTTAGATGCCCCGAAACTTAAAAAAATTGTTAATTTTTGTTTTGGGTAGATAACATATTAGCTATCAGCTACATTACCACACGAAGTTGCATACAATTTCCTAATTTCAATTAACTTACCAGATATATTTGGCCTTGGTTCGAGAAGCTAGCTAAAAATCTAGCTATTAGCATTTAGCATCCTATATTACACGAAATATAATTTAGAGGCAGATCGAAGATTTAATTTAAAGATGCTTTTCAAACATTCTAGCGCAAAACTTAAGAAATACTTTTCTTTGAAACAAGACCCAGATGCTACAAAGGGGGCATGCATATTTTTTCTATGCCGATCCTTCATTTTCCGTTTTTCTTAACGGCCTACAAAAAATTACTGAGGACGAAACGACCAGTATTCTAGTATTCCCTTCTAGTACTTCTATACCTGCCTGTTATCCTCCATTGATTGATATAGTTATTTCGTAATAATCACTTGAGGGCGTGACGAAAACCTATGTTGTCTACTAACAGGGACCGTCACCCTCTCCTACTCACGCTTACCCTGAGTGCCGCAGTATGCTCGAGCAGGCAATGCCAGGTCTCATTATCCTCTCAACAGCATCTCATCAGCATCTTATACTAGCCTCACTTTCTAATATTACTATTCAACAATATCAATATAATGTTTTTCAATACTATGATTAAATTAGATTCTTTCGAATGTTCTGTTTTTAGTGTAATTACTTTTCCCTCCGATGTCTTCGAAAAAGACGCATCACAGGATTCACAGGGCATCATCATAAGAGCCACCGCTTTATCTCTGCTTTTAGGCAGAAATATTTCTTCGGATGATTGCATCAGCACCTTCCTTAAAGGTGTTATAAACTAATACCCAATCCACCAAAGTACACAGGTACTTGGTAAGTATCCACAATTGGTTCTCAAAAATATCTAAAAATTTATACCAAACAAGAATGAACTTATCCTAGACAAAAGTAGCTTTACTAACATTATCTACAGCCTACAGCACACATGGTTGAAAGTCTTTCTCTAAATAACAGATTATTATAAATAAAAATAGCAATGGCATTAGAATCATAAAGTAAATGTAAATTTTATCAAAACTATAGGCGCTAAATGCAATCAAAAGCTATCAACCATTGTTAGTTTTACTTTATCTTACGGTGAATCCGTCTATATATAAGACGGTTATATAACCTTAACTAAATAAATCAGACCTAAATAAGCCAATCACCTCTTAACAACTGTGAAGCGTAACGTCCTCACAGGAACACAACAGCATAGTCAATAAGCATGTGGATCAGGCAGATCCTTGCGGTGTACGGCACACACAGCAGCACGCGACACGCCGCCGCCACATCGGCTGCTCATGTTACCGACGTCAATCTTGATCAGATCAAAAGACGGCCGCCTGGACCTCTACCTCTAACAAGTTTGCTAAATTTATCAATGACCTATGATGATTGATTATCAATTTTTTATCAAATCTCTGACCAAATTAGTTCATCAAAAAATATACAATAAGTATATTAGTATGTTATAAATTAATGTAGCTGAGTACCTACCTACCAAGTACTTACCTAAGTAACTACGCAATATTAAAATTTGAAGTACTCTTTAAACTAACTATAATGATTACTTTTATATGTTAAAATATAGTGTTTTTAACTAATAAGATGAGTAATTATTTAATAAGATTTGTAGGTACCTATACTAAGAGTTTAAATAAAACTAGCAAAAATTACATCTTTTTAATTAATATTGTTTCATTATCATGAAAAAATATAGACAAAACAATGTCTCTAAACATCTACCTAGTGAAATGATTTATATCGAAAATGAAACCACGAAATATAATATATGATCAAACGAACTTCTCAAGTGAAGTTCGATCAATATTATATGAGTGGTTTCATTTGAAGATATAAATCACCCTCCCTACCCAAATCCCGAGTTTTGTCAAAAAAGTCAATAAACGACGTAATTTATGCCAGAAATCTATCTCTAAAAAGAATGACAGGCTTGGCGGACGCTGCTAGTGATGGGCGCGTAGAGTGGTAGGGATGGGAGCATGGGTAAATTTCAAATTAATCGAGTAATCGATATCGATTAAATCGATCGACTAATAGTTATTTGTAAGAACGTGCGAATGTTGCCTTGTAGGTGAAAGGACTACCTAGTGAAATGATTTATATCTTCAAATGAAACCACTCATATAATATTGATCGAACTTCACTTGAGAAGTTCGTTTGATCATATATACTTTACTCTTCGGCTCGAAATGAATCGAAATTCTGGGCGATGATTTAATGCCACAAAAAGTTACTCTTTGTTTCATTCATTACCTGCTAGAAAATACGCTGGGAACGTCTCCAAGTAATCCAGATTTAGTGACCCTCACACATCTAATGACAAAATTCAGCTCTTAATTAATCAATCATCTTTTGCTTTCATCATGAAGTATTAAAATTATTCTAGTATGGTTAGGATAACAAACCGTTTTTCATGCAATGTGTCGTAGGGCCGCACAGCCGCTCAAGTTCAGTCTTCCAGTACATTGGGCAAGGGGGGGTGGAGACAGACAGGGCGGAGGTCAGTTTTTCCGAAACAACGAGCTTGGAATAATCTAGTGAACGGCTATTTACATAATCCCTATATTATGTGATGAACGACTGGCGTGACGTCAGGAGAAGTTTAAGATTATTTCTAGTAATTTTTTCTGCAAAAGAAGCCTTCGCTCGATATTTGATACTTAGGGTACTATTTATTATACAGTGATTTAGGTCTGATAGTAATTTTTTAAGGATGATAGTGTCAAGCAAGCACGTCACTCGTATGAAATCAAATCATTAGAGCAAGTAGGTCCACCGAGTGGGTCCCGCTAAAAACGACAGAAAACGATATGAGCTCCTTAAGAGATGTTGGGGAACGCCAATGTCAGAACAAAACTTTAAATGGTTCACATGTGTATTGTCGCCTTTTTTTTATCAGTAAATAAAAGAAACTATCAGTTTTCCAATTAAGTAGGTACCGACGTGGCAGAGTGGGCAGTGATGTGAAAAACGATACCTCGGGCACAATGTAGTCCCGGGGGTTTGATTTCCAGCGGCGGCGAACATTGCTTTACGAATACTTATCCATGTTTGTGTCTCTGAGTTTTCTTGTGGTAAATCTTTTATAAAGAGTTTTGGGCACCCAAAGATCATCAACGCATCCCACTCAAAGCCCATAGCAAGTAGAATCAGTGTTCTATCGCTTTTCAAACCAAGCGATTTTACTAATTTTCTTAACATACGTTTATGTGTTCGATTAAAGGATTTGTAATACTTTTTATTGCCCTGGCAACACTAGCTAAGTTAAAAAAAAAACGTCCTAAAATTAATAATTTGGAACTTATTATATTTCGAGAACATTCTTTACTTTTCGATGAATTTTATTTAAAGCTATGCCCAAAACTTACACAATGGACAGAATGTATGTAGAAATTTTTTGGCAATTACATTTAAACTATAGATTCTTTTTTTAAATAGAACATAATAGTTTGTTCTAAAGACGTTTGTGTTTAATTATATTGAATACTAATTATAAGATTCGGAAATATCATGTGTTGTATACGTACTACGTATGGATGTCCTGTTGTTCCAGAAATGGGTCAAGGGTGATGCCAGAAATAAATCCACTTTGGGGAGTCACATATAAAACGGTAATAAAGTTTTATTACGTTGTTCATTAATGTTGCCGCTTGTTTATTTGATTTTATTATTTAAAGGCTTCGAACGGTAGGCAGGGATACGTCGATAAGCGAAAGTAATTAATCATTGGGTAAAAAAGGTAAACGTGTAGTAAGGGTGATTTATAAAGCAAACGTCGTACTTAGATTTACTGTTCAATTAATAGTAATAACTACTTGGTTTGGTATTACAGGATAATCATAAATTTAGTGAAATAAAACAGTATTTAATATGACAGTAAGTAAACTGACTTATTAAGATTATTTTACTTACCTGTCTTTGATGCAGGTAATTTTTTTTAAGTACATATAATAAGTATGTGTAGGTGTATGATTTTTCAGATGAAAATTCAAAAGAAACACATCCATAGAGCCAATTCTTCGTCTGGCTGGAGACTGAAGACCGAAGATAATGCGAAAAACGTCGTCCACGTAAAACCCTAAAGAGTTAATCTATATTTCTGCGAATACAGAAAATTATAAATGCTAAGCTTAAAATATCGCCGACCGAACGAGATCCGCCGATTACAATATTAATGAGCCCTCCGCTCCGCAGCCACAAATTCTGATTTAGCTGCTTTTAGATTGGAATACCAACTTTAAATACTCTGAAAGCTAATAAATAAAAGTACTTCGAAAGTACTTATGTATAAGGAAAGATATAAACTCAATAATTTTAATAGATATAAGAATACTTAATAATATCCGTATGTTGTTCTCATGGTTGGTTTTCGATACTAATCATTTTGTCTAGAACACAGTGAAACTATAAAATTAATGCTATTTTTGCAATTAACACAGTATGCCAAAAGTGTGGCCTTTAAGCTTATAGCAATTTCTTCCTGATAGGTTTCATGTTCTTGACTGTATTGAAATGATAAATCCTACAGAAGTTTTAGGAAAAAACAGGTAGTCTACCTAACAGTTTTCTTTCTAATACTATGACCTAACAAGTCATTACAAATTCCAGCCATGAAACAAACCACCTAGCTTCTATAGATCATATGATTTGTCGACGTCAGATCAGCAGACCGTCCTCGCTACAGATTTGCATGCTTAATGACCGCTCAGAACAATCAGGCTTCCAACTCCGTACCTCGCTAAATCAAATCAAGTCAGCAGGCGGCAGGACTAGCGAGCGACGGAATTAATATTTACAGTTGCCACTGTACAAAACCTAACTCGTTTATAAATTCTTTGAGAGTTTAAAAAGAATCGTTGTTTGTTTTGAGTAAGAAAAATAAATAACAACTGGTCGACCTAAGCCAAATAGAGGCATAAGATCTAGCTGAAACGGCCACTTCATATGTACTTTAGCGATAATGTAGGTACGTGTGTGTGCCAGTGATGACTTACGGAACCGAGACATACGGGGGTCAAGTTTCTTAACTAAACACGATCGACTCGTAATTGTCTAGTTAGCGACTTCGTTACCCGTTGCTGTTTTCTTTGGGCCTGCAACAGAAATTGCCTTTGTTAAAGCGGTATTTAACATATGACAATTACAAGTCGATCGTTTTTGGTTAGAAAACTTGACCTCATGGTCGCTAACTATGGGCCTAATCAAGAAGCACAAGGTGACCCAAAGGGAAAAGGTTATGCTCGGATTTTCCTTGCGTGATCGAATCAGAAATGATTTGATCCGCAGAAAAACTAAAGTCAACGACATAGCCCAAATAGAATGATGAAATATTTTCTTCTAAAATTATTTTCGCAAATACTTTAATGCATAGGAACTTGAGAGTATTTAGAAAAATACGCAAAATGAAATGTAATAAAAATGCGTACACTTTTTATTACACTTTTTACAGCTGTTTATAGAACCGTAATAAAAAAACATAATTTTCTCGTGTTTTTCCACCACAATCAGTACTTTGTGTGTTCTCAGGCAGAGAACAAAGCCGTAAACTGTCAATCAAGTCAGACCAGAGACGTTTTATGGGCTGGCTAAAGAGCAGTTTTGAACCTATGTTTTAAGACTTTAACAACGATAACTCCTTTTAGCTTTAAATTTGTTAAAGAGCCTTTAGTAAGTAAGAACCTATATAGATATTTTATAAATTAAATGTATTATTAATTGAACAAAACAGTGTTTTTTCTTTCGGCAAAAGCTCCAGAGGACTAAATATACAAAAAAAAACACTCAATACTCTGAAAAATATTAAAGTTTTACAGAAAAGCATTATTTTTTTCAGTTTTAATTATCAGCTTGTTAACGATGTTAGCTTTTATGTTAATTATATTATTATAAGTTGGTTAATTATTATTATTTCATGCCTGATTGTCACCCGTTCCGCTCTAAAATAACGTATTTATTTCACAAAATTTAAATAATCAACATTCAAACGTAAAAACATAAGCAAGAAAAAAAAATAAACCACCTTGATTGGTCGCTATGGTTTCTGCTTTTATGATTCTGAAAACAGTACTTTCTCAGATTTTCTTAATTACTAAACACGTTGTATAACATAATCATATAACAGATCGTTCGTCCCTTGTTCACTCTTGAATATTTACCAGATACGTAAAAGCATCGACTGTTTAATTGCTAATGGGAATAGTTGCCGAAGACTACACGATAAGCGGTTTTCGCAATTGGATTTAATTAAAGTAGAATTTATTGTGACTGTCTGTTACATAATATATTTTTGTAATATTTGCTGTTAACATTCTTTTGCAATATGCATCACATTTAGCGTCCCTACAAAGAATGCAAGCACGCTCAGGCCAGGTTTAGGAAATAACATTGATGATATCCATCATCAAACTTTCAACCTTTCTCTATCTGAAAATGCCTATCAATTAGCGCCAAACTAATATTGGTTGGTTGGTTTAAATAAGCCAGTGCTGACCTCGTGTGAAATAAGTGCAACCCTGTCAAGCTCAAGCCTATATTAAAGCAGCTTAAAAACTAACCGTCTTATTCATAAAGATACAGTTCATTTTAAGTAGCGTTACTGGCGGTCTACTTCTCTGGTTTGTTGTATGGTAAATACGTGACATCCAGACTAAATTGACATACGTCAAATAACTAAAATGCTCTTTAACTTTTTTTGAATAACAGGGTAAATCTACTGAAAATGGTATCGGGGTCGTGTTCGAAGTGACAGTTGTTTATAGAACAACTCATTTTAAAAGCCTGAGGCAGAACATTCGCTAGGTACTAAAATAAAAGTATTATAAAATCGTTAGGTATTTAAAAACTAGGTTAATTAAAAACCTTTTTCCATTATTCCCGAGATACCGCAATGAACTTTTAGATTGTTCCGAAAGCCTTTGCGGTTGCTTCCCGGGGCGGTATTTAGGACCTTGTTAAAAGTTACAGTTTTATTTATTATAATTCTTTTTCTTTGCTCCATTACATTTGTGATGTAATTATTTATTTATTGCAGGAAGCAACGCAGGTAGGTATAATCACAGTAGATATCGTACGTATCCTACGTAGATTTTAATTATTTGAGTAAAATGAACAAAACTTGTAAGCTTAGGGGCTTAGGAGGCATCAATTTCAAAGCGGTTTTCGCGTAAGATATACTCGCGTGGTAAACATTTTCTGGAAGCATGTTAGGGACCGTGGCGGTGGCACAGCAGCACGAGAGGGCATTTTAAATCGATAATTATATCTTTCGTATCATCCCAAATCCCAAAATCCTCTGCCGTGCCCCCCATCATTTCTTCGTGCTTCGGCTGCAGTCTTCTTCATCATTATCATCCGTAGGATCAATTGAAGCTGGCCCACACCCGACGCAACAAGGACCCTGCTTCCTAAATGTTTTAATCACAGTGTCGGCAGGTACTAATATGAAAATAATTTACTATACGCTTTTTTGGGCGAATTTGATCAAATTTTGAGTAAAATAATTGTTACCATTTTCTGTTATCATTAGCAATATTTAGCAACATAAAAAGACATACAATTTTATAGGTATTTGCCAAATAAACCTTTTTAACCCTATAATACCCGATCGCTACCTTTTCCTGAGCCCCATAGCTACGACCTGGCATCCCGAGGGTTGGTTGACCTATTTCCGTCTTTCGTGGCCTGTGTCAGTTAGGGTACATTTACACTTATTACTTTATATTAACGCGGCACAGTTATCATGCATGACTGAATCACCAAGTTTTCTTCTTTAGTACTTTCCCTTGGATTTTAAGATCCTATTATTAATATAATACTTACTCATAGGGACTTTGCTCCATTGAATTCCTATATTAGATTCTTTAATATGATTATTTGCTGTTAAAAAAGCATTGGTAAAGAGTATAGGCTAACATGAAGAAGGTAGGTAATGCAAAAAAACAATACGCGTTGATACAGCGATAACAAATTTTCAATAAGTGTGGTGTGATGTCATCCCACAATTAGTTTATCATCCGATTATTGCAATTTACCCACAGTTACTGGAATCTAAAGTAGTTGCATTAAAGTTTCAGGCGAAAATTTATTTTTCTCTACCGGAACTAGACAGACTGTTCACTGCACCGGAAAGGTTGGGACTGGTATGTGACAATTGACCTTAGAGCCTGCCTTAAATAGACTTTTGAAATTGGAATCTAGTGCCAGTAGTCTGGTGATATTAATTGAAGCTCTAGTTTGCTATACGAAGCTTGCAAATTGCTTTTTGTGACATACATTTATCGCACACTTTTGGAGGTTGTTAATTTTTGTTATAACTTAAGTTTGCTATCTTTTGAAGAATTTATCCATACTTCTCTTCTATGGCTTAAAATGCCCTTAGTGGCTTTTAATCAAATAATTCACGATACAAGCTCTTTACATACCAAAATGTGGTGTGGACAGTAAATAATGATCTTAGAAGAAAATAAAAAAAGAATTATATGCAAATAATGAAAAAGCATTATAATTATACATATATCTGATGTAAAAAAAATGTGTTGTGTGGGCGTATTGCTCACTCCTACGCTCTGCTATCATCGTAAAAGCTGTGGTAAAAGCGACTTTACGACAATGTTTAGGCACGTTTAGAAATATTTCGAGCATGACGCCAAGCGTTTGGATTATGAAAATTGTTTGCATTATGAGACTGATGCGAATTATGATGTTCATTCATAAATTGCTACTAAAAGTACTTTTGTACATAAAACGCTCATAGAGTGTCGTTTGCTACGCTACTACGATTTTATACAAGAGGAGAAGTATAAATCACATATATTTTTATAATAAAACGTAAGTATACTTAGACTACCCAAGTCCGTAAATTTAATAATCTTATAATTGAATTAAGATTACGCTGTAAGTATTTTGTATTTACTAAGTGTATTCAAAATACCTCTGCTGAAAACGTGTATCTCTATAGCCAATCTAGCACTAAGCAAGAGACAAAAGACTCTATAAGAAGTTTGTCCAATCTTCTCAAATTTTGTCTTATTACATGGTAAAATAGTTTCTTTTTAGAAAAAAAAGAGACACACATTCAATAAATTGATACCTACATACATAAAACTGAAAACTCCCTTCTCTTTTCTGAAGTCGGTTAAATTTGGTACTATAACCGTCTCCTGAATGTAACATTTTTGTGAAAACCGCATCAAATCAGTTCAGCCAAACTCGAGATAATCGCGGACAAACATACATAAAAACATTAGTACACACAGGTCAAACTGATAACCTTGTTTTTTGAAGTCGGTTAAAAAATACGTTTAATTTGCCATTTCTTTTCGAATTTTAAACAAGCTTCTTGCTAAATAATAATAACTTTATAGTGAATCTTGAAGTATCGATGCTATAGGTACCAATTGGTTTGCTTAAATCTATTACATATAGGTATCTTTTACTGTGCACTTTATATGTAAAGTAGAGAATATGAGAATATTGATTATTTACTATACATAGATTTTTTGCATTTTAGATAATATCTATATTATAGGATATATCCTTAAATTCGATTAGTGGCTTACCTGTACAAAGATGTTTTTAAGCGTAGGATATCGATCCTAAGCTAAATATAGTCGAAACTTGACCTAGACCGGTAAACCAATTGGATTAAGCCAATGTCAATAATCAATCGATTATGTTGTTTGCCGATTTCACACTACGCCACTCCTTAAAAAATATGACATGACTGGTTACAGTAACGTTACACACTCGCAGGCCAGAGCACTTCACTAGATAGAACCTGTAACTAGGGTTCCCGAAATACACCCAGACTAGGAATCAAAAATCGATATCCATCAATCTTATCAATGTTCGCCTCCGCCAGGAATCGAACCCGTTGCAGTTGCAGACGTGTGGCTGTTTTACTTGAAATACTTACACTGACACCATACGCCTTATTTAATTTATCTACATTACCTACATTTTACTTATCATACTGATTTAGTTACAAGTTACAAGACGTCTTAAAACTCTATCTAAACGACCGGTACAGACGAATTTGCCAGAGGGTGACCTTGGAAGGACGTTCGTGCGTGACGCAGCCCTGTCCCCGCTCACCTGCCCCGCAGGCGGCGCGGGGTGCGGTCCCCACCTTCGAACAAGGGGGAGGGATGTTTTGGGAAATTATGTAACATTTTACAGGCGTCCTATTGTAACTCAGGGAATTAAATTCACGGTTTCGACTGAGCTGTGCCTAAGGGAGTTAGAGTATTTTTAAATTGTATTCCTTTTCGTAAGCTATTTGTTGACTAGTAAATTGTATTTAAATTATTGTGCTTTGGTAAAAATACATCTTAAAATTATTTTATTAGTTATAGGATTTGTTATTCTGACTAATGGATTTTTAACAAAATTAAATGAACCATTATTTAGGGTGGATGACGTTAAGTGACGGCCTAGGACGGCGTAACAGGTTATCTATGGTCTCGTGTTCCCTAGACAACATGAGCTATTTTGCAATACAGAAAAACCGGAAGTGTTACGCCGTTCTTAGACCGCCATTGTACGTATGGGAGGATCCTAAATCACGAACTCCAAACGAGTTTTGTGCCTAGTCGTCCGTAGGAAAACTATTGGAGCTCCTATCCTTCTAACTTAGCAAAAACTGCCAATATCCCATTTTCCTTAAGAACAAACAGTGCCTAAGAAATGAAAATAGCAACATCAATCGTAAAGTTATCTTGGCCGATCGAGTTCAGTATTTGCCTATCTAATCTAGATGTTTTTCTACTCTCTACGTCTCTGTCATTGACATTGATAGTATCTATTTCTGTCTCAACTTCGAAGTTGAATATTTTGAATGCTATAAATAAAATAAGTAAGTTTGGGTGCGAGCTCTAGCGTGCGTGCGTCCGTAAAGATTTATTAGACAGATGCTTTGCCTTAGTAAAACCATTTTTTCGTTACGTTTTCATGTCACATTAATCATAGGGCTCACAGAGGTTTTATTTGATGTTTTCTACCCACTTTCAAATTAAAAACCACAGGTTTAAAATAAAAATAAAAATTACTTCCATCTTGAAAATTTGCTTGCCTGTTAAATCACTTAAATTAAAGAGTTCTTCTAAAAAAACGGAGGCCGCTTAAAACATTGTTACGGAATAGGGTGCTGATCTGCGGATCATGCATCGATACCACGACAAAGAGGTTTATATTTCTTGTGAAAGAGTTTTCGTTTTTATTTCATATTGCAATAAAATAAGGTTATTTATTGCAATAAAGAAAAACTAATTATTAGGAAAACAAAATAGGTAAGTAAGTATCATCCATCTACGTATCAACGTAAGATTATTTATGTAATAAAGCTTATTACACATTCAAAGAATTTCTAGATGAATAAGATTATCTATGATAGCAAATACTCCTCATTTCTAAGTTTTTGATTAGATATTGAATTTTTTTTTTTTTTTTTGAACTGTTAACTCTTAACAATCTTTTGTTTTGTTACAAATGTAAAACAATGTCTTTTATATTTTTGTAATTTTGTATTTTTTGCATACCCAATAGGGTCTACAATTGAAACTTTTAAATGTACATTATTATCTGTACTTTAACATTGTAGAAGGCAAAATAAATATATTGAGTATTGAGTATTGAGTATTGAACGTAAATGAAAACCTATTTCATCGCTAAAATGCTTATTGCGCTATGTCTAATACATGTTAAGAATGATTATTTCGTACAGATTTTGACTTACGAAACCGAAATAATGTTTTGGAAAGCATGAATGTAAAAGACTTTAATCATATAGGTCAACTAATTTTTGGAACATTAGGTACAGAAATTAGACTAATTTGGATAAGCTTGACTTTTGAAAGCAATAAAGATAAAGCATGAGCATCATATTGTCTCATTATAAATCTATAATTATGTATACGAGAGGCTGCCCCACGGTTACTTTATTATTGTTACCCGCGCAGATTTCTCATAAACAGCTTTTTCCCGTTCTCATGGGAATTTAGTGCTCCCCTACACCCCCCAAGGAACCCACTTGCAAAATTTCAGCCCGCTTCGCCCAGTAGTTCCGGTTCTGCGTTGTCTGTCAGTCAGTCAGTCAGTAACGGAAGAGTTATTGATTGTATTATTATTCATTATGATTAAAATATCATCAACCGACCAAATATTATACGAATAGAATAGGTAAAATAAAGAGAGTGCCGTAACGTGAAACAACACGTGTAGCAAAAACTCACGAAACGAAGGATTCATAAGATTAATAGCGGTCAGGGGTACTATTACTTCCACATTTGCAACATTGCTTTTCGTCCACTCTAGAGGACGAATGACAATACAAATAAAAAACAATGAGGACGAAAAGCAATATTGCAAATGTAGCCATAATAGTACCCCAGGTCAAAAAATCAAATCAATATCTCAATATTTCTCTTTCGTTTTTTAGGCGCCCTGTTTCAATTGCCTCACACTGTAGATATGTGTCTAGGGTGCATTCACGAGCAAAGCTGGTAACAAGAGCTTGTTGGCGCTGGTTTGAAAACGACTACTTTGTACGTTAATACATGTTCTGTAATGTACATGTACATAGAGGTATTCCCTGCTACCACAAAAAAGTTAGACCGGTCTAAATCGCAAATTTGTATGACGAAATAGTGATTTAAACCTAGTCTAGGGATTTAGACCAGGTTTAACTCTTTTTGTGGTAGAACCGATTGTGTTTACTAGCCCAAAATTTATTAGACAATATAAAATAATAACAAAGTACAAAGCATAGAATTACCATAGGAAAACAAAACTTAATAATTGATAAATACTATTACTGGTACTATTAGGTATTCTGTGCTATTGATTTGAAGTAGTCCAACGTCCTGGTCACGTGGACTTATATAGTTCAGTCAGTGACCGAGGCGAGGTGTGGCTGATCCTTGTAAATTGGCTTTCAAAGTCTCGTGTTCATTATAATGAGAACTATTTATTTACTAAAGAAACGGCTACATACTGCGCTAGATAATGTTGCTTAGATTTTTTAAAGACACTAAATGTTGCTTTCAGGTTGAAAATCTAAGTAATAACCTACTGTTTGTTGCCTATAGTGGCCACCTTTTAGCAACAAACCGTATATTTGTTAGATCTTTATCCTGAAATCCTTTAAAATTGTAACCAAGATTATCTTCTAGTGCATCATTATCAAAAATTATTTTTCGGCCATGATTTAAATCCTAAAGCATGGCCGAACAAATATCTTCTAAACTTTAGAAGAAAATAATATTTTACCAAATTAGTAAGTACCTAAAACAACTAAAACTGACTTTTTCCTTATTGGATAGTAAAAAAACAAAGAAAATAATAGGAAAACCCTTAGGTAAAACATTAATCTTTTCTTTTTATTCGCCACAATTTAGATACCCTAATACACGTGGGTACTATCACAGTGGCGGTGGTGTGGGTGTATAATGTAAGTATCATGTCGTCGCCTTTATTTTTATACGAAAGCGATTTATAATTCAATAAGCCGCCGAATTCTTACTGAAATGTTTTCTAGTGGTTTTTCTCTTCTCAGAACTTCAGATTGTGTACGTATAGGTACATCGTCCAATTATTATCGTTTACTTGTTACAATATGTTTTTTTTTTATCAAGTGGCTTTGTTTGTTTTATTATTTCAGCCGAGCTACAGATTTTCATTTTTGTATCAGTGATGCTTCTAACTATGACGAGGATAATTTTCTTTCATTTAGCTTCACCTTGCAAAGGCATCTTAAAATCTAAGCTTTTCTCAAAATATCAAAGACAGGTTACATCCAATTTATTTCGCAATCGCGCGCTGAATTTCAAATTACCCTGAAATAAAAAGAAGGCATATGTATAGATAACTAACTGAAAGTTTTCCATTTACGCAGCTACGATTGATTGTTATTGTAACCAAGCTCTGTCTCGAAACTAGACGTTATTCGAGTCGTCTGGTTGACTGGATGACTGGCTATTTCAAAATTGGTTTCTAGTAACGAACGACATTGATTACGTATCGTATAAAATTTTAATTTTAATTTTTAAATGTTTTTTTATTTAATTTTAGCTAGGTAATTTAATTACTGTTATAATAAAGGATAAGTAGTCTAAGCTATCTAACCGTTTTCATTTAGCCATATCAGTTCAGTAGCAAAACAGAGATAATTTACTAATATTAGTTTAGATAAGTATAGAGCCCTTTAAAATTCAATCCAGTCAGTGACCGTGACCATGACATGACCTAACACAAAATGAACCAGGAACAACAACTTGATTTAGTGTAAGTAAGTACCAGGACAGCAGGAAACTGTGCGGTTCCCGCTAGGAAGGAACAATTGGTCCAATTAATCAACGTCAAAGTAATCACGCGGCCAGATTGTTCGCATCTGCTGCTGGTTACACTCTCAGCTAGTACTCAAGCTAGCACACTAGTTCTTAAATATTTTTATGATTAATTTAGTAGTAGACCCGGTGAACTTCGTACCGCCTATCAACATAAAACATCCTCTTGAATCACTATATCTATTTAAAAAAACCGCGTCATAATCTGTTGCATATAGTTTAAACTTTAAAGTATTAGGCTCAAATACCGACAGAAAGAGGGAAGCGTTTGTTTTATACCTACCTTGTATTGATTTTAGCAGCAGATAACTTTTTTTAGTAGTAGTTTTAGGAAACCCAAATATAGAAGTGTTTTTCAATTTTGGGAATTCCTTTAGTAATGTCCTTCCTTCTGCGTAGTTTCTGAATTTCGTTTATCAAAAACACGTTGTCTTACACAATTTTACTAGCCAAAAGATTAATTAAATTACTGGCTTTCTAAACTGTCTTTGCCACTGGCCTTAGTACAAATCCACTACGTCTAAATATAGAATTAAGCTGGAATCAGGGTAGTCGTAGAGATACGATTGGTGGTAAACCGAGAGGAGGTAGGTATATCTTAGCATTTAGGCTTTAGTGGAATCTAAAAAGAAAATATTATTGACGAATAGTCTAGGTAAAATTAGAACACCGAAGAAATATAAAACAGCATGCAGGTTTTTAAACTCTCTACGAGAGTTTGGGCTCCCTTATTTTGAACTTTACTAAGTTTGAACTTTATAAAATGACCACAAATAATAAAATGTATCGAAGAAATCCTTGCGGCGGATTACTTTCTCTGAGTCCTTATCCAATTCCTTAGACATTTACAAAATTAACATACTATATGGCTACTAATAAGTAAACTGAGGCGAATTTCAGGTAAAGCTAAAAGTGAGGTCGTTTTTTTTTGTCTCGCCTTGACGACGTTTATTTTGAAAAACGATTCTAAATAATAAGCCAGGCTATTTTGTCCTATTTGTCGGTTCAACGTCAAAATACCTCGATTATTGGACTTTCCAAAATACCTATCTACATAATTTGAATAGGTACACGTTGGCTGGCACTGCAGCGCTGTATCATCGCGTCGTCTTTACCATAAATATCTCCTTGATTTAAGATTCACGGCTTCACAAAAGATAAGGCAAACAAATAAGCCATTGCGCAAACTAAAGAAAGAAAAAATAATATTCAAATAGCAGCCAGTTTCAGAAAGGAAATCCTAGATGAAAAATTGCGTTTGGCACAGAGGCTGAAAATGGTAGGAGTTCTTGCGGCGCCGGCCGGATTATTGTTTGACCTTGAACTTGCCCGGGGAGTGGGTAGTGACGTCACTTAAAGAGGGGAGGGGGCGAAGGGCGGCTCCAAACCCTTCGAGCTAAAGATTTCACACAATAGAATGAACCCGCCACCCCGCTATTGCTTTAGGTGCAAATAATGGAACAAATTGAGTGGCAATCTAATGTTAGGCTTTAGTTTAAAGAACTAGCTAGAGGCATAATAAAAAGACTTGGTTTTACATTGTGACTTAGTTTTATGATTTGTAAATTTGGTGTTCTTAGCTTTGGTATAAAAGTGTTAAACGAAACCTAGCCTATAGAATCGTTGGATTCGTTGTTTTATAAAAAGAAAGAAAAAAATGATTTTTTACAAAAACCATGACACACACAAAAAAAGTTTATCAAATACAAGTGAGACAAAAATAATATTTAAAAAAAAAAAACAAATAATAAAAAAGAACACTAAAAACGACTACAACAGATAAAAAAACAACAATAAAACCAACAAGCAAAAAACAAAATATGTGAATAGTGTTTCGCAGTTGCTGTAAAATGGCACAAACTCAGCATTTGCTGAAGGCTTTCACTAACAGCGCTGATTTTCAGTCAATGCCAGCTATTACCTACCTCTCTCTGAATATAATACGCGGAAACATCAAGCCTATCTCACTCATCGTAATTCAATATTGAAAACGTCAGAACGCCAGGCGCGTGGTAAGGTGACCTAGTTTTCCCTACTTGAGAAGATCTACAGGTTAACTTGACTAGAGCTAGGAGCTCTTGGATCGCTCACCACCTTTTTCATGTTCAAAGAAAGAAGGGTTGATTTAATTTTAGGCTACTATAGAACATAAATTGTTGTTAATATTATTATTTATTAAATTATGTCTTTTAGAACATAAATTGTTGTTACATTGTTATTTATTATATTGAAAGTTTTTAACTTTTTAAATATAAGTAGGTATGTAGAAGTCCTGCACCTTGCCTGCGTTTTGAAGTTTAGTTTTTTTCCGTTTTCGTGGAAACTCTACACTATTATTATACACCTCTGGAAAAAATTACGATTTGGGCAGTACATACGTTGTCCGTCGGTTAGTCAGAGACGAAATAATAACATAGCGATTTTAGCATTAATTAAATTTTGAAAATGTTCATGATATACCTAGATCTTCTTCAATACCATTACCAATCAATACATAGTATAAAACAAAGTCGCTTCCCGCGTCTGTCCCTATGTATGCTTATATCTTTAAAACTATGTAACAGATTTCTATGCGGTTTTTTTAAAATTATAGAGTGATTCAAGAGGAAGGTTTATATGTATAATTCATGCACAACATAGTATAACAGGTAAGGCGGTACGAAGTTCGCCGGGTCGACTAGTACATAATATATGAATTAGGGGCTGTTTCTTTGTCTCGCTCGTTAAAACACGAGAACTCCTTGGTTAATTTAGCTAAGTTTTAGATAATTTGGTTTTGAAATGTTTGTACTAGTAGTTCAGACAGTTCAAGGAGAGTTTAAACCCTGTGAAAATGTGGAAAATTCACAATCGGGCACAGCTAGTTCTGATGAAAAAATCACTACAAATTAAAATATATGAGTAGCAGAAAACGAAGCAAATAATCCTAGGGTTCCAAGGTCATTAAGTGTAAGTAGAGGGCAATTACTCAGTTGATTTATGAGGCGTCTTCTCCGCTAACGAGAAATGTTGCCTGAAAGCTACTCGCAGGCGCTACGGATATTTTCCCTCCTACCTATAACAGTCGGGTAAGTAACAAAAAGCTTAAAGAATAGCACATATTATGGTAAATATAAAAATGGATCGTGGTTCGTTAGTCTCACTAAAACTGGAGAACGGCTGGAATTCGGTTTTGAAATGTTTGTCGTAGTCCAGGAAAGGTGAGGTGAGACAATAAGGAAAAATTAAAATTAAAAGGAAATTTTGTGATAAAGCTTCGTAATTAAAACCATGAAAAAAAAAACTGGGTGGAAAGTGAGGAGAGAGGAGGCGGTAAGTGGAAGTCTTGAACATGATTATTTTTATGATTGCTTGTATGAATTATATATACCTCAGCTCATGATTAGCGCTTACATTTGATTCATTGCACTCACTTATGTAAGTTAGGTGTATATCATGTATTTGTAAAATTTATCTAAACCTAAAATAAAATAATACATATAATATTTTATTAGATAGAAACATAACATCTTTTTACGTGTTCATTTTTAAATACTCCTACAACCATTTATTAAACCCAACTTAAATTTTAAAACTTGGGCTTAATCGGTTTAATCAATAAAAAATAAATAAATTTTATTTTCAAAATAACGTTTCTAACTAAATTTAATGCAAAACGAGCCAAGCTTCTATTCTATAATATGTTCCGAACTTCGATAATCAATATTATTCATATCATATCCCTTTTTAACAACACATAATTCGGTCTGTAAGTTAGAATTGTATCAGAAATAGCAATATGTAAGTTAAATAATTTTATCGTGACATTGAGACTTTATTGAAAGCTTTGAATAAAATAACAGATCGACGTCGTCGTATATATCGAACGAAATTGCTTAGTAACATGACAGTTCTTTAAAGCTTAGTTTTACTCGATAGATATGGAAATAATGCAGATATGTTACCGGAAATTAATACTTTTCGTAAATTTATAAATTTATGGTCGGAAATTTATAAACAACTTTACCTAACCTACGTTGGTTTATAAACTGAAAGAAAGAAAGAACAAATGAAATAATTTATTTACAAGAGAAAACACACATTATCAAAATAACTTAAATTTTAACAAATTGAAAAACATAACAAAGTAGGTACAAGTAAATCAAAGTAAATAAAGAAACACCATTTAAAACATAGGAAAAACAAGTAAAAAACAGTTAAACAAGTTCAATGTGTGTTGCAGCCGCCGTAAAATGGCACTGATTTAGCATGCGCTGATGGTTTACAGTTTGCACCAACAGCGCTGATTTTTGACGTACAGTCACGGACTAGGAGGCCGTAACAGATTTGTGTATGGTTTCTTTTAGAGCTATTTTGCAATACAGAAAAACCGGAAGTGTTACGCCGATCGTGTCCGCCACTGAATGTTAATTATAACCTATGGGCCCTATGGGTGCATTCACGTACAACGCTGGTTACAAGCGCTTGTTACCAGCTTTGTAAGTGAATGCACGCAAACGGATGTGTTATTTTACGGTGGCAGATAGTATACGTACAACTAGCAAAAGGTTCAAATCAATACTTATATAATAAATGCAGAAGTAATAATGCCAGTATGCATTACCCTGAGGTATTACCCAATTATGACCATGATGAAAGTACGGGAACGGAAAATTAGGATTTAGTGGTTTGAAGGGAAACTTAATTGAGCTGGTTACGACACTAGTAATAAAAGTATCTTTAAATAATTTTGCATGTAGCGGTTATTTGGAGAAGCATTTTGTACCACATTTTTGTTGTTGTTTTTTTTAATGTTATAATGTAGCTCTGTTAATAACCTGAATAAATAAAATAAAATATATAGGTTTTCCGATAAGGGTCCGACACTGCAAACGAATTTTCTTCACATATAAAGCTAAGCGTAGCTTTAAATTAATTACTTTGAAATAAAAATAGTGAATTGAATTGAAAAAGGTGCTTGGGATTCCTATTTGAGACGGAGCATGTTTTAACAGAAAGCTAAATTGAGATTGAAACAAGTTTCCACCGCGCACGCTGCTCGTTGTTCCCAGGATTAATTAAAATCGATCACACGATAGACTGAGCCGATTTAAAGGGGCTATTAGCCAAGTAAGGCAGAAAACTAGGACAAAGAAAGATTTCAAAGTAGGTAGAGTGGTGGTCTTGAAGAGCGTAATAGATTGGTTTCCTCTTCCGTCTCGACACCGTCACGCTCGGACGTGTGTTTTTGGAGGTCTTCATAGTTTTGTTTGATTTAATTAAATCGTAAACTAAAATCCGTATTGGTGCATTTCAACTTATTGAATTCTCTGTTTCTCGCGTGTGTTTCTTACGGCTGATCCCACCCACTGGGCGGTCCTAGAAAGTGATAGCTGTATTTTGGAGAAGCTGGCTGTGGAAAAAACCGAAAATAGTAAGTGCACTGCTGGGATTCGAACCCGCAACCTCGGGCGTGCTGGGCCTTGTCTAGTCGCTTACCGCATCAGCTAACGAGTCTGGATTTTGCGTGGCGAAATTTGCGTTCAGTTACTGCCACTGGCCGCTGCTCAAGCGGACTGCGCAAATTTGCTACGAACTACGCGCCTCGCACGCTACGAGCTACGCTTACCCGCTACGCTGCTAAGTGCCTAATAAAGTTTTTGAGCAATTACTACGAGCTGCTTCAAAATGTCCAAAACACAACGCACTCCTCCACCTGATAATAAAGCATCTAATCTTAGCTATTCTCAATCGGTTTCGGAACCCGATCTGGTTTCACCCTCGCCTAATGAAAATAGTGCCACAGTAACTTTTAGGCATAAGCGACTTCGGCCTGCTGAATCTCCTCTGAAACCAGATGACATGCAAAATGATTTCCATTGCTTTACTAAGGAGATTAAAGACATGTTGATAAAATGGAAGCAAGATCAGGATCACTGTTTTTCATTATGGAAAAGTGAACAAAATGCAACTTTATCAACCCTTGTCAAAGAAGTAGCTGATTTAAGGGCCCAATGCCAGAAAATTCAGAAAACCAACTCCGACATCGAGAAAGGTATGGACTTCGTGAGTCAAAGCTACGAAGAAATGAAAGCACAAATCACGCAGATGGAGAAGGAAAGAAAAGATGACGCTCAAGTCATCCTTCAACTACAAAACCAGATTACTGATATGCAGCTGCAGACGCGTTCTGCCACTATTGAACTGCGCAACGTCCCCAAACAAGAAGTAGAGAAACCCGGAGATCTGGTCGCCATTGTATCCGATGTTGGCAAAGCAATGAAAATAGAATTAGAGGGATCCGACATTCGTGATGTGTACCGTCTCCCTGGGAAGCCGGGCTCTACAAGACCAATTGTGGCTGAATTTGTTTCTGTGACTAAAAGGAACAACTTTCTCTCAACGGTTCGGAAATTTAACAAAGAGCGTCCTATCCCTGAAAAGCTGAACACCCAAACAATTGGATTACCGGGTACCTCTAGGCCTATCTATGCTGATGAACACCTCGCTCCAACGGCAAGAAAACTATTGTTTGAGACACGGCAATTTGCAAAAGCAAACAACTATAGCTGCTGGCATTCGAACGGTCGTATTTCGCTTCGTATTAATCCGGAAGACAAGCCTATAATAATTTCTTCAGAAAAGGGTCTATCACTATTACCTAAACGCAATTGACTATGTCAAAACTGCACCTTTTTAAATTACTTGGTCATTAAAACTATTATTGGTCGAATATTTAGTCTTCAGCCAAACAAAATAATTTTATTACAAACAAATCAAATTAACAAGTGCACACTATCTTTTAAAAGTTTTGTTATAACAATTTATTTACAATCGCTGTTAAGTAATATCATAATTTTTAGTTTATATTTAATCTATGAGCCTACTTACAAATTTAAAAATGAGATAATTACTTTATATTCGTATATGTGTAGAGTTGCAACACTTTTTGAAACGGTCAGCCTATATGTTAGAAATATACTTACAATTTTTATAGCATTGCGTCTGAATTATGTCAGACTAGAATTTCTTATTTTCAATGGCTAATAAGGATTTGCAAACCCAGGATGAACTGGATGTAACAGAAATAGCGCATTCTATTTCGTGTGATGCAGATAAGCTAAAGGATTGCATATCTATAGACAGAACTGGCCTTACTGTCTTATCCCAAAATATAAGAAGTGTATTTGCCAATTTCGATGATTTTCAAGTCAATCTGTCTCAGCTTGATTTCGAAGCGGACATATTAATATTAACTGAATGCTGGCTCACCGAAGGTAAACCTGTGCCTACTCTATCCTCATATGTCTCTTACACAACCTCTTTTCATATGAATAAGAATGATGGTGTTGTTGTATACGTCAAACGTTCACATAATGTAAATGTAAAAGAAATCGTCCTAACACATGCTTCTGGTTTAAGAATTGATATAAATAATACAACAATTTTAGGTATCTACAGATCACCGTCATTGAATGATGACCTTGATCCTTTTCTTAATAGTTTAGATACTTTACTTGAATCTATTAAAACTCATAATGTCATTATAGTGGGAGATATTAACATAAATATTATTTTAAAATTTGATGCGACATCATTAGAATACAATAATAGACTAAAATATTTAGATATGCTTTCTCTACACGGTTTTCTACCAGGGCATTCGCTGCCGACTAGAGAAAAAAACTGCTTGGATCACTTTATGCTAAAGTTGCAGACAAATAAAATGCAGGCCTCAATTGCAGTACTGAATACTACAGTCACAGATCACTGTATGATATTTTTGTGCTTGAATCAACCTAAAACATCGGACAATAAACTGAAATATAAAACAATAGTTAATTATGATGAAGCTTTAAAGAGTTTAGCTGGGAAAAACTTAGATGATTTATTAAATTGCCAAAATCCTAATGATATTACAGATATTCTTATAACTAAAATAAATGAGTCTTTACAAGAAAATAGTAAATCAATTAGGATACCTAAAAATAAACGTATTATCAAACCGTGGATCACAAGTGGCATACTACGTTGTATCAATAATAGAAACAAACTGCATAAAAAACATAAATTAGATCCAGCTAACAAGATTCTTGAAATAACATATAAGAGGTATCGTAATCACTGTAACAACCTCATAAAAAAACTTAAACGGAATTATGAAACTAACTTACTTATTACCTGTGAAAAAAACTCTAAAATGCTCTGGAAAAATATAAAAAGTATAACCAATCTAAATAACACAAAATCAAAAAACACTAATCTTCTAAATATTAAATCGTCACCTGTTCATTCAGTAAATCATGTGAACTCATTTTTTACAAATATTGGTAAAGGTCTTGCAGATAATATTATTGTTGATATTGAAAAAAATGGAAATAATAAAGAACAACCTTTTGTCACATCAAGCTCTCAGCTCTCTTCATTTGTTCTTCTAGATACTGATACGGAAGAAGTGAAAAATATAATTGCTAACCTCAAATCGGGAAGTGCACCAGGCATCGATAATATACCAACTAGTTTTGTTAAATTGGCGAAAAACTATATCACACCTGTTATTAGTCATCTTGCTAATATTTGTTTTAAGTTTGGTGTCTTTCCTACGAACTTAAAAAAATCAATTATAACCCCAGTATACAAAAATGGGAGCAATGATGATGTGAATAATTATCGGCCCATATCTGTATTGCCTTGTTTATCTAAAATATTGGAGAAATTGATGAACAATAGATTAATTAATTACTTAGAGAGGTTTCAAATAATATCATCCGAACAATACGGCTTTAGACGAGGTAAATCAACAGAAGATGCTGTGTCTGATTTTAGCTCCTTCATTATAAATCATCTTGATAATAGAAGAAAATGTTTAGCAGTATTTCTTGACCTGAAGAAGGCTTTTGATACGGTGTCTATTCCTCTCCTCTTAAGAAAGATGGAAAATATAGGCATAAGAGATTTACCTCTCAATTTATTTAAGGATTATCTTTATGACCGAAAGCAAATAGTCAAGATAGAAAATTATGTAAGCGAGGAATCGGAAGTTTTATACGGTGTTCCACAAGGCAGTGTCCTTGGTCCTACTCTTTTCCTTATTTACATTAACGACCTCTGCAATTTTAAAGTAAACAATGGTAAATTATTCTCCTATGCAGATGACACTGCAGTAGTATTTTCCGGCAACTCTTGGGAAGATATAAGGATTCAGGCTGAGCTGAGTTTGTCAAAAATTGCTGAATGGCTGAAATGGAACTTGCTGACTCTTAATGCTGCTAAAACTAATTATATGTGTTTTTCAATTAATAATGTTACCCAACCAAAACACAACTACCACGTAGCCATTCATGTCTGTGACAAAACCAATATGAACACCTGTAAATGTCCCGTATTAACAAAAGTTACTTCTTTTAAATACCTTGGCGTAATTGTGGACCAAAGACTTTCGTGGTATTCTCAGATAGACATGGTTACGACTAGAGTTAGAAAACTTGTATGGATATTTAGGACTCTTAGATATGTATGCTCTAAATCACTTTTAAATCAAATTTACATTTCTCTGGCTCAATCTGTGATATCATACTGCATTTCGATCTGGGGTGGAGCTGCCAAAACAAGATTTTTACAAGTAGAAAGAGCACAAAGATCGTTGATAAAAGTGATGCACTCACTACCATATAAGCACCCTACTACCCTGCTCTATCGTCAATGTGGATTGCTTTCAGTCCGTAAAATTTATATTATAAACATTGTTTTAAAGACTCATAAGTCAATTTTCTATCACCAAAATCTCATCGAGAGTCGGCGGAGACAAGCTGTTGCTCCAATCAACTTATTTAAAACGACCTTTGCAAGTCGACAATTAATTGCTCGCTCGAATAATTTATATAATAAAATTAACAAGCAATTGAACATTTACCCACTGACCACATATAATTTGAAAAAAACTCTAACGAATTGGCTCACGAACTTTGACTATGACCAAGTAGAATCTTTTATACTTTCTAAAGTAACCTAATGTTATTTTTGGAACAAATTGTATTATTTTATTTCTTAATAGCGTAATTTTTGTTTAAAGTGTAAGCTTAACATGTTTTTTCTTGAATTAAATTAGTTAAGATTTTAAAGATAAGATCTCTAGTTTATAAAATTGCACTGTGGAAGAATGAGGCGTCTCCTGGCACAGATATTTTTATATCTAAAAGGAGATACCTTGCGTGTCGTTTTATGTATTTGAAACCAATAAATAAACTATTATAAACTATTATTATTATTGGTCTATGGTTTCGTGCGCCCTAGACTATATACCAAAGAACAAGAGCTATTTTGGAATACAGAATAACCGGAAGTGTTACGCCGGCCTAGACCGCCACTGAACCTACGTTGAACTTACTAGTTTTTTGACATAATAAGCGGTTTTCGAACTGTCACTTTTAGTTGCAGAGACTGCGATAAGATGGCACTAGCAATCAGGTTAAATGTCAAATTCTATATGAATTCAATCAGTCAGGTCAATGAGATTTGAGGTTGACTGACATTACACCTGCATACATTGGCTATACAGTGCCATCTATTAGCATTCTCATAGAACCATTTAAACTGTGAAAAACGAAAACCCCTCATTACCCCGAAGTATTCTAAAAGCACTTTGACAATAGGTAACATAGGATATCAAAATTTAAACTATTTCAAAAGATGCTAAAAGTAGCTACTTTTTACTTTTGGCACTGTATTCATAACATGTGCGCGCAACGCGGCTTTGCCAGCGCAATTTCCCTTCTAACCGCAATTTCCAAAAAAAACGTTCCTGTCAGATTTTCGGCATAAAAAGTAGCCTCTGTCCTTTTTCAGGCTTTAGACGATCTTAACCAAATTTAATGTTAATCGATTTTGTAGTTTTGGCGTGGCGGACAGAGTTACTTTCGTATTAATAATATTAGTATGAATACAATATTAATTCTCTCTTGTCTAGGATCTGCAATGATGAAAATGAGTTCAAAAATATATGCGCGTGTCTCTGTTTTAACATTAAGAGACAGTTTACCGCGATGCTAGCGCCATTCTCGAAAAAAAATTACATCTTCTAAACTAAGGCAAATATAAAAAATGTGGCACTGTATGACACTAGATAATCTTGCTTAGTATTTTTTGAGCACAGTAAAGTAGTCCTATCTTAAAAGAACAAAATTATACACAGATTGTTGCTAAAAGTGGCCACTTTTAGCTACACTTTGTAGTTTTCTTTGGTCTTTAATTCAAAAGCTATACAACAGTGCCCTAAAAATACTAGGCTACATTATCTAGTGTCATACAGTGCCACATTTTTGATATTTGCCTTAGTTTAGAAGATATAAAAAAAATTCGCGAATGTCGCTAGAATCGCTGTAAACTGGCTCTTAACATCAATATTAGCAGGCTGGTACTCAGAGTAGCTGAAACAATACCAGAATTCAATTGAAATTCATTTTAAAGCCCCAATGTCAACGGACAACAGTATTGCATGTTTGTTAAGCAATATCGCAAACAGCAACAGTGCAGTAAAATTATTTACCATTCGATATTTCAGAACTAAAAGTTTTGCTTTCGGCTCACGACGCGGTCATCCATAACACACATTATACCGACAAAGTAGGTACTAGGGCATGAATACCGGAATCTCGGAATCTCGTAATATCGGAATCTCGGAAGAATTTTCCGATATTTTCAATTCCGATATTGAAAAAGCCAATATCGGAATCTCGTTACAAGACATTTATTTTTATTTGAGTTGATTTAAGCGTTCTGCATGGCTACATTATAAAAAGTACCCTGTAAATTCGTCAATTCTTACCTTTTTTTAATCAGAAACATGCTTTCAAAGCAGTTCACTTAGGTGTTTGGTACTTTGAAGGTACTGGTACTATTAATCTTTGAATGGTACTCACAAAGTAAAAAAAAAATTGATCAATAAAGTTATATTTTTTATTATAAAATTCAAAATAATTTATAATTCAAAAAAAAAAAAAAATTTTGTTCTCATTTGTTGTATTAAAAACCTAGAAACAGATTTTTCTCAGCTTGATTGCTGACTCCACAAATCATGTTATTCAAATTAAATTAAATTGTATACAGTTACGATTTAAATATTAGTTTCTTGAGTAATTTTTATTGAGTTTTTACGATTCCGATATTAATATCGGAATTCCGGTATTGAGATAAAATGTCCGATATCAGTATCGGAATTGAAAACCTTCCGATATTACATGCCCTAGTAGGTACCTCGTTAAATGTATAAATAGTATTTTGTCCAAAAATAAAACAAGATTCAGTTATAATTCATAGAGACAAAGGTGTTGCCAAAAATTGCCAGACTATTTGCCAGAAAATTGTACACTTTTAAAGTTGCCAGGATTGTCCACCAGTTGTGGGAAATATTTTTTTTGTTGGAGTAGGCTTGGCTTGCCTGCAAAACATAATATTTTCAAACTAAACTACAATACAGGATGTGTCAGAAACACTCGGTATATCTACACGGTTACTTTTTTATCGTGAAGGAAAATTTAACACACGGTAGGCATAGTTAGTTATACAGGACTGATTCTTGAAAACCAAATTAAAAAATAATGAACCGTGCTCATCTAAGGTCCTTCGGAAGTTTTTGTAAAAAAAAATTAAAAACGACATGTAGCATCAAAGCAATGACCTACGGTGGCTTAGCTGGTGCCATACGAGTCAGGGGGTGGAGGGCAATGCGCATGTGAAGGGGTCCATCGGCCTTTTTTAATATAATTTATCATGCAAAGACTTCGCCTGAAAGTTTCCGCCATGATACAAAAATGACCGTGTGTGTATATCAACGCAACAAAAAACGGATCCTAAATATACTTTTGTCTGTCTGCATATGAGGGGTAGGTACTTTTTATAAATCACACTCTGAGTGCTGTTAGTACCTACCACTGTGATAGAAGCGGTGTTTGGTGAATTAACTCATTTAATTCTTGCGCACACATTCCTCATAATGAAAATACACATTTCATAACAGCGGCAGGCTTCGTTCGTGTAGAATTGAATACGGAATAAAAAAATATTATGAAAGAGAGGCTCTGGGAAAAAAATAAAAATAAAGAAGAACTACTTTGTGAGCTGATAATAATTTAAATGGATCTTGCGATCGTGTTCTACATTTTGTTCTCAACGTCTATGATATCATTAATCGAGTTGTCAATGGCCTATATTACTTGTCGTTTCAGTTTGAACAAAGTTGACTTGTAATTAAATTTGATTTTATTAATATACTTACCCCTTAATTTGTTACCGTGACCGCCTTTCCGTCCATATAAAAACCTTAAACCTGTGATATATACTGTGTGTGAGTGCGTGGGTACATCTAAGACTTTTTCTCTAAGTACTATAAAGGAATGCACAAGCAATGCAGAAGCTATGGCTGAGGGAAATCCACTTTCAACTCTCAGAAATGTTGTTGACATTAAAATCACCTGCCCAAATCAAGGCCGCCCGGTCGCTTGGTAACAAATAGTGATGTGCTCTGTGTATATTTGGTACGTAGAGTCGTATATTTGGTACGTCATTTTTGATAACAACCGATGGATTAATTAACATAAAATAGTTGAAGAAGCAAGATTTTTAGCAGAGAGAATGACACAGTAATAAAGTCTATAGTCAAGTGGGTATCAAAAATATGTAAGAACAATTTTCGATACCTCTAAGGTTAAGACCTCTATTTATTTATCTCTTTATGATTCTGGTAGAACCTAAGCTTTGTCAGAAATCGTAAGAATAGACTTAATCCCGCAAAACTAACATTTGTGAGTTAACTTACACCTAAAATTAGTTAGGTATTATTTCGTAACAATCGCACGAAATAGAAAAATAGTGGTTCATTAGTCAATTTGCATTGCATTTCGTTTCGTACCAAAAACAATGGGATATATTTGAAGACCATGTTTAAAACATTCATTAGCATCCTGTAAAGCAGACCTAGATTTTTATAATAAACTTGACGGCTTTGAATACAAAGTATTATTTTTTAAACAGGCTTTTTAAAATGCCCTATTCTCATTCTGCGTGAAGGAACATCACTAGCAGCAACACAACGAAAATACGATATTTACTACGAATCCTTCGCCATTTATTTAGCATTTCTTGTAAAAGAGGCCGTTTTCCTGTTTTATGCCTCTCTCGGCTCTTTGCTTGTTAAATTAATATTGGACTCGGTTTAGAAATTTTCACAAAGTATATTTTGTTTAAGGTTTCACGGACCTGATAAATTTGTAATGCTCGTTTATGTGGTTTTAGGAGTTCATGCATGCGCATCTTCATATTATGGTTCCTTTATAAGAATTACAAAGGAAAAATAATTCCATATCTATTCCTGGAGCTATTTCTGTGTTGTATGTAACTGAAGATGTAGGTATGTAAGAGAAGGTGTCTGTCGTTCGTAGTAGACACTATTATTTCGGTATCTATATCTGATGACGATAAAACAAAAGGAAAATGGCTATGGGTCGAATCTAATAATAAGAAAATATAAATGATAAATTGAAAATATTTGTTTTCTTATTTATCCAATAAGTTCTACAACTTCATAATTAGTACATACCTAATATCTAATTTAAATTACGAACTACAAATGCAGTATAAGGTAGCAGACAAAATCTATAGAGCGTCTGCGGGACGGTGGTTTATTAGCAATTTTTACGATCACAGTATTATTAGACTTCTGTAGTAAACAGTTTATCTTTATGTGGGAGGCATGTATGAGTCAGTTTTAATTCCGCAGAGTAATGAATAAAACTTAGGAGATTTATTCAGCGCACTGTTTAATAGCGAAAGAAAAAGTAACTTCCAGAAAAGCATGCAACATGCAGGCCTCTTCAATCGACAAACGAGTGCCTATACTATAATCTAAAAATATTACTTATGGAAATAACTAAAACTAAATTAATTAGATCGTGCAGCGGAACAGCTTGTGGCACTCTGCCGCCGCAGCTCCAGAAGAGACCCGGGGAGGTAAAAAAGCAGCTTTTATGCAGCTAGCTAGGCGAGGGTAGGACACTGGATGCCGATCATCGATGATTCACGGGGTCCTTTCCGAAATCGCTATAGCGGCCACAACGGGGAGGTTTAGTGGGTACAAGCCCCAGACACCCCTGTCGTTCGGGGGAGTAACGGGGGTGTGTGGTGCGCCAGGCATTTCTCCTCGTTACAAAAAAAAAAACATGTTCAAAGTTAACCGAATTACGGCGACACACGCAGGCAGCTCATGTAATATTCAATGTCGCTCAAAAACGGGAACGGATATAATTTCCTTTTCAAATTCCCTGATAGGTGGACGATACGATCTTCGAAAGAAAAATGTCTTTCGATTTTCACATTTATCAGAAACATTTATTTTATATTTCTTCCATCGTAAATAGTGTAAAACTGCTGGTCACGTTTCCTGGCGTCAATTGACGTCCAACTTTATGACGAGGAAAAATAAAAGTTACGTTCTAAAACTTATCTGTTCAAAGTCGGAAAGGAAAAACTATATATAAGAGACCAAACTAGATTTTGGTTATATAAATCTTTTATAAAAAAAATATTATATTCGTATTAAAAATAACCTGCCAGTAATCGTTTGAAAATTACCCAGAGAGTTGGAACACAGCGCCTGCGTGCGATATATACTATTATGTGCCTTTAGAACGTCATAAGTTATAGGTATTTCCTATTTCAGTCAGATCCGATGTCAACTCTTGAGCTGGTACCTCTGCCTAACCCTTCGGGGAATAAAAGGCGTAAGATTATGTAAGTATGTATCCGATGTCATATCAACACATTACATGACAGGCGAGCATTCGATTATTTTAATGATTGATAAAATATTGGTACGATTTTAACCATCAGACTGAAATACCTCAGATTTTTCACCAAATTTTATATAAACCTGAAAATATACTAAGTAGGTATATCATTTGAAAACTGTATCACCAATATTACCATGCATTTTCGAGGTCGAGTCTACACTAACACACATATTTATACTAGTACATACATAGGTCACTTCACTGTAATTTAAATTTAAACGAGAGCTAGACTAACATAGTGTTTCTAGAATAAATAGGTCGCCGTCGCGTCGCGTCGCCGCCGCGCGACCGCATGCAATTACATATTTTTCGTAAACCACTAGGTAATTGTTTCTTTTCAATTTCAGTAAGTGAAGCTACTTATTTAGCTTTTACAACAAGTCTGTCCACCAACTTCTTAATTAATTGTCGCGTTTATTGAATGTGTGATGCAGAATACGTAACTTGTAGCACGCTTAATCGACATTACGCTATGCGCTAGGCTAAAATTGGCATTATTCAGTGACGGTATAATTGCGCGTTTTCATTAAACATACACAGCTTATTCAGTTTTGAGATAACAAACAACACCAACAACAACAACAACTTGTTTGTTCTCTTCTCAATTTTCTTGTTCTCTCTTTTAATTAAAAAACTACGTTTTTGTCGGTGGAGCCTCTTCTAAACCTCCCTCTTCCCTAGCTGTTTGACTTCTAAATATGACACAAGGATAGTTGTATCCTTTTTTTAACCGACGAAAAAACAAAAAGGAGGAGGTTCTCAATTCGTCGCGTATATATATATATATATTTTTTTTATGTATGATCACGCATAACTTTTTACTGTGTGGACCGATTTTAATAATTCTTTTTTTTATCGACTGGGTATACCTTGAAGTTGGTCCCATAAAAATTTGGAAATAAAATTCCCACCCTAAAAGTGGGAAAATAGGGGTGACTTTTTGGTCGGCGGGTCGATTTATCCACTCACAGGTTGCATTTCCGTGTTACATTATAACTTTTGATACCTACCTACAATATCTTTGGAAATGAAATAAAATCAGCTGAAAGACGTCCACTGCTGGACATAGGCCTCCCTCACAAATCGCCTCACCGACCGGTCGTGATCGAACCTCATCCTGTTAGTCCCTCAACCTTCACCAGGTTGTGTGGCCACCTTGTGGCGTGCGACCACCCTGTGAAGGGTGATTAGCTGGGGTCAAAAATAATTAGCCCAAAAAAACTGAAAAGCAAAAAATAAAAACTTTTTATAAAAAAATTAAACCGCCGAAAAAACTGAAAAGCATTAAATAATAGGAAAACATTTTCTATTAGGCCTTAATTTACTAACTTCTTAAAGTAATTTTGGATTACCAAGAAATTTTGAGTAGGTGCCACAGAATCAACGAATAAATATCACTAAATTACCTGAAATTCAAAGAAATAACCGAAAAACGTATGCCGCTGCGCATCGCGCTTTACATAGATAATGAATTTGCTTGTGTGGTGTGGCGCCGACTTAAAATTTCTTGGTAATCCAAAATTACTTTAAGAAGTTAGTAAATTAAGGCCTAATAGAAAATGTTTTCCTATTATTTAATGCTTTTCAGTTTTTTCGGCGGTTTAATTTTTTTATAAAAAGTTTTTATTTAGTTAGTCAAAGTAATTCCACCTTGGTCGTCCCTTCAATCTTGCCTTCAATAATATTTTTGATAAAAGTGTCGTGTCATTTCAGATGATCAATTATCCTGCCCCTTCTGGGTTAAAAACAGTCTTAAAAATCATTCTTACCTACCCCACCCTCTTTAACCTTTCCTCATTTTATGGAGTTTTTTAGTTTAGGCAGTAAGGTGGGGAAATAAGTTTAGGTGACGATTAATTTTGTAAAAATCACACCTTTATTATAGTTTTATTGTTGTTTACAACAATTCGGCGGCCGTCAACGACCCTACCGCACGCAATGTTTGCATCATTTGAAACATAATGAAACCATGAAGCGGTCAGTGATTGGCAATTCGTCCCTATGACGTTTGTTCACTCGAAATACCTACTTACACCCTGCTTGTACTTACATAAAACCTAAAACACATTCTACTGGGTGTTTCTGACAAGGCGGTAATAAATCTAAGGAGGGCATCAGCTCACCATACCTAACAACTTTCCCAAAGCAACATGGGTCGAAATCTCAAAACAAAAATCAACTGTCCCGTACTTTGACCCGCCAGCTGATCGAACCAATATATGGAACAGCTATTTTTTTTTTTTTGAGATTTCGACCCATGTTCCTTTGGGAAAGTTGTTAGTTATGGTGAGCAGAAGCCCTCATTTGATTTATTACCTTCTTGTCAAAAACACCCGATATATAAAATTAATTTTATCTAGAATGAAATAATTTTTTCATAGAAAATACCACGAACTCTGCCAAACAGGGTACAGCTCGACGCACTCTGCTTCACATGGGCTCTCAATGAGCTACTGCCTCTGCCTGACTCTTTGGGGAATATAGGCTTGAGAATAAGATTATGTTATTTCCATCAATCCACGGAATAAAATATGTGTTCAAATTCAAATATTTGCTGTGTTTTCAGGATAAAGCAACCTACCTACGCATTTCTTACCCACAAATACTCCTTCTATCGCTTACGGGCATAAGGCAAATTAAGAATAACAGTGATGCTGGAAAGAACGATCATGTAACGAAATTTATGCTTCTTATTTCCAACTATTATTCTTATTTCCATTTATGCTTGGAATTTGTATGTTAAAGATAGAATAATATCTCTGCTTGCATCTCCGCCTTTTTATAATGGTACTTTGTCGTCAAATGGGGGGGTTTCCTCCACCGTTATACAGACTGCGACCGAGTGCGCTCGGATGACTACCCGGACTCTAATCATTTGGTGAAAACACCAGCTACTTTGACAGCATCAGAGTTAACTCTGACAAAGTGGAGGTGTTTGTAGTATAGGTACCAACTATTACTAGAGGTCCAACCTATTTCACTTTAATGACAGCAGCCAGCGGGCGGTCTACTGTCTGTCTGTCTGTCAGGGTGAACTAGGAAGGACATTTTTTTTAAATTGGATCTCACCGTGTCAACGCGGTTTTGCGAGAATACATTTATTATTGCAGTGTGTGTGTACGTGTAAACGTATAAGGATAAAAAGAGGAAAATCTATTGTTTGTTGACAATAATTTCAGACATAAAAAGCTAACTTATATTAATTAAACCGTCTGCAAACTCATTAAAAAAAAGTATAGCGCTGACATCAGATACAGATAAAGAGGATTTTGCTAAATCTTCAAAAATTCATAATACTGAATACATTTTTTAAACCAGTATTTCTAATTCTTATTTTTATTTGTATAAGTACTTTCATTTTGTTTAAAAACTAACACTTGTAAACCACGAAATATTTCCTGGAATCCATTCACTTAATTAGAATTTCTGATAACCTATATTTAGCATGAAAACCTAATTTTCCATCATTTATTGCCAACCGATCCTGTGGTAATAGCAGTCTCGTAATTGCTCCAGCAAAGTAATTACTTAGTATAAAGTTTTCCTGTACTTCAGTTCATGTAGGTAACTAAGGTAAAATTATTCCGAATGTTAATAGTTTTATGTACAGTGGCGGTCTAGGAGGCCGTAACAGATTTGTCTATGGTTTCGTCAGCCCTACACTGTATTTCCAAAGAACAAGAGCTATTTTGTAATACAGAAAAACCGGAAGTGTAACACTTGCGACCTAGATCGTATTGTGACTATGGTGAGTTGAGTTGTAATGTTTTAGTATCGACTAGAGGCTGTCCCGCGGTTTTTCCCGCGCAGATTTCTCATAAACACAAAAATCCCGTTTTTTTCCGTTTCCGTAGGAATTTCGGGAAATCCTTTCTTAGTGCTCACCTACACTCCCTAAGGAACCCACGTGCAAAATTTCAACCCGCTACGCCCAGTAGTTTCGGCTCTGCGTTGTCTGTCAGTCAGTCAGTCAGTAACGGAAGAGTTTTATATATATTGATTGTATACTTTACTTACAAAGATGAGCACAAACAATTTGACAAGGAAAATCCCTTTATTCTTTATCGTTCGCGGTGTGGTGGTAGCATAGAATACCACCACCCCATCTCCTCCCTTGGGTGTCGTAAAGAAAACTAAGGGAAATCCTGGAAAGCAGGCAGCGCGCGTCCATCGATGAAAAACTTGAGGAGCCATACTGCTGCGCCACCCTCCTGCCAAGCTTGACGATTACGGCATAAATCCTCGCAATGTTTGTCTTTATGGAAATCTGTGGGGGAGACATATGTCTTCCGTCGTCTTGTGGACGTCTTTACATTGTCATGATAATATTTATCTTTGTTTTTATGATTTTTTATCGAGAGTGGCACCACTTTTGCGTAGGGGGTGGCCTTAACAATAAGAACATAAGGAACAAGGATCACATTTCTTGGAAACAAACACCGTCTACTTCAAAATGTCGGTGACCTCGACCAAAACGACCTCTGAGGTAGGGCAGGAAATTACAAAGAAGTCTTTACCGACACGGCACGCGGCGATACCTAATTAGGCCGGCCTGAGAGCCCAAAGACAAAGGCATACAAAGGTGAGTGCTTATACATTTAATTATAATTTGATTTAGGGAAAACAGTGTTAGTTAGTGGTTGTCAAGTCAAAATACCAATTTGACTAGGGCACCACAGCTCGAAGAACAGTGGTGACTACTTCGGAAGCCTCAAAATTACACAGAGACTCAGAGAACCCTCCACACTTGATGAGGACTGGTCAAGACCGGTCGGTATAACGATTTGTAGGAAAAAAAAGCCTATCTCCAACATTGGACGTCTTTCGGCTGAGATCATTCATTATCATTTCTGCCGAAAGACATCCATTGCTGGACATAGGCCTCCCCACAGAACGCCACAACGACCGGAGCTACCCTCATCCAGTGTATTCCCGCAGCCTTCACCAGATCGTCTGACCACATTATGCCCCCCATAAGGTGGTATGCTTGCGCTTGAATTTTTCGGCTGATGATGATTCGATTAATGATGATGAAGAATTTGACTATACACGGTTTTTTTTTATCGTGGCGGAAACTTTCAGGGCTAAGTCTTTGCATGATATATGACTCGAATAAATAATTTTAAAAAAATTATGTATGGCCGATGGACCCCTTATTCACCCCCTCGCACATTGCCCTCCACTCTCTGACTCGTCTGGCACCAGCTCAGCCACCGTAGGTCATTGCTCTGATGCTACACTTCGTTTTTAGTTTTTTTACGAAAACTTTCGAAGGTGATTTAATTTTTAATTTTGTTTTCAGGAATCAGTCCTATATAACTAAGCTTACCATCTGTTAACTTTTCCTCCACGATATAAAGTAACCGTTTATAGATGAGTGTAGGTTGTCGTAACATCATATCGCACACTATGTCCCATTTTAGGTTGCATTATGTCTTGTCTAGACTAGACAGTGTTGGTTAAGATAGTGTTTGTTTGCAGACATGGACAAAGTCCGCAATCTGCTTACTGAATTCTTAATGTGAACTAGTGACGGACGGCCCGCATGTTAAATGACTTAAATCAATCTGTTATCGATAAAATTAGAAGATTATAAATCGATAAAGTTAGTAAGTACCTATAACTATAATCTGTCATCGAACTTCAAAATCTTCGTAAATGGAACAAGACTTTTATTAAATGTAAATAAATAATATTATGATTTTTTATTAAAAACCAGATATTTAATAAATATTCTGTATTTTTTTTTGTTTTTGTGTGATGCGTTAACTTTAAATAAAGTAAAGTATAATTAATTACATTTGAGGCAATAAAGAAAATTATAGTATCGATATCGTCGAATCATCATTGAATATATACACTATAGTGCACCACCTCGAATATTAATTAAGGTCATTTTGTTGGTCAATTAGCCTAGAAGTTAGGAGAAATACGGCACAATCAAAAGGCAGATCTGTCAACATTATTTTACTACCGAGATTTGATCATAATTAAACTGTCTTAATTTTTCTCCAGTATTTCGCCTTGCTATCTCATTAAAGTATATTAAAAACAGTTAAAACTTCAAGCATGTATGTTTGTTATAAGAGATTACAAACTATCTTAAGACGGTAGATAAATAAGGTACCCTACTGATCTCTTACAGGATGGTAGTTAGCCTTTGATTTCATTACAGTGTAGGCAAGCAAATAATATAACATTTTGGTTGATTATAGTTTATAGTTACTCATTCCATGTATTTTTATATGGTAATACTTACTCCATCAATCAAGTCATACAATCAGAGGCATTTTGCCGAGAGGCATACAGACAAAACTTAAATATACGTTTACATGTTTTGGAAAAAAGTTTTTGGCGTAATTTTTTTCCTGGTGTATTTTTCTAGACAGTCGCAGACGTCTATGTTATAAAGTTATTTCTGACGCAGAATCAGTCTCTTTCAACAACACTGAGCAGCTAGCGCTACGTACTCGCTTACAATAGTTCATTACATATCTCTTGACGTCAAAGAACAAGCGGAATGCCCACTATCAAAACTCTACATTTGGCATTTATTTAGTTATTTATAGGTGCAAACAGAACATAGTAATTTTTTTTTTTTTGACTAGCTGTATTCTTCGCCAATCCCTCAGAGTAAGGAAACCGCCGCTAGCCAATCCGCTCTAGACCACAGATTACCTAATAGTACCTACTAGACTCACTGAGATCGCCTTCAATAAACTGATACATCAATATATATAAAACTCTTCCGTTACTGACTGACTGACTGACAGACAGCGCAGAGCCGAAACTACTGGGCGTAGAAAGCTGAAAATTGGCACGTGGGTTCCTTGGGGAATGAAGGTGAGCACTAAGAAGGTATTACCCGAAATTCCCACTGGAACGGGGAAAAAACGGGATATTTGTGTTTGGAAAACCGCGGGGCAGCCTCTAGTAGGTATATAAAATTTCATCATCATTTCAGCCGTAGGACGTCCACTGCTGGGTATAGGCCTCCCTCAAGGCTCTCTATCTGTACCGATCGCAGGTGGCCTGCATCCAGCGTGGACCCGCAGCCTTGCGCAGATGCGATTTTATTTTTTTTCGAATTGGTTAAAACACCAAATCCTTCCTTATTAGAAACACTTTTCTGAAAACCGCATCAAAATCGGTAAAGCCAAACGCGCGATAATGACGGAGAAACATACATAAATACATACACGCAGGTCGAACTGAGAACCTCCTTTTTTTAAGTCGATTTACAAAAATATATACCTCGACCGACTGTTATCAAACTTTTTTGCTTCCATAGGTAGCCCTCTTGGCTTCCGCTTGAACAATTATAAGAGGACATTTTTATTATTGTAATGTAATAAGAAGAGTTCCAGAATTATTCTGTCAGTCTGAAGATGAGCGAGCGCACTGAGGTACTAATAGAGCGGCTTAATAGAAATGCTACTTTAAAAAAAAACTAGTTAGCGTTAAATCTACGGTATTTATTAACATCTAGGTCTTTTAATGCGCAGTGAACACACCGCCCTAGCCCTGTATAGGTACAGACTACTGCAGGCCCTTCCCCGCCTTAAAAAACCTTACCTGGACCAGAGTAGCTAGAGAACGGGCTGCATTGACATCTATTGGAGAGGCAGAGGCATATTATACCACCAACAATAAACACGGACGTTGTTTTGTATACGTCCTTAGAGGTAAATTGAAGGAATTCGAGATGGAATTACGAAGTATATCTAAAACTTGGTATAAGGTGGAAAGATCACTGATCAATAAAAAGTCCAACCTTTTCCAGCATTGATTGTGATGTCATGCTCATGATATACCTATTTCTTAATAATAGACGTTTATGTTTCTTAAAAAACTTTAAAGAATACGCTTTCTAAACTCTGTATCGACAGAGTTTATCTATCGAGATGTCGATAAAATTACTGGGTGTTAGCGTCAGCTTAATGTATGTAGTCTTACCTTTATTTTAATACGAATGTTTCTTTAAAGATGCGGTAACTCATGCGTGATTGTAGTTTAGTGAGTGTCTGGCATTATTATTACATGTAAATTACAAATATAAATCGTGTCTTAGAAAATATTTACTGTGCTTCTAGTTTTTCCACAATATAGATAGTTTTTCAGTATTTAAGTAGTATACTATAACAGTAATCCGCGTCTATATGTTGTAGTTCTTAGTTATAATTATAGGGTGAAGGTTCCTGATATTCACGGGAAAGGGCAAAAGGGGATTTTGCGTAAGTAGGTAGATAAGCACCATAAAGAAGAGTGTGGAGCTGCTGGCAACACTCTATTGGTGAAAAGATGTTAAAGTTATCAGTTTGCTGAAATTTATAACTTATTATTACACTAACAAGAAGTCAAATATTGAAAGAAATTATTGCTAGCATAAATGGAATTCATGCACGATAAAACTGAGTTTCGTATCAAAGAATCCTTCTAACAAAAATTGCCAAACTGTCTGTCTGCCGCTGTGTGCCACAGTAATTTACATACTTTTGTTTGTTATTTACCTACTCGTACATCGACGATTTTGAAACAATGGCAGAACAAACTTCGTGTCGAACGAATGTGAGGCTGAGGTCTACATATCGTCAAATATTATCTACCTGTACAGAATTATCGATAAATTAACACAAAATTTAGAAAATTATGTTTCAAAAATTTAGAAAGTGAAAATAAAGAAACAAAAATCATGTAAACGCTAGTAACGGCAATCCATTACACAAATCGATACGATATTCTTCTTTTAGCAATACTAATCTAAAAAAAAAACAGTCATCTACACAAAAAATATATTTAAACAAATTTTTTGTTACTTTTAAAATAATTCTTGGGTTTTTTTTTTAAGTCACTTTATTTATTTGGATTCATAGAAAAGCCACAGAGATTATAAAAATCATAAAACTCTATCGAAACTTTAGAAGTTGTGATCTTCCTCTATAATTCCAGTGATTTGTCTGGACCATTAATTTACTTCTCTAAATGCCACTTCACTTGCCAAGCCGCATTGGACTTGGCTACAAATATCCTCCCATGAGGGAAGCCTCGTGCCTATCAGTGGGAGGAAGCCTCACTGGACTTGGCTATAAATATCATCCTCCCTTGAGAAAAGTCTCGTATCTCTCATTTCAGTGAAATGTTATGGGCTTTTGATTCATACCACTATATCGCAGATCCATTTGTAATTAGTAATTTGTGTTGGTAAGTAAAACTGATGTACCTAGATACAACAGAACAATGAAGACTACTCTCTCTCTCTCGTAGATACTATACCATTCCGTGATTGGATAATTGGACAACTTTACTGCTGAAACCTAAAACAGAGCGCCCCGCGCCGCCATCTTTTTTGGCGTACGTAATGGATGAGAATATAATGATAGATTGTTTGTTGTATTGAAAACTACTAAAGATCCGTTTAGCTAATCTGATACCTATGACATTATCATGCGAATTTTATACTGTACCTACCTAAATCCGATAAACGCGGGATTAGCTTAAGTTAAAATTTTACCTGAATCAATGTTTTGTTTTTTTTTTCTTCTAATCAAATATTGTTTTGTAGCCATATTTTTGTTATTAAAAATTTATTACTAACAAATTCACTTTAAATATTATTTATCAAGGTTACTTCGGGTTAAGTTTCACATGCGTTTGTCTATGTAGTTACGACTATCTTACAGATAATCAGATTGTGCTTACTGCTAAACAATACTGAATCGGCAACTTTTACTATTTCTTTAGAATAATGAAAATGACAGATTTTATTGGGTCTATCTTAACTGGTTTGTAACGAACTTAAATACTTTGGAAGTTCTCTAAAAGACATCATCGTCTCAGCCGAAAGACTTAAAATAAGTTACTGTACCTTAGCAACAATCCTTCCGTCCCACCCAACTCAATATAATGTCGTGCAAAGTCAGAACAATTCTCTCCCGTCAATGAAACCGAGGATATCATTGTCATCAGATAACTACTTGGTAATAATGGCAGTAAAAAGCGGCCGAGATGGGGTTCAGCACGCGAAGTTTGTTGTTTGCTAGCACAATGTATTAGGCACATTCTTACTTTTGGAAATAAACCTCTCCCAATGGTTGCCACAACGACAAGCAGTAGGGGGGTTTTGTCTGTGCCATGCAGGTTTTTTATTGTGCAATGCTGGGCAGGCGGGTTGGCGATCTTTTCAAGTTTTTCAACGAAGAACGCTGCTGCCCGTGTACTTAAATAAGGTGTTCTTTTAGACGCCTTTTACGATACCCTTAGGATATGGGTTGGTGGTATTCTTTGCCACCATACGGCAACCTAACCCCAGATCTAAAGTAAGCAAAATTGGTGAAACTGTCTGAAAACAAAAGAATAACTAATTTCTAACAATTGTTTTCTATATCATTCTGCGTGCGATGGCTTATTTAACGAGCGAGACATACATGAGGGAGTATATCCAACATGTAAGTAGATTTGACCTGGCCCGGCAGAGGTTACGTACGCAAATGAAATACGTAATGTGAGACAGACTCAGTGTGCGTTTACATACAAACACCGCGCAACGCCCAGGGGTCGTATTCTCGGATTTTTAATGGCATTAATAGTAAAATTTTGCATATTTGCAATTCTGGAAACAAAAATTCTGTAGAAAAGCTACTATAGATCGCTGTCGTTGTTAAAATTGACTTGACGCTAGGTACAATATGTGGCTGCCTTAATAAAAGAATAAGGCCCCAGGCGATTTGCGCTTGTTGTTTTGTTTGCCAGTTTGCCATCACCATCTCCATAATCTAGATGACGTGGTGACGTCATATCGTTACAAGTATAATGTTAAAAATAAGTAAATATTTTTCGTTTCTGCTTGAATTGGGAGAGTGAGTTGTGTTAGTTTAGTCAGTCATAATAATATATTTCTATGAGCAGGCAGGACGCCGTTTCTTCTACCTACTACGGCACCTTCATATTTTTATTTCAAATCTTACTGAAATCTTCAGTATAATAAAACATTATTTAAAAAGCCGAACATAAACAGTTGAGATTAGTTTCTTGTATTCGTCGCTAGGCACTGAAATTACAGGTCACGTTTTTGTGCCTGGCACAAAACTAAGCCCTTTCCCTCTTCTCGAAAAATCTGGAAAAGGAACAGACACCGGGGCGTAATAAGGGCGACCCTTCGCGACTGACACCCAGACAGTTTCCGAAGGCTCTGACCTTATTAAGACTATAAAAGGAAAAAGAAACGGGGCTGGAAGCTTTCTAGGTGCTAAAGTAAGTAAACAGGTACTTTCTCAATTTCACTAAGATTAAATTTGAAAAATTATTTTTAACTTTGTTTGTGGAAAAAAAAAATACGACCCTAAATAATTAGATTAATAAATACCTACACATGCCTTTTCAAGGTCTTGTGCCTTCATTCATTAGAAGTCTTTATTATTAATCTGAATGATTTTCGACGAAAAATTTTCGGAGTATTTGTTAGGAGAGTATAGTGTTGTATTTGTAGGGAAACATAATCATACCTTATCTAACTTAAAACTTTACAATCGATTGTTATGTAAATGAGATTGTTTAACATTTGTGAATATATTAAAGCAAGTTCATTGACCGGTACTATATCCCAGTGATAACTTCTTGAATGACGTAATATTGATTGACGTTAAACACAATGTACCCATGTGTGTGTGTATTCAGATACTCGATTCGATCTTTTCGTCGCGTGTTTAGTTCACCTTGACTTCAATAAATCAGAGAGTGACCATTTGTTTCATGATAGCAACACTTTTTTAATAATAGATACAAAATAACAATAGGTATACTTACTAACGAGCTGTCCCGGCTTCTTTACGCCATAGAATATAAGATACTACTAAAGACTTGGCTCTATAGACTATGGTCTTTTGACTGCCCAGAATTGGCGAATTAAAAAAACAAACAACAACAACAAACCACCTGTCAAAATATGTGAACAACGGAAAAAATATTGCACCTTGGGTTACATTATTTGAGTTTTAGTAAGGATCTCTAATTTTTTTTAATCTAATATAGCCTATGACACTCGGGGATAGTGTAGCTTCCTACCAGTGAAAGAATTTTTCAAATCGGTTCAGTATTTCCGGAGCTTATTCGTTACAAACAAACAAACAAACAAATCTTTCCTCTTTATAATATTGGTATAGATATATGTTTTAGGGCATAAACAATCTACTCTTATTACTTACAATCTACTTTTCAATACATGGTATAAAGTCGCTTTTGGCGACTGTCTCTATGTATGCTTAAATATTTTTAACAACGCAACGGATTTTGATGCGTGTTTTTTTTTAATAGATAGAGTGATTAAAGAGTAAGGTTTATAAATATAATAATAACATGCAAATAATACTAAGGTAAAGCGGTACGAAGTTCGCCGGGTCGACTAGTATCTTGTTCTATTTATTCTTATTCTTACTCACACAAGCAAGCTTTTTCTCATCAGAAATTTTTGGCTCACTTAACAAATTTCCACAGAACTTCGTTATTTTTATTTTACCATTGTTTAAATTAACAATTACAGGCGATTTCAAAATTTATTAATGAGTAAATAATACCCTACCCATTAAGTAAGTAAAGCTATTGTTTTCTTTATGCAAACAAATCAGGGTAAATTCGCTATAGCTACTGTTATTGTAATTTTATTATTATTTGAATACTTAACTTGGTTATTTAGGAATCTAATCAAGAAATCTAGGTCTTAGTTGATTAGCTTTATAGGCGAGGCGAAGTATATTTAGATTATTTTGATATTGAAATAGTTGTAATTTACTGTATATAAGTTACTGACACTTATTTGGTTTTGTCTCTGGCTTTATGAAAACCGTATAGGTATCTATTTAAACTATTTCTTTCTAATAGGTATACTTCAATAATAATAACCACGTTTGAAATAGGGGTGTGTGTTGTTTTTAATAAATAAGTAATATTATAAAGATAAGTTCGATATTAGAATAATATTTACAATTTATATATGTCGTAGGAAGATTTGATAATCAGTTTTTTTGCAAAAAACCTAGGGATTTTGCGAAAACTCGGATAATTTGATAATAGGATAACTATATTTTCAATCTTCGTGACATAAAGTAGTTTTTTTGCAAAAAAAACCTAGTATAATTAAAAAATGTTAAACCTTCCTTAACTCTGATTGGCTAGATTAATGCTGGCTAGTTAACTGTCTTCTGATTGGTTAGTTAAAATACCTTTGACGCTACAGATAACCAATCAGAATAAGAGTTCGACAGCAAGAAATATACTCTAGCCAATCAGAGTAAAGAAAAGTTTCACATTTTAAAATTATACTAGGTTTTATGCAAAAAAAACTGCTTTTGGTCAGGATGATTGGAAACAAATGATCCTTATATCAAATTATCCGGGTTTTCGCAAAATCCCTAGTTTTTTTTGCAAAAAACCTAATTATCAAATCTTCCTACGACATATATTAACGATGATAAGATAGGGTCCCGCGGATGGGTCATGTAGTGACAGACAACGTGTTTTGTTTGTTTCTTGTTTGTGCACTGATAAAGATTCTGTTCGATTGATCAATTACTTAACCAAGTACTTAATTATAATGATAGTGAAGAGATTAATCTGTACAGTACTTTTAATAATGTGGTGGTTAGTAATACAGACACTTCATTGAAAACAAAAGTGCAGTTAAAATAATGATTTGTCAATGGACTGGAGTGGAGATGTTCCTAACATCGTCTAAAAAAAATAAAGAAATGCAATCAATATAAGTAGCTACAACCATAAGGTGGTAGGTATACCATAACTTGCTATCATCTCAGCAAAATGCGCCAGCGCTGACATTATAGTGAAGTGAAACAATGCACGATCTGATTAATCCAAGTTACGGCTCTGCGGCCGTGAAATCTGATAATATTGTTCTCGATCCAGTGCGCAACTAGACCTACATGCCACCTTAGAACCTTGGAGGGATGCTAATAGAAAAATATGCTTGATAAAAATCATTATTAGTATTATGATAATTCTTAATCGCGGACTTGCGGCCAAACGAAAATATGCTCCCTACAAGTAGGGAGAAAGAAAAGATAAGTTTATCCATAGAAATAAATTTTCTGACAATATTATTATGAGCCTGTGCTGTCCCACTGCTGGGCAAAGGCAAAGGCGTCTGTCTCCTTTTTCCATTAATGACGTTCTTGCGCCATCTGCCACCAGTTTTTATCTAGAGCTCCCAGCTCGTCGCTCCATCTCTTTTTTGAGAGACCTCGGCGCCTTTTCGCGTCTTTTGGTAGCCACTCTGTCGCTTTTTTTTTAATTATGTGTGCGATAAAAGAAGGTTATGAACTGAAGTCGGCATGTAAAAGTAACCTTTGTTCGCTTATGGGCAACTTCTCTAATAATTACTAATTGTTGATTAAATAAGTACTTAGAGGCAAGAAGAAAAGACAGGGCTCCTGCTCGCTGCTTGTTGGACTGACAGTGACACTATCAAAAGTGCTACCAATTACCAATATAAAAGTCCCATTGACTATTAGCAGCTCCCAATATAGATGAAATAAGCGTCTGTGCGCTCATCAAACTAGGTTCTTGTTTGTCACGGCCTTAGACCATGAGGAAGCGACAGATAAGAAATTGAAATTGCAATAAACTATTAGACTTGGGTATCTTTTTCTACCTTAATGGAATAATTCAAGAAAAACACATAAAGTTAACGTACCTTTTATAGAATCAGAACGAACGAATACTTAGTATTGTTTGTTTTATTACTGTAGCAACACTGTTACAGTTTTCAGCTCTAACCTATATCCGTCCTGTATCGTTCGTTACGTAATAAAATTACCGTGTAAAACGCAACCTCTTTGTTTCTGACATCAGAAACAGATTGTAGGAACAAAGTGTGCTGTGCATGCGCACAACTCAGCAGCATAAAATAATAATGAGGAAAATAAACGTTTCACTATCGTTATTACTTTTTCCCACCAAACGACTTTAAATGGCATTCTGAACATAATAAGCAAAGAAAAGCAATAAAATTAAAGAGACTCGCGTGATACATAGCTATTTCGATTCCTACTTGGTACCATATTAGGTACTTAGGTAGTTACATTGAAAATAAAAATTCTTAAAGGCTTCCTAAACTTTTTTCGTAAGGTAAATAGTACGTCACTTTCTTTAAGCAGCGCTTTCGCAGCGCGAGTGGTCGTGCGTAAAGAAAACACAAAAAAAATTTTTTCAAGTAGTTAATTCTCTGGAGTCACTTCATAAGGATGTCTTTCAGTTCAGGTATACATAAGTTGTTTAAACAAAAATATTGTCAGTTTTTACATTGAATTCCTAACTACTATTTGACACATAACACTTTCCGGGACAATCCGCCTGTCGACGTAATCTTGTGTGTGTGTAAATTGACAGTACGGCTCTGGACGGTCGACTTCAGGTGCTCCTAGCGGACAGACCGTCGACAGCCGTTTTAGTTTCATACATTTACTATGAAGCACGTGGTCAGGTGTCGTATCGCGCGCATCCCTGTATTAATAGGTGTCATAACAAACACTACAAGGCTTTTTCTTGTCTGCATATATGCTACGATAGGTACATAATATGACAGACCGCCTGTGGCCGTAAAAACGTCATACAAAAATATAACAATTAGAATTTGGTGTCACAACACGGTCAGCCTAGTTGATTTGGTGGATTCTTAGCTTACTATTGAAAATATGACGCAACGGCCATGGACGTAAAAAAAATAATATGAGATTTCGAGGTGTCATCGCAAGCTCTCAAGATTGACCTGTGTCCCGCACATCGCAAGATCTCAAGATTGACCTGTGTCCCGGAATGTGTTAACAAAACAGTATTATCTGTATTAAATTCTGTTTCAAAGCACTCGTTTCCAAGCAATTAATCGGGATCGTCCGATATCTTAATGTGTGCAGCTGTTGCCGTGGTGCCGCTTGTTTCCCAATTTACATCTGGAAGAATGCCATGCAGACTCTTCCTTGTCTTGCTTCAATTATTTCATGAGAGTACTTTCATTCCTTTGTAAACGTGATCTAACTAAACTCAGCAAAATAATATGAATCTATATAAAACTATATAATACAGGATTTCGTGGAATAATATATATATGAATCAATTTCATGAGTTTTCCACTGAACCTTCAGAACGATGTCTTAAGTGTGGCTAATTATTCGTCAATCAATGACAGTCTGTAAAATGTTGGCTAAGGACACAAGTGTTAACGATCCCGAAAACAAACTGAAGTCATCACATCAAACGCACTAATACCATTTAATTACAAGTATAATATTATAAAAGAGTTTTATTAGATGGTTATTATAATTATGAGATGTTTCATTACACGCGACTGTATTAACGTAAGGGTTGGGTCTCGTTTTTGTTCGTCGAAAATGCATGTTTGCGTACATTTTCTACTGAAATAATACTGGCTGCATGCATATAAGTATCAGAAAAATAAAAAAAAGATGCAGTTACAAAAAAAGAAGACACAGCGTCCTTGCGCGGGCAAGAGCAATGTCGTCCGTAAATAGCTGAGCTGGGCCGGTTGACGTCTTGCCAGGCGTCCGCGATGTATTCGCCATTTACAAATTAATTACGTAATTTAATGTGAGAACGAGGCTCCCAGGCGTCATGCTTGAAATGACATCCTGTTGAAATATTATTTACTATGTGAGATTTAAGTGCATAATCTGTCCACTGACTGACCAACAGCGATAACTACGGCTTCTGCACGTGTACGACTGATGGTTGACTCGTTGTTCTTAGACTTTTTCCCATGTTTTTCCTAAATTTAAAAAAAAAATCTGTTGGTTTGCCGATTTAGCGGATTATGATTTTGAAATGTTTGTCGTTGTAATGGTTTAAGTGGTAATTAAGTACATGGAAAAGTCACTTTTCCACACGGACGAAGTTTCAGGCACGAAATGTATTATTCAGACTGTAAGATATCAAAATAGAAAAAAATATCATTCGGCTAAAAACAATGCGAAAATATAACCGGCTTACCGCTCTCTGTGAAATTTTGATAAAAGTATTGTTGACAAAAGGTCGTGGTCATTAGCCCTTTCGCTTGTAAAAAACAGAAAAGTGACTGTGAAACGGTGTGTGTTGTGTTAAGCATCATGGCTACGTGCCAAAAAATGGTTCAAGTGATTGATATAACAAATGCTAAATGCATCAATATTCTGGTATACTTTATTTGAAATTCCTACTTTATTTTTAATTTTTTATTAACAGAATTTAACGTTAGAATTGCGAGAAAAATAATAAATGTTTGGTTTATATTTCAATAGCTGTTTCATAAAAAAATATATTAAGGTAAGTATACTAACATCGTTTAATACGTCATTATCAATCAATATATATAAAACTCTTCCGTTACTGACTGACTGACTGACTGACTGACTGACTGACTGACTGACTGACTGACTGACTGACTGACTGACTGACTGACTGACTGACTGACTGACTGACTGACTGACTGACTGACTGACTGACAGACAACGCAGAGCCGAAACTACTGGGCGTAGCGGGCTGAAATTTTGCATGTAGGTTCCTTGGGGAGTGTAGGTGAGCACTAAGAAGGGATTTCCCGAAATTCCCACGGGAACGGGAAAAAACAGGATTTCTGTGTTTATGAGAAAACTGCGCGGGAAAAACCGCGGGGCAGCCTCTAGTTAATATATAACTCTGTTACCTACATTATGTTTTAATACTTTTAAATGTTTTATAGGAATTTTTAGTTCACTATAAAACGTTACCTAGGTACGAGTTTTACGCCGTATAAAGCAGCGTTCAACTCACATTCATACGTCCGTGAACCAATAACTGGTTGGGAAAAACCGCTTCAAACCAATTCTCATCCATTTGCATGCTAACTTTAATAGTTTTGAGTCTCGGTCTCGACTCGGCTGAAACGAAGCATATTCTGTCATTTCATTGAAAATATTATATTTCACGTTCATCATTATTGTTATTATTAGAAGCCTGTGCTGTCCCAATGTTAAGCCTCCCATCTTCTTTCCCATATTCTATGTGACGTATTCGAAAACAGTATCCGTCGACTTCAATAGGACGGTCATGTAACCCGTGATTTAGGTCAAAATTGGATTATAGCAAAACTTGGATTGTGGATATTGAAACTTGGAACACACTCCATGTAGTATCAACGGAACGACAGACCAAAACTACTGAACTGACGAGAAGCTAATAATTAGGCAATTGTACGCGACGCGACATTATGTGCCTTCCGAAGCACGAAATAGTGGTTGTATTCTTGTTATATTATTGAGTAAATTTTTTTTTTGCAATTATTTGCCGCTTAGACGGACCTACCCGATAGTATGATAGTATTAAAAGCGGTTGGAAGCGTAACGTAATTATGTATCAAGGACTAAACGGTTTATAGTTGAAATGTAAGGTAGATATTTTGTGCATAACGAAAATTTTAGATACAAAAATATTGATAAATATTATTTAGCTTAGACATTGTTTGATTATTTTTTATCTCATTATATAAACGTTTAGGTCTATTGTATTTACATAACTGTATGGTCATTGGTAAATTCAATAGTGAGTGGTACATAATCTTGATTAGTAATCTTCGATTAAGATTGCGCTATCGACAATGAACGCGCAGTTACTTTCAGTACAACAATGGATGAATGTAGGTTTCTCTAAAGTATTATTTGCCACACGCAAGCTGTGGCAAATTAGTACTTGAAAGAAACCTATAAGATTGTATTATTGTAATACCTACTTAAATAAGTAATACCTAATTACTATTATCGAATACTTACCTAGTAATATCTGTAAAATAAAACACTGATTGCAGTGAAACGTACAATGCGCTAGAATGAAACTAGAAAGTTATTCCTGAAAATTCCGAATTCTATAACTTTTGGATGTTGAGTGAACTTTTTGTGGAGTCTCCTCCCTTAACAGGTATGAGATTCCTAATTGTGCAACCTGTAACTACTTACTTTGATATAAATACATATATTGTTATTATAACTATCCTAAAATACTGGCAACTGCCAGTGCAGTGCTAGAAATCCAATCTTAGAGGAATTTATCCGTTCGGCTCAACTCGGTACAGATCTGTACCGGTCACGAGCGTAGCGCCGCGCGACTTTTTTTTTACTCGTTTTTTATTTTTTGGCTGAACCAATGTTTGCCTAATGTTTGACAAATGTGTCGACTATGATTGAATGGATTGACAATCAATCACTGAATCAATTATAACCCAAAAAATTTATAAATGTTAACAAAAAAAATTTGCGGGTATCGGGTACCTATGCCGCCATTTTGAAAAATGGTGAAAATTTGGGAAAATTTTGACATATCTACCTACTTGCGACACTACTTTGTTGAGCGGAAGTGGTAAGGTAAGGTAGCTCTTTATTGCCAATACAATACAATAACCATAATATATCTAGCGGTGAATGAACACGGTCACGAATAAACGTTAAAAAATTCTGCAGTAGTTACCGAAAAACCGTCTCTATCTGAGTTTCAGATAAGATATCGTGCATTGAAACTCTGTAGACGATAAGACCCAAAACATGATACCTAGAAATTTTTGAAGATCTCACAGAAGAAAAGCTATCTTATGTAACTAAGAAGTAAATTATATACTTAAGGTGTATTTTTTAGGTATATACTAACATAATTATTCAAAACAATATTAATAGGGATTTAAAAAAAAAATGATTTAACAAAGTACGAAAATTCGAAATTTTGTTTACGTTAGTACTGGCAGTAGTTACTCGACTGCGACAAAACCAAAAGGAAGAGTAATATTTTTAACGGCTAAATAAAATGTGTTAAACAGGCTGTATCACCGTAGCACCTAAACTACTGAAATGTGTCGAGTCGAGAGACTACGGAGAAGCCAAAAGAATGGGAAGTAATGTTTTTTATTAGTAAAATATTTAGCTTTTTGCAATATGTAGGTAATTAATAAGGTATACATAATATGTATGCCTTATTAATTACCGACATTTTATATCGTAATAAGATTTGATAATAAGGTTTTTTGTAGGGATTTTGCGAAAACACGGATAATTTGATACAAGCATTTTTTTTTTCAATCATCCTCACATAAACCAAAATTTTGCAAAAAACCTAGTAAAATTGAATACTTTGAAACCTTTCTTTAATCTGATTGGCTAGATTATTGCTTGCTGGTAAAATCTTATTCTGATGGGTTCGTTAAAATATCCTTTGAGAACCAATCAGAATAAGAGTTTACCAGCAAGCAATAATCTAGCCAATAAGTTAAAGGCAGGTTTCAAATTTTTTAATTATACTAGGTTTTTTTTGCAGAAAAACTGCTTTACGTCAGGATGATTGAAAAAAAAGTAATGCTTATATCAAATTATCCGGGTTTTCGCAAAATCCCTAGTTTTTTTTGCAAAAAACCTAATTATCAAATCTTACTACGACACATACAAGTCTTAACAAGGAAGTTATAACATAATTTTAAGGGTGTATTCTAAGATCAATTTCATCAATTAAAACACCCCATATGGGGGGTCGCAGCCTCCCCCCCCCTCAGTATGATGTTTTTAATATTTTTTTTGCAAAAGTCGACCCCGCCTACTTTTAAATTCACAGTTAAAGATCTAAGGCTTACAGAACCTTTATTAAGGTCTTGATCGAAGGCTTAGTAGTTAGGCTACCTAAGTTACTAACAAAATAACCAAGTGTTGCTTTTACTTTTTTTTACAATACCGTTTGATTTTAGGTCTGATGCTCCAAAATCTTTAAATACAAGCAATTGTTATGTTACGTAGGATTATATTCGTTCACCAAATTATGGAATGTATGGTACCTTATCTCGAATTACGAGTCGTTTAGCAAGATCTTCGAGTCAGGTGAGTGAGGTGTAAACAGCGACTTCTTTGTATGCAGTATAAGTATACATACCTGTGTATGTACGGACGCTAATTTTTACACACACACTGAGATAATTATTTTCAAGGTAAGATGTCGGCCGCACGCCTTCCAAACATGATATATAGTGTAAAATGACAAGATTTACAAGCTTTCTGTCGTCAAACTACATAAATGTTACAAAAAAGTACATAAGTAAATATTTTCACCGGCGACTTTAAAGGGCGACGTACCCATTAGACACATTTTATAGCTTTTCTCTCAAAGGGTCATTATGGCACAATGCCATTGACGTATATTCGCGTCCATTCTATTGTAAAAAGCGACATGAAAAGTCGAATATTTTTGCATTTAACATCTAACTTACTAGCTGCCTTGGTGAACCTTGTACCGTTATATAAATTTACAAAAATCATAGCCTACTACCTATGTGCTATTCTTGAATGGGTATATACATTCTCTATCATACCACAACACTGTGGTCATAATGTAATGTAAAATTTAATCTAAATTATCTATACCAATATTATAAAGAGGTAAGATTTGTTTGTTTGTTTGTAACGAATAGACTCCGGAAATACTGAACCGATTTGAAAAATTCTTTCACTGATAGGAAGCTACACTATCTCCGAGTGACATAGGCTATATTAGATTTTCATAAAAATTAGGGATCTTTACTTAAACTCGAACAATGAATCCCAAGGTGCAATATTTTTTCCGTTGTTTACAATTTTACGTTTCATTTTGACTGGTGGTTTGTTGTTGTTGTTAGTTTTCTTATTTGCCCATTCTGGGCAGTCAAAAGAACATAGTCTATAGAGTCAAGTATTAAGTAGTATCTTATATTCTACTATTGGCGTAACGAAGTACGCCGGGAAAGCTCGTTCTAAATAAATTTTATAAAACAAAAAAAAACAGCCCCAGATAAACCCTGCGTGGTTTTGTGGCAAGACTTCCTATATTTCCTATATAAGTTTACTCAGTAGTGTTTCATATAGTTTTCAGTTTTGGCTATATATTCTATATTCTATAATGTAGATTTGTCATTGAGAATGAAAAGTCAAAAGTAGTCATGTAGTTTTGTCTGTGAAAGTTCGTAGAAAAAATAAACTTAAATAATAAAAAAGTAAATTTTACAAACAAATAGTTAGGTTCTTACTTAAAAAAAAATTGTCCGAGCCGCGCCGCGACGCGACAAAAGTATAAGTAGGTACCTAAGTACATACCTATGTGAAGAAACAAACGATGGCATAATGTTTTTTTATATTATATGTATTTTTATGTACAGTTTTTACAAAGTTTAGTATGCTCTAATGTACGTACGTTCATTCATATAGTAACTTAAGTTTGTACTGTATGCTAATCTAAGCGATTTATCACGTTCACGCAAACAACTCTCTCTACATTTTGGAAAAACCAAAATTTCTTCTGGTCTTTCTAATTACGTGTTCACTTTTAAATCCGGTTTGAAGGACCATGTGGAAGACCCCGCCTATAATTGATTAGCCCCTTGTTCCCAGTAGACCTTCCAATAATAACTCTTCACTGAACATTTACTGTACTTGGTATTTATTGAAATATAATAAAATAGGTATTTATAAAAACACAACCATCCCTCTGACTATCTCTCGGAACTCAATATGACTTTCATATTAATATTAAAATAGACAGAATCTAGTATCAAATTATTCCATAAACAAAATCATAGATTTTATCTTGTGTTGGTTGGTATCCCAACACTAACATTTTATTCAAACTGCTGAAAGTTTGAAAGAAAGATGCCTCACCACAGAACAAGAGAATACAATAGAAATAGCATCATGAGCTTTTAGTACTAAAACCAGTGTGTCCAAACTCACACATATAAACCAAACGCTCACTATGAAATCCAAGCTACCATTGGTGATTAACGACAAAGCCGAAAAGATCTACATCACAAAACTTTGAAATAGACTATGAACCTTTTTTAAAAATAAACAAAGATCAAAATCAAATAACAATTATGAAATACTTAAGATAATGATGACATACATATGATAAAAGAATGAAATTAGGTTTTTCCAAAGACATGGTAGAAAGCTATACATCCTCTTTGCTTTAAAATCCTCACGCATTGTTCCTAGTTTTACTATTCGACGTTAGATGGAACCACAGCTTCTGTACTACCGCTACTAAACACTAGGTGGCTACGGCGAAAAATGAAAAACCAAGCTAGGGATGTACATATTGCGGGAGAAAGTTTGTCGATGAGAAAAACCTATCGATAAACAACTTTCTTTCATATGGCGACAGTTAACAATTACTTTTTTTTACGAAAATCTATGTGTATTCTACGCAAACGGCCTTCTTGGTGATTGGCGATGTATTGGTATTATCATATGAAAAACCAGTCGCTCATAAAACAATGTTTATTTTAGTGTACAGTTTAATTTTTATTTATTTCCAATGTGGTTTTGTATTCAACAGTTATGCTTCGCATAAATAGAGATTCAGAAATAAAATGTGTTTAGTTATAAAATTGTATATACCTACAGTACTGCAAAAGTTATTATGCGCATAGAAATCTTCGTCACTGTTCGACAACGGTCGTATTCCCAAGCGACGGAGGACGATATGTATTTAAGGAGGTTAAGTGCATTTTCTGCATGCATAATTTAGTAGAATTATGTTTTTTGATTCGGGTGTTTCCGTGAAATCGACAATTAGCGAATCTGCATGCGCATTATTAATTTTGGAGTAAGTATTGTACAGTGGCGGACACGGAAGCCGTAACAGATTGTCTATGATTTTTTATGCGACGCAACTGAGCGAAATGAGCGAGCAAGATAACACTATTTTTGTCAACCTCTCCACCGACACGACAACGAACTTCACGCCGTGCTAAAGACGCATGTGTGTGTCTGTGTGTAGGTCTCAGAATAAAGACAAGCATAGAAACCGGGCTAAAATAAAAAGTTATTTTCATATTGTTACGCTCCTTACTAAACGGCAAAAAGACTATTAGTTAGAGAGAGATAAAATATAAGAATTCTTTGCAAGTTTTCTTCTTGTGGTATCAAAGTGGTTTATTGATGACACTGGTTTATTAGTACCGTACAAAATTAAAAACCAATAATTTGGTACATATTTGGTGGTTTGTTTATGGTTTGTTTTATTTTGACGTATAATATGACATTGTAAACATCGGTAGCAGCTCCAAAAGTTTTATGATTATTTTTTATGAAAAAGGTGTGATAAATTGGTTTTGTGATTGTGAATGTTTAACTTTATGTATAACAATCTCTTGTGTAGTGACGGGATGTGAATCAAATGCGTCAAGGAATCAAAATCTTGATGTTTCGGTCACCTACCATTCGGTAAATAATTTTGTTTCATTGTAGACTTCTGGGCACTATTTTGACTAATAAATTATCAAGAACATCAATTTTACACGCTGTTTGTCGAACTCGTACCTAAATTTATTGAATTATTACGGTAAAACACCTTCTGTAAAGGTTATGATAGTGTTGTGCCAAAATATGTTTAGACAAAAGTTATCGAACCTAAATCATCCGTTCTAACTTAAGGACAAATAAAAATCAGATATAATAATATGCTAATTGTTGTATTTTTTTCAGTTTTCAAGTAAATTATATACTAAAAACAAAATGACTGGATGCTATAAAGAGACAAGATTTTAAACATTCACAACATACTGTTTTATCAACAAAGAAGATTTAAGATGGTGAAGATTATAACCTGAAACTGTAACAACAGTTTTGCTGCTGCAATTTGAATAAGTTGGTTGGTGGTAATCATAAAATATTGCCCTTTCAATTGCTTATTTTATATCAAATTAATTAAATGTTATTCGTTATCAACTTAATGTTAAAGGAAATAGGACAGCGACATTCAGTGGACAATTCATATTTCATATCTAAGAAAGAAATGCAACCAGAAAATACCATCATCTCAGCTAAAAACGTCTACTACTGGATATAGGCCTTAAAGAAAATATCGTGACATACAATTTGCCCATTCTGGATAAAACAGGTTTAAGTTTATCTATGTTTTTTTTCTGCAGATCCTCATAATTGTATATGAAAATTTCAAGTTTAAGTTGCGGGATGTCATCGTTTAAGTTAATATTCTCTAAGATACCTGTTTTCTAAAAAAAAATACGAAGGCTTTAATTAATATATATTTGAATAAATTATTATTATTGTCTTGAATATAATATTTAAGAACATTTTTCTTGCTTTCTTACAGGCCTCACAAAATACTTTGATAAAAAAAGATACAGAATATATGAACCGTAAATTTGGGTAAACCAATGCTGTAAACTGTAAACAAATAAAATTCCATGAAAATTTTACTTTGTGATAAAAACAAAAGCGCCATTGTTGCTGCAGGATATCACTTACGTATGTATAAATTGTTTACACCCAGGTTTTATAATATTTACTCTCTTTAATAAGTTTTAATTAAAACATATTATATTTTTAGGTCTCAAAAAAAAACCACAAGCAGGGCTTTTTCACATACAAACACTCCATCACAAAGTGATGATCAAGATCAACCCAGGCAAAAACGAACATTTGAGGTGCAGAGTGCAGAGCAAGATTATTGAAAATGAGTGTGTAAAGAAAGAAGCGCATAATTCATACATTATGAAATTTCCAAAAATAGATTTGTTTTACTTGTTTTATATATACATATTATTATAGGCACACATCTTTTAGTTTTAATTATTTTAGAGCTGTGCTAATATCTGATGTGACAGAGTTTTTTATGAACGGAAAATCTTTAGAAATAGGTAAGTATTATTATATTTTTATCAAGACACCCGTTTTATTCATTAAAATAACTTATTGTGTGCAGTAGGTTTCCTGGAAGAAATCGCTTTAATCGATAAGGCACAATTGCCCTTATTCTTTTTCTGTTAAAAATTTTATACGGTTTGTTACATTTTGTATTTTTATTTGCATTTTTATAGCAATAAAGCGTTTTTATCTTTGTCTTTGTTTTCTTGTTATTATAATACCATACAATTACTCCTGAATTAGTTATGATAAGTTCCATAATAAAGAACCATGTCTTGTATAAAAGTATAGACAACTTGATTTAGGACAAGTTATTTTTGCCATCACTAGCTTTTTAGAAAATTAAAAATAAAAAGTCGAACCCAGGTACGGGCAAGGTGCGGAAGAGTCATACGACCCAGTGGAGAAAGTATATTGGTCTCTTTTTAACATATTCAATGGTTGCACTTGAGTAAGTAGCGTAACACAATGATGTGACCTTTTATTTTAGGACTCCTTCTATGCTTGTCTTTATTCTGAGGTGTAGGTGTAACCCATAGACATAGTAGAACGAACGCTAGGTGTTTATTAATTCGCCCATTCAGAGCAGGCAAAGTAACATTGTCTATACAGCCAAGTCTTCAGAAAATATATTTATTAGTAATAAAGTTGTCAGGTATTATGTAGTAGGCGTGTTGCTTTGTTTTCCCCTATTTCCCTAACCAGTTCCTACCTGTACTTTAAATAAAGCTTTATTTTAACCAAAGTAAACAATTTACGTGGATGGGTAGATAGACCAATAAAACAAGATGGGTTATATTATTTTATCCTATTTAATATCGAAGTACTTGCTTATTTATTACTTGCCTTAAACTCTTATTTAACCTTTTCGGCGCCACTGGAAATAAACGAAGGTTGCTCCCCCACGCCAAGGCATTTTACCATCAAAAACATTAGTGATTGCAAAATTCAATCGACACACAAAATCAACCAAAATTTTTATGTGAGATAAATAAACAATGGAGTGATTAATATACGAAAAGCTAAACATTTTCCCGTTTTTTAAACTTTTGTAATGCTAGAACCCAATAAGAATTTGCTTTTATGGAGTTTTGTCTGATTACTTTCAACTGAATTATATAACAAACTAAAGCGGTGGCACGTCACTAACTACTTCATATCAAGTACTCGGCGCTGGAGAGACACAAAAACTGCGAAGTTCGATCTCGTTAAAGGGTTGTTAATCACAGAGTCGATAGTTTTTTTGTACTATATTTTTTTATCTTTTATTTAATCGTATTTAAATATTTAAAATTATGCAACGGATTTCGATGCGGTTTTTTTTAAATAGATAGAGTGATTCAAGTGGAAGGTTTATAAGTTTAATACGTGCACAAGATAGTTATAGGTTAGGCGGTGCGAAGTTCGCCAGGTGGACTAGTTTTTAATAAAACCATTTATGTACCAATCAAAATAATCTCACTCAAGTAACTTAATAATTTTAAGTTCATGAGTCACATGTCATGTGATGCATTTCTCGTTACAGTTTAAGGCACCATTTTTGTCATGAGCGTGGCGGGATATTTCATTAAATCATAACTGGACAATGGGCATGGAAACACACCTCAATTTATACTCCACAAGCTATAGTTGTTAGTTAAAAAAACGTATAGTATTAGTGTTATAAAGCTTATAATTTGAAAAAACCAATAGCCGTCAAGCTTTATTAAATTGAGTTGTATTGGGACATGGAAGTTGTTGGGTAAATTTGTCTAACACTCGTAACAACAAAATAATGTTCCCTTGGTGTTTTCGCCACCATTAAAAAATGCTCCGCTTTTGCGTTTGCAGGGGCCTTCCATTAAGAAGACAATATAAATGGGGCGGACGGAGCCTATAGTGTCGCGAGCGCATCGGTCCTTATCGTGCCCCTCCAGAGGGATCTAGGCTTCGCACCGACCGCACGCGCGTTCTTTCTATTTTTGTATAAATACGTAATTAATTCTGGATAAAAAAATATATAGTACCTATACTTAGTTTTCTTTTGGCAATTTTTTTTTTAATTATTCTCTTTCGTCCTCAAATACAAATATGTACAAAATTAAAACTATACTTTCTATAAATTTAAAATCTAAAAATTAATATAATTTATGTTTGTAGCTGTTCGTCCCTCGACCATTGCCATAAATCAATCATAGATAACATCGTATCCAAAACGTCATTATAAAGAACTATGTAAAATCAAAGGTTGTTTTAATTTTGAGGACATAAATAACATTTAAATTAAAAATTACAAACAATTGTAAAATACTATAAAGTCTCTTTTTACAACCTCTACACTTCATCAAAGAGATTTTTTAATTTTCATCTGGAATTTTCTTAAGTATCTCAATTTACATACGTAAACAAATATATGTTGTAGAGTTTTTTTTAATGAACTTTTAACTAGTTCAAAAAAACAACTTATGAGGTAAGGTCCCAATAGTTCTCTGCAAATCTGTATTCCAGTAGTAGAAGCCGTGGGAAAGAATAATTTTTAAGGTAAACAAAGTCATAAATCACATTTTTGTAAAGGGTTTTTTGCATAGTATTCTTACCTGGAATCGACGCTTTTGTTTTAGCATAAACGCATAGGCGGGGTGCCTATCCAACATACCTTACACACAAAGACAACATAATGCGACATCTATTTGTCTCTGAGCACTGCTACCTAAAGCTTTAGCAAACAAATCAAACCCATTTATGGAATTAATTGCCAATATTTTTTTTTAGTTTTGCTGGGTATTTCCTATTACTTTGTGAATACCGTTTAAAATGTGGAAAGCTTTTTTTAAAAGACGTGATTTTGTTCTATAGTATAATATTCAATTCTATGGTGTCTATTAAAGCGTTTACCCAGCTATGTATGGATGTTTGTAAAAAATCTGTGATGACCATTTGTAGATCTAAGTGTACACGTTTCGAAGTAAAAGTAGTATTAGTAGGTAGGTACTTTTACGACCAAATCCAAACTGACTTAATTCAATTCAACAATATTTTATTAGTTTCTAATTGGAACCATTGGAAAATGCGCAGCGCAATTCATCTGTAGATGTACTTTCACTATTTTTTACGCTGAGCGTACCAACAGTCTAGACACAATGTACCAAAATGTCCACTCTTTAGCACAGCACTAAAAAACTTGTCTTGCGTATGTGACGTCACAGCAGCACTTCACCTCAAGTGCTTGGCGTACGGGATATATCAAACAACTGATGAACGGGTTGCTTCGCTAGAGCCGCCCGCCTACCTTATTAATTGTTGTCGACATTTTCAAAGGCGAGGATTTGTAATGTGTACAATAAAGGAATCAATAGTAAATTCTAATAGAAATTATATTATTCCAGTCCGCACTATGCGTACACGTTATGAGATGGTTGAAAAAGTGTATAGTTATAATAATTTAAAAAATATATTTGTTAGGAATCATCGAAAATTCCGAGTAATGTCACAACACTAGACCACTTCCAGTAAAGTACTTGGCGTGGGAGAGCACACTATTTTTCATTTCAAAGTTTCTTAAAGTTTATCGTCTTATTATTCTAAGTTAATTAACTTTTCACAAAATCTGTTAACATGAATTACTTCATAGAAGCTTCAAGAACAGTATCCAATTGGATTTTTCTCTTTAGAACATATAGTTGGGTCGAAAAATGTAAAAATGTAAGCTACTTCCAGAGAAGTGCTTGGCGTGGTGGGAGAACTTTGTGACTACTTCATATCAAGTGCTTGGCGGTTAAAAGGTTAATCTTGGTTTTTTTAATAATATTTAGCATTTTTTCTTATCTAGGTATTATTTATTGAAACTCCTCTTAGCTTCAGAAGCTTTCATGATGGCTCCATCTTCAAGTTTATGCTTTAGTGTATTAGGTTCTGAGCTTGGCCCAAGGTGATCCAGTAACACAAGCTGTAAATTATGATTTGTCTTTATACAATATTTTTCAAATCGGTTCAGTATTTCCGGAGACTATTCGTTACAAACAAACTAACAAACAAACAAACAAACAATTCTTTCCTCTTTATAATATTGGTATAGACTAGTCGACCCGGCGAACTTCGTACCGCCTAACCTATTATTAGAACGTGCATGTTTTATACTTATAAACCTTCCTCTTGAATCACTCTATCTATTAAAAAAATCCGCATTAAAATCCGTTGTAGTTTTAAAGATTTAAACATACCTATACTACATGCCTCAGTGCCTGAAGACGAAGGTATTTAACCAATGTGTGCTGCCAGTGATGACATACGGTTCTGAAACGTGGTGCTTCACTATAGGGCTTATGAACAGGCTCCGAGTAGCTCAACGAGCCATGGAGCGGGCTATGCTCGGGATTTCTCTGCGGGATCGAATCAGAAATGAGGACATACGCAGAGAAACCAGGGTCACCGACATAGCCAAGCGGATAAGCTCGTTGAAGTGGCAATGGGCAGGTCATATAGCCCGCAGAACAGATGGCCGCTGGGGCCGAAAAGTTCTCGAGTGGAGACCACGGATCGGCAAGCGCAGCGTAGGACGTCCACCGACCAGATGGACGGATAATCTGCGCAAGGCTGATGGGCCAAGCTGGATGCAGGCCACCTGCGATCGGTACAGATGGAGAGCCTTGAGGGAGGCCTATGTCCAGCAGTGGACGTCTTACGGCTGAAATGATGATGATGAAACATACCTAAGGACAGATGCGGAAAGCGACTTTATTTTTAACTGTGTATTAATATTGATATTGATAAACATTATTGTAATATGATGATGATGCTAATATAATTTCATTCATACGCAAGAGTCTAACTTGAAAGATTCATATAATTTCATTTGTATCCAAGAATTAAACTTAAAAGTAAATCACATTTTAAACCGAAAAAAAGGTAGAGGTTCTCAAGCAAGTCGAAGCGAATACCTATTTTTTTTACTCAGAAAATTATTATTATCGATAGATTTTTATCATAGAAAATTATCGATAGATTTTCATCATGTTGAGCAATCCCTAACTGATTTGCATTATACTGTTGTCAAAATGTTCTAGAAAAAGTCATGAGTCTAATACCATAGATAAAGAAGAACGCTAAGAAGGTACAGTCACAGTCACAGGACTCACAGGCTTCAATGAAAATTCAATTTTACTGCTCCGTAATTAGGGTGTTTTCATTTTGTCACTTATGGTTTTGTTTTCTTGTTCATGTATAATTTCAAATTTAATTAAAAATACAGTGAAATATTACTTACCGATGTAATAATACGGCATAATTAGTACTTTTAAGTCCCCAACTTTAATTTTTGCATTCCAACACAGCAGAATATGGCATTTTAGTGGGTTTTTTTTCATATTTTTCCGGGTGGTTTGTTTACAAGAAGCCTAAGGCAACTGAGCTTATCAAATCTGTCAAAAACTACGCATAAGCACTGCAGAGCTAATGATAGGCACGCGGGCTCCGCCTACTCGCGATTTCTATTTAGAGAGAGAGAGCATCTTCCTTGTTCTGTGTGCCTCACGGTCTCACTTGTATGAACGCGTCACGTGCGCCACTGTTAGAAATTAAATAAATCTTTTTTATGAAAACCTATGTTATTTTTATTATTAAAATGCAATAACAAGCACTGCATGATTCGGATAAACTTAAAATAGGATCCACTACAACATCGCCTATTTCTTATTTTATTTTGGTCATGTTAGTAATGAATTGATAAATTAACAGTTTATTTTATTGTTTTTCTTTTTTCAATATATATAAAACTTTTCCGTTCATGACTGACAAACAACGCAGAGCCGAAACTACTGGGCGTAGCAAACTGAAATTTTGCACGTAGGTAACTTGGTTTTTGCACTAAGGAATAATTTTGGTATTTATGAGAAATCTGCGCGGGTGAAGGCGCAGGGCAGCCTCTAGTTATTATTAAAAAGCAGACCGCCATTGGCAGGAATCCGTAAACGAACACTACAAATCTCTATATTTCAAATACTTAGCGCATGTCGCAATGCATCAACTCTTGCTAAATAAAACCTTCAGTTGGAGACGCGAGTGTCGTGAGTAACTCACTGTCGTTTTTATTAGGAAGCTACATATTAGCGAGCCACACACATCCCACGTGCAGCACTGGCGGGCGGCGGGGCGGCGGCGGCGGCGGCCAATCCCGCGCGGAACGTGCTACATCGTCCGCCGCCGCCAAGTTTCCACTCTAAATCATAAATGCCATTTCAACATCTCCGCCAACTGATCCCGATCAATCAACGCACTCGACGCAGCAGCTTCCATATCTACGCCTTTTACTTACTATACTATATCACCTAGTTCTACGTTCAAACACGAGCAGATGAAATATAAATTAAACGTTCCATTACTGTTACATCGATATTTTAATTTCATCGTAATTTTATGGAAGATCAATACATGGTGACAAATAATTACTGAAATAAATTATCCGACTTTTTACACTTGAACTTTCAATGCTATAGGCACTCGTTATAATAGATCTATACGTGAACATTTTAACATTAATACTTATGCACAGATATATAAAAAGACTTCTCGCAAAACACATACAACTTACCTTCACACTTAATGTTATTACTATAATATCCAAAATGGCTTTAAAATGTTCAAGTTTAGAACTTTGACAATGCGTGTCAATGAGCAAGTTTTGAAGCTAGTGGAATGAAGGTAAACCTGATAATGTTCTAAAGGTAAGTTACTGGGGACACAATCACTCTAACTTATCAAACAAATAGCTGTATAGTAACAAACGATACACATTTAAATCCTAGTATTATTGAATAACAATGAAATAAAAAATAAACTTTTACCAAGACTACTTCAGATTCCAATAATATACAGACATGAGTGATATTCTCAAGTATCAGAGCCGCCGGTGTTGTTGTCAAGCAATGTCCGAATGGTGATAAGACGATACGACTACCTATAAATATTAAGTTTTATAAGTATAATATTTAACTTAACAGTAATTCTTGAAGAATTGTACGAAAGTTTACAAAATAACAATTGCCGTTGAATCCGATCAAAGAAGACAGACAATGCAAGACTGAAAGCTGTGTGAAAACTGATAGCCACTTAGTACCACGAACAATAACCCTCTTGGTATTAAAATCATTATTTCCCAGGACATAATCGTAGTAAACTATATACTTATCTACTCTTGTAACTAATTCTTAGAAATAATATGAACATAAACAATTATTGTAATCATTAAATTAGATTGAAAAATACTAAATATTTAAAAAAGATAGTGACTAGCTAATAATAAAGCAGATAAATGGCTGCTCTTAAAGTAATTTCACAAATTAAATACGTGTTCAACGGCGTTTCATAGGTTCATGCTAATAAAATTCCAAAAAGTTGTGATATTGTGTGTCAAAGAATCATTTAAAAAAAATATGAGTTGGCCGCAAATGTTTGATACATTTTGGAAAACGAAACAAGCCAACCCAACTTATCCTTGAAATCCTATCGAACATGAACACGCGAAAATAGTTTAATAAGAACCTCGAAACAAGCATATAAAAATGTACCTATATAAGTATGTATTTTTATATGAAGAAGAACTTAATTTTGAATATGAATAAATATAAGATATGGCACTCGTTAAAACCGTTAAAGTATATTTAGTTTATGATCAGCATATCAGACATTGTTTAACACCACGTGGATACTTTGTAAGCAGCTTAAAAATGCTTTGACTCATCTGGTACCAATTTATTTTTATCAACCACAGTACTAATAGGTAATGAACAATTTGCAATAAGTTCTGTCAAATCTTAAAGTATTTTGCTTACAAATTTTGATATGATTCTGAAAGTTATACAATTGTAAAAGGACTTCATCTAATCTATATTACATAGACAGTGACATTATGCAATAGCTGCAGAAAACATGAAACTGTGCAGTGGTTATGTAATGAACCCAAAATACACATAATGAAAACTAATGAACCTATTACCACAGACGCGCGCAAATATATCTATTACAAATGTAAATGTTCTACTACCAAAACATGGTTCTAATTTGTAAAGCCTTGATTAAACAAAACTAATGTGCAACTTGTGCAACTGTGCAAGACTTGGTCCTGACACAATGTTCCTGGTGGTCTTGCTTGGCTGACCGCGCAGAAAAAGCACAGTATAAAGCACAAATCGTTGAGTAGACTTGTATTGGTAACATCAGTCTCAATAACAAGATAGTGCCATTTGTAAACACAACGGCAAACAATTATTAGTAAAGTATACTTTGCTTACATTTAGCACTCTTCAATGAAAACAGCGGACACTAGATTATTTGCAAACAAATATCCACGATTCCATATTTTTAATAAATAATTATATATTTTAATATGTTTTCCGAGAATATTGTTTTCATTGAAAAAGCTTACGTAAAATTGTAAATGTTAAAGATTTTATTATTGCTTTGTACAGAACTGATGCTAACAATAAGTTAATTCAGAACTGTGTGGATCCCACTGTTACTGCCTGATTTAGTACTCTTAACATTAACAAGATACAGTAAGTCTATAATAGCAAAATAAGGAACTATTCAAGTAATAATAAAAATGAAGTTTATCCTCTTATCAGATCACAAACACATATATAGGTTAAATTGCACAAGTGAAACCACTTACTACTGATAATAAACTAATCTCTGTAATAATTTGATGTATGTTTCAATTCTAAAATAAAAATATCAGCCATAACAACTATACAATCTTAATGTTAAAGTATAAACTATAAAAAAAATGTCAATCAATAAAACACGCTACCTATAGATACGATTTATAAAACTGCCTTACATAAATTAATTGTAATGACAATGACATGAATCTTAAAAATAATAGTGTATTTAATGAAAAGCAGAGGAACCTACAATATTTATAAAATGACGTGAAATATTATGGTATATAGATAAAAGCACGAGATGTGATGTTACGTTAATGGATTATTTAAATATTTGATCAATTGACATTCTAAAAAATAACAAAAACTAGAAACAATCAGGCCTAGTCTCCTTGCGTAAAACCATTGCAGTTGAACTGCATTTAGCTATAAATCTGGTTTAATCATGACCAACAAAAGCAAAGTTCTGGGTTAAATATATGATTGACACATATCGAGACAATATCACCAGAAAGTAGTTGCTTGCTGTAACTGCACTACGATGTATCACAAAAACGACTTAAAGGGCACTATGCAAATGAACGCCACCGTAATATGGGAAATTATTTCTACTGTCAATTCACCTACGTAATTAAAACGTAATCCAGCTAAAGTGCTGGCTCCAGGGCACTAAAGTGTCCATAGTCCATAGGAGTAGCCAGCACCGTGTCACACTACGTTGTCTTCCATTCCGATGACGGTGTGGAAGGATCACTGACACAATATACCTACTCACGAAGACAGCCGTGGGCAGGCACAGACCTAGTGCTCAGAATTCGGCGAACTCCTTCGCACACTTCTCAGTCGAGGATATACGTAGAGCTTCTTCTTCATAGTCGTCGAAATTACTAGTATCACCGGGGCCTTTGCAGCGGGGAATGAAGGGCGCCTCAATCTTTCGCTGGAAGACTGCAATCCAGTCTGTGCTTGCAAACCATTTGTGCCCCTTTATGTCATTGACGCCCGCTTTTAGATTGCCGTAGCGTTTTGTAAGGTCAACTTGTAATAAATTACGCAATAGATCCTTTAGATCGGACCCAAAGTGTGATGGGAAGCGAACCTTTCCGGACACGATTTTTTCGTATATTTGAATTGGTTGATCGGCAAAGAAAGGTGGATAGCCGGCTGCCATTTCATAGACGAGTACGCCTAGTGCCCACCAGTCCACAGCCTTGTTGTAGCCTTTAGAGAGGATGATTTCGGGCGCAAGGTACTCAGGGGTGCCACATAGTGTCCACGTACGTCCCTTGACACGCTTCGCAAATCCAAAATCTGTTACTTTGAGGTACCCCTGGGAGTCGATAAGCAGATTTTCAGGTTTAAGGTCCCGGTAAATAAGGTCTAAATAGTGCAGGTACTCAAACGCAAGTACAATCTGTGCCGCATAGAAACGCGAGTGCGGCTCAGAGAAGCGGCCGACCTTGCGCAAGTGCGAGAACATTTCCCCGCCGGGCACGTACTCCAGCACCATGTAGAGGTTAGAATTATCCTTGAAATGGAACCTGAGGCTTACGAGAAACGGGAAATTTATAGCCTGCAATATCCGTTTCTCGTTTAGCGTATGCTCGACCTGTTTCAATTTTACTACTTTCTGTTTGTCAAGTATTTTCATGGCGTAATATTCTTTCGTTGGCTTGTGCTGGACTATCATAACCCGACCGAAAGACCCCGTACCGAGAGTCTTTATCCTCTCGAAGTCGTTCAGCCCGGCGGTATTGGTAGGATTTTTCTTCCATTTTTCTTCGAAATCTTCCTTAGCCTGGTCGAGGAACTCCTTGACGCTTTCGGCGGCGTCAACCTTTTTGTTAGCAGTGGCAGCATTGTTGCCCATGGCGCAGACCACGGACTGAACTCTGACTTCCAAATGCCGATATTACAGACAACCTTATTGTACTAATCGATGCCAAACCTGTTCACGGCCGTGTATAAGGCAAATCAACACAATCCAATTGGGAAAAGGTACATCCTCTTAATTGTTTGCACACGTCACGACCCACTGTTAATATAGGCACTCATTGACACGATTTATAGATAAATTAAATACAAAAATTGGAAAAAAAAAAACGTCACATTCACTAAAAGAAAATGGCTACCAGCACCAAACTCAATCAACAGCGGCGGGGCGTAGTGCCGTGCCAGCTAGATCGAGCGACCGAGCGGGCGAATCGGACGATTTGGCTTGTTTGGGGTTGCCAATGCTTAGAGGATTCTACAAAATAATACCATAAAAAAAACTACTATTCCATCATACAAATTATTACTTTAGTTCAGAACAATAAATTGCGTTTCAAAAAGTGGCACCAGATGGTGCTTACTGTGTGTGTGCAGTAAGCACACTTTTAACATCCTGTTACATTATTTCCTTGATTTTAACTAAACTTTATAACTTAACTAAACTAACATGTAATATTACAATTTTCTACAAAAATAACAGAAACTAAGTGTTGTTTGTTTTTAAGTAGGTAAGTAGGTAGCTCAGATTGTTATATTAGCATGTAGACAGAAACGCAAGTTATCCACAATGGTTTTCTAAAGTTGCTTTATTGAAATTAAGAATAAAAATCATCCTTTTATTGATATCAAAAAGTTACTATTAGGAATATCTTTTACGTAGTGTGTGATTGCTGATCTGGGACAACCAATAGATATAAAAAAAAATACAAACTATAGAGTTACGATAGTTTCCAATGAGGGGTTTTCAAAGTGACAGATAAGAAAAAAAAAAGTTTCATAATACGCCGGTAGATGGCGGTGTCTAAAGCAATATAAGAGAAATGGGAGATCGAATATTGACTGAATCTTTGGATTGGATCATTTTCTGCTAGGTATAAATCTTAATTTCACCTACTCCGTCACTGCCTCAGTTAAATTTTAATTTTTATGTTTCATTTTGAGCTATTGTTATCATTCATTTCAGCTTGACCTATTGCTCCTGGCAGAGCGCAATCTGGTAGCAGCTTTATAAAACTTGTTTTTTTCTTCTGAGCTGTCAAATTGAAAACCTCTCATTAAACAGGAGACCCTATTTTACAAAGTGCGTTTATAACCTGCGCACAAAAACAAAAGATCTTAAAATGGCGGCCGTTGTATCGGCTGTCTGTCTTCTTACCTCTTCCCTCATACTGATATACGCGAGATAGCATGCGTTCGGCTGCCATATTTAAATATTTTCATTATGTGTGCGGCTTATACCTTATTTCATAAGTGTAGTGTCGTCCATTGGCCGTTTTCACACTGCGACGATAACGACACCGACACGATACTCATATATCGTCAGCTCGGACGACAACGATATCGTCCGGCGATATCGGGAAGACATCGGTATGTGCCTCGTTAATACCTACAAAAGTATCTACAGCAAAAGTATCCGCGCGATTCCAAAAGTGTAATTATTCAAGATAATAATAATGGCAGCAGTGAACAAGTTACATTTGCTTTATCTTTTATATTAACACATATACAGCCGATATCGGCACGACAATCTGTCGGCGACGATACCGTTGACTTTTGACGACACAGTGTTAAAGCGTTTAGTAGTGTTGTATGGATTTTCCAGTCCGACGATATCGTGTCTTTACTGTTATCGTTCAATGTGAAAACGCCCATTCTTTAAAAAACTTTTAGCTGGCCAATTGGCACAGGAAACTCTTTTCAATAAGCATGGTTCGACATATTTTTTATTTAGCAACTGGCCTGAACTTATTAATTTAAAACTTTGAATTATATTATGTAAATTAGCTATCTAAACATTGAACAAATTAAATATAATGACTGTAAATTACTGATGCAGGTGCCCGACATTAACTTTACATATTCTTGAAAAAATCTATAGAAATTGTATTAATAATTAAAGCACGTATGGCACGTTTACGTTTTCTTTTATACAGTGTGTCCGGGGAAGTTATAAAATAATTTTAAGGGTGTATTCTATGATCAATTTCATCGAACAACACACCCCATATGGGGGGTCGCAGATCAGTATGATGATTTTTTTTGCAAAAGTGAAAGTCGACCCCGCCTACTTTTAAATTCACAGTTAAAGACATAAGGCTCACAGAACCTTCATTAAGGTCTTGATCGAAGGCTAAGTAGTCAGACTTCATAAGTTACTACCAAAATAACCTATTAGTATTGCTTTTCCTTTTTTTTAAAGTGAGTGAAACAAAATTTTTTTTTTTTGCATATTTTACGATTTTTCAAAGTTACCACAAAAAAGTGCAGATACTTTTTTTAATTTTTTGTGTTTTATTGTTAGCTTTTGAGTTGTTCCCCAAAATGGTATATTAGATTAATTTCTCAACGTCTATTACTTCAGAAATTATCTACTACCAAAAAGACCCTTCGCTTTTACCTTTTAATCTAAGACTTCAGTTTAACCCATTTTTATTAAAAATTAAAGTCAATATTAATATAATAGAAATAAATCTAGTACCATTTTGGAGAACATCTCAAAAGCTAACAATAAAAAATAAAAAAAAGTATCTGCATTTTTTTGTGGTAACTTTGAAAAACCGTAACAAAATGCACAAAAAAAATATTTTTTTATTGTTTCATTCACCCACTTTTTATAAAAAATATAAGGCAATACTTGGTTATTTTGTGACTATCTTAGGTAGCCTAACTACTTAGCCTTCGATCAAGAACTTAATGAAGGTTCTGTGAACCTTAGATCTTTAAATGTGAATTTAACAGTAGGCGGAGTCAACTTTTGAAAAAAAAAAATTAAAAACATCATACTGAGGGGAGGGTGAGGCTGCGACGTGAAATTCATCATAGAATACACCCTTAAAGTTATGACATAACTTCCCCGGACACCCTGTATAATCAATTTATATTAGTAACATTACATAACATATCTTCTTATACAAAAAGATACACTGGACAAAGCTATTGAACAAAAATGTATAGTGCACACAGTGCACAGTAATTTTTTATTTTCCATCGCATTTTTCAAGCATGGCGACATTTGGTGATGTGGCGAAATAATAATATTTTCAAAAAAAAGTTGTATACTTAATAATTTTACTTTTAACATATCTATGCCGCAAATTTTAAATAGCAAAACAAATAAAAATAACATATTAAAACTTTCACGTGATTAGATAAGAACCTACCTATGCTGAAAAAAAACTACCAAAACTACAGTTTTTTTAAAATGGCAACACAGTAATTGAGCCTGAATCACATAGGTGGCAGCACCGTCCTGTCCGCCGTGTTTGCACTGAACATCTCCCCTCTGCTGCCACCTGCCCCTGTGACCCTCCCTACCCTGCCTACATCGCCTTACACTCATCGTTCCAAGCAACGCCAGCCAACCGCCCCCCGCTGCCGCGCCGCCACCGCCTCCTCCTTCCGCCGCACCGCATAGCACAACCATAGCGGCGGTTTCCATTCCAACCTCTCTGGGACAAGACAACCTAGTGGTACACTACTGTTCTGTTCGCCCTACGCGCCAGTTTTGAAATAAATCTCTGTCTGATTGATAGTTTAGTCAGAGTTTGGTTTCTTATATAAATTAGATAGAAAATGCCTGATTTTTTTCAATAAAAAAATTAAAAAGGTAAGGAAGGATCCCAGTTAGGTAAGAGCACCTAGGTGCACACACACATAGTACACGTAGACTTACAAATGTGCCGTTCTTGAAAATTCCCCAATACACGGTAAGTAAATTCCACAGGCCGGGCATGCCCTCTTGGGGATTGGTTGGAATATTTTTTTATTTATAGAGTTCCTTTCCACTTTCTTCCTGAACCTATAAAAAGAGAGATTGGTGTCAAACGCATTTCTTCTCTATGTTTTGTTCGTCTATGTTTCCAAGTCAGAAATTTTTATCGAGAGTGGCGCCAGTGTCGCATAGGCATGGATGGATGGACCTTTATTGGAATTAACCCGTCACATGAAGGGAGTCTGATTATGGATGTGCTGCCAAAATGTCCCCCCTACTATGCCAATTTTCCCGATTTTCCATAGAAATATGTTCCTGATAGGTACTTAGTAAAGATAATAATTATTGTTAAATGTCTTATATATACTGAAATGAGGGTAAATATAAATTCCCTTGCCGATACTTATAACTATTTTCGTGTCACTTTCTTGGTTACTTTCTTTCTACTTCAATATAATTTTTCCTTTTACAAAAATTGCGTCTTATTTAATTTTGTTTGTACCCGCCAGTCACATTTTCACACACTGATTTCACGAAATTTATAGCCAAGGGATGGATAACAATTTTGTCCTCAATAGTTCGTTGGCACAGTTGTTGGCTCAATCTACTATGTTGGCTGGCTGGCTGTGGCTGGCTATGCGTTTGCGTTTTGTGGCGCAAGTCGCAACGCTTTGTTCGTTGAGCTTCAGAAAATCGCTAGAAAAGAGGACTTTTCTTTATTGTATTGCGCTTCGTGTCATTTAATTTTCGGTTCATTTTCATTTTATTTCATTTTCAGTTTAACAACCCGACAAAATTTGACAATAATTAATTGTCACTAAAAACCGCACGCATATAAGCATAGTTTGGTTTGAACGCCACCCTATAGGAATTGTGTGTTGTGTTTTCTTTACATAGGTACAGTGGCGGACACGATCGGCGTAACACTTCCGGTTTTTCTGTATTGCAAAATAGCTCTTGTTCTTTGGTAATACAGTCTACGGCTGACAAAACCATAGACAAATCTGTTACGGCCTCCTAGTCCGTGACTGTACCTACAAGACCAACTTATTAAACTAAAAAAAACTTCACCTGCACACCAAACAAATTAATTTGCAAGCAAAACTCAACAATCGAATCGAATTTTTAAATTTTCCCACTTAACAAACGGAGCGAGACAAGCTCTACTCTATCTCCTTCTATTATTCAGGTGCTGCAAGGCGGGCAAACGGGCAAGAACAGCACGGGGCGCACCAGGGGTGAGGGGGAGGGAATTTCAAGGCTATTTGATAACCGAACTGCGAACTATACAGCCATCACGTTCTATCCTAGGCAAAATTAAATACGCGTTCTTGCTTCTTCGGGAGTTTTTGCGCGAACTTCATACCAGTTTGGAAAAAGCGCGAGGCGTTGGTTTGTAGCAGTGTTGCCAGACGTGCGATAATTGCCGTAAATCCGCGATAATTTCGAGTGTCATGTCATCAAAAAAAAATCTTTTACTATTTGGCCGCCCTGCATTTATTTATTGATGTTCAGATATGATGAAGTTCAAGTGTGATGTGAGCAAACCATGTGCGTGATGGGTGAGCTAGCGATTCGCCCATTACGCACATGGTACAAAAACAGTTTATTATATGTGTGTATACTTTTTATTCCATCTGAGAGTTTTGACTCAGACAGAACAGAACTATATAGGTAGTTCTCAGTAAACCAGAGCTGTTCATTTCAACTTTTATGAAGCTTTGTTTAAACTATAAGATTATTCAGCTTTGGCTATTTTAATTAAATTTGGCATGCAATGCAGTTCGCTGACGTCCTGGATAAACACATAGGCTATACTTTACTGCAGTAATACACCGCGGGTAACAGCTAGTATTGAATAAATGAATTTAAATCATGTTTTTTTTCTTGTCATATTTTGTGTCAATAATTGCGACAGTTCACCTCCTGAACGCCTTTTACTGACTGCGAGTATACATAGCGTTTGAAGACTTATTTTTAATTTAAAAGATAGTATTTTTGTTTTTTTTTTAGCGAAAAACTTAGTTATATGTATATAATTTTACAGCGTAGGTATTTTATTTATCTGCGATCTAAATCTAGCAAGTGGCAACACCGGTTGGTTAGGCAATATTTTTTTTCTCCTTCTCCTTCATTTAGTCGCCGGCGTTTGTGAAGTGTGGAGTGATCTCGAAGTGCAAAGCACGTGTTCTCAAATTATTTCAATTAAAATTAAAACAAGTTAAAATGGCAGACGCAGCAGTTGTTACAAAGTAAGTTTAAACAAGCAATTTCTAAAAGTTAAGTTATCCTAAGGTAAGTTATGTGTAAACGAGAAAATTGTTTTATAACTATTTTGTTGTAGGTAGGTTTGTTTTTCGAATGTTCGCAAGTTTATTATTGCAATACTTATTTAAACTGAGGCAGTGTCGAGTGTTTTCCGATTGATTTGTATTGTTATTTCTATTTGTTTGATCGTGATTTATAATAGACGCCAAGAGGGGTAAGTACACGCGGGAAAACGTTTTTACTTATTTTCGGTATTTATTCGTTAGTTAATGGTATACAATATTTGCATAGGGATAACTAATTAATAGACAGTCGACTTGTTTGTTGTTTTATGTCGATAAAAGTAGTAGATAGGGTGGAAAACATGTTTGAAATTGGAGCACGCCGGTGGCGGCGAGGGGCGCGGGCCGTATCCAAAATGGCGTCGCTGCGCGGCGTGCCGGCGCAGCGTCACCGGCGCGCGCTAGTTTGAATACGGTGACCTACGAGTTTTGCAAGTCCGCTTCTTGCCGCTCGTGAGAGCCGCGTTGTGTTGTCAGAAGTTATTTTTATCGTTCACGGCGTGCAACCGCGTTGTATCACCGACGCGATGTAGGTATACCTATTGAAGCAAATAACATAAAATATTCAGCAATCACCTTGTTTACATGCCGTTTCCGCTATTGCAACTTTCCCACATGTAGGTAGTGTAGTAGTGTAACGCAAGCGCAACTCAAGGCAGAGGCAGAGCTAGTTGCATCGGTTATGCGTTATGCAACAAACTACCTACCAGTTTTTGTGTCTCCGCTTTTCCGTGAAGTGAAATGTGAACGCTTGTCATGTCAAATGAGGTCACTCAACTTTGATCATAGAGTAAAAAATCTTACACCTGTTACCTACCTAAACTACGTTATCAGTTACACTGCAGTCAGGTCATTAACCTTTAAAGTTAGCACCACACATTAAACAGCAATATGGCAACTGTTAATGATTTATTTTCTTTTACAGGGAAGTCGCACCCGAGGAGGTCTCTTCAACTGAGGTGACAAAAGAGTCCCCAGTCAAGAAGTCCCCTGCAAAGAAAGCTGCAGAGGTTCCTGAGAGCAATGGTAATGAGAATGGCAATGGCAAGGAGGCCAATGGCACTGATGACGCAGCAGAGGACTCCCCAGCAGAGGACTCACCCGCAGAGAATGGAGATGCTGAAGAGAGCAACGACGCCACTGAGAATGGTGACTCAGGTAAATTAATAAACTGAGAATATGTTTCACGATTTTAGGCAAATAATGGAATTATATAAAAATATTTACCATGACAATATTTAACTTAATAGTTTTTTTTTTTCTATTATTATAGACAAGAAGGAGGCCGTTAAGAGGAAATCAGTTGTTGATGAAGTCTCCGAGAAAACTACACCTGAAAAGAAGGCGAAAGTAGCCGAGGAGGCTCCAAAAGAGGCAGAAGAAGCTGCTGCCTAAAAACTATACACCTAACTATTGTACAAAACACTCGGTTTACTGCAATGCATCTGTGTTCATTAGGGCCCAACTCAAATAACTCACCAAAGTACATATCCTAATAAAACAAAAAACAATCGGAATGAATTAAAGCATAATATTATAACTGTTGTTAAACATGCAAAAAAAAAGTAACAAACAATGAGTTAGGCTCTGATGAGTACTTAAATTTAGTTTTATGATAATACCGCGGTATTAAGCTTACCTGAGACGTACCTGTGGCTGCGTCGCAGTGAACCGATACCCTGTGTCGCACAAGGGCATTGAATTGATCTATTTAATTTAATACATTGGTAAAGAAGCATTTCTCCAGTAAATTATACTGCCAAAGTAATCCACCCAGTGTGAAATCAATTCCAATCCGTTCTGTGAACGACGCAGTTTTAAAACAGCTCCATGAAAACAAGGATTTTTAGATTTATTAAGGTTTAAAATGTTTAGATAATAATTCAGTTGTAAATGTAAGTTAGCAGTTAATGTATCGCACATTTATATTTTTCATAGGCATATTTACTTACCATTAAAACATTCCTTTTTGACATTTTGTTTGGTTACATTGAGGATTTGTTTTTTCATCCTCTATGCTGACCGCCGTAATGAGATGACTTCTGTAGTGTTGGATTTTTCAAGTTTATTACGATCCCATCTTAACTCGTCCGTCTACAGGCGTCATCGGCTATACGGCCCTCTTGCTGCAAAGTTCACAATGTAACTAAGCATGAATGTTGGAATTTAAGTTCAATTTTGACAAGGTGATAGTTCTTAATTGACATTTTGTGCTATTTCGTATCCTATTGACATGTCTATATTTTTTTCTTATTGTCCTTTGTTTTTTGTAACTTATTTTTTGTCATTGATATGTGATACATAACACCTCGAATGTAAGGAAATCCATAATGGATGTGAATCTTTTTTTTATTGCCAAAACTAATAACAATATTGTGTTCCGTACTAAGGTATTTTTATATTAAGATTTTTCGACTAACTTTTTCAGATAACATTTTCAAAGTTTTGCAGTGTTTCAGAGTACTTACAGATTGAGCATAGGTTTATCGTAGATGTACAGTTGAAATATACTATCGTCTGAAGAGTTAAGTGTTCGTAAAACGTTTCTGGCAATAAAATAGTCCAATCAAATGCTTTCTTTCTATACTTCAAACCGTGGGACGACGAGGGTTGAAATGTGTGTGAGGCGGAAATAAATAATAAAAAAAGTACCTATGTATATTTGGTTTGCTTTCAAGGAGTACCACCAAAACCTGTACCACTGATACTCCTTTAAAAAATTCCCAACCAGTACTTCTACCGAGTATCAGTGGTACAGGTTTTGGTGGTATTCGTTGGGAACAACCCGTATTATTTCATTGTTAATACGGTACACATTCCATTCAATGTTCCGTACACACTACACTGAAGATACGAGTCATCTTACTAAAATACCTAAACCTACCTATAAGATAAGAAAAAAGTTTTAAACTTGTTTTAAACCTCTGACATATCAATGAGATCAGATACTATATTCAGTTCAGGTACACCGTGACTTTGTCTAGTGGCAGCACCGTCTCCGGATGTGCACCGATGTGATAATGCACATCAGTTCGTATTCTATCAAAAATATTTCTTGTTATTGGAAGTCGAAGATAGGTGTTTATATAATAAGTAAAGACCCTTGTTCACGAATCTTTTTCTCGACGATAAAATCTATGCAGGTTCTAATTATGACATTGGTACGCGCCGCGAACTTCACCGTCATGAAGCTCCCATTTACCCAGTCTATGCATTACTGATAACTGCCACCGCATGAAGTAACCGTGGTGTTTCATGGCGGGCCGTCGTCGTCGTGGATAGGCCTCTTTTACATAAACAAAGTAATGAGTTCCAAGTAGGTACCATAACTAACGGCTTTCCGACGACGACCGACGTCACGCTTGCCGGCTTTTGATAAGCCAGTGTACAACCTTATTGGCCACTTATAGTTATTGTGCGACAAACTTTCATCAATAAATCCTGTAAGTATACATACAAGTCTATTTAACTATAATCCCTTAATTGCATTTGACCAAGTTTTTCTGTATTCTCTTCAGCATAAAGTTCAAATTTCCTACTTATACAAACATCAATTTGTGCTAACTGATGTGTTGAGCTTCGGAAAATATCATCAATAAAGCATCGGAAATATCAAGGTCGGTAATCGGTGTATCCGTGGAGACAAGGCCCAAACAGATACACGTGGACTGGTCTGGTCAGAGGTTAGTGGGCCAGCAGTCGGGGTTTGGTCACTGTCCACGCTAGACCATCTGCTGATTATGAAGGATGGGTTTTCGTGAAACAATGCGGTTGTCACGTTGTCTGTTTTTATTGTTCCTTGTGTTCGAATGTAGAGGACAGACCACGCAGAATATTAATGTTTGTAAGTTTCTATGGAACTATAACCGTTTTTACTATGTTATATTATAGGATGATCAAACGAGCTCACCTGAGTGAAGTTCGATCATTATTGTACGAAGGCTTTGTATGAAGATGTATATTGTTAAACATGCAGCTTCTCCGAGTTGCTTGGCACCTTACGCGCTTTAAATCCTTCCCTATACTAAAAAAAAAACTACAATATTGATTGTCTATGGTCTAGCTGTCAAACGTCATTCTTTAGAGCCATAACGAGCTTGACTCACAACTTGGGTTACTTACAAATTGTAAAGGGCGGGCGGGACAATATACATCTTCATACAAAGCCTTCGTACAATAATGATCGAACTTCACTCAGGTGAGCTCGTTTGATCATCCTATTGTACATCGGCTTTGTATTCGATGTATATTGTTAAACATGCAGATGTTCAGAGCCAATAATAATATCTTAAAATAAAAGTTGTGAGGCTTCTATCGAAGATAACCCCTTCTAATATAGGAAAGGACAAACAGATTTGTTTGAAAACTTAATTAAGTTGTTTTATATATCCTTAGTAAAGGAATATGAAAATTAATTAAAACTTAAATGAAAATTTAATAAAGTTAAAATGTAATACCTATTTAGTATCAAAACGGCGTATTAATACCGCTTCTTAACTAAAACAAAAAGATATCCCATGAATAGAGTTGTATGTGAACCTCTACATAGTTCAAGACCTACTGGTTTAGTCAACTGTCTGTCTAATGACACACCTTTAGCTCTAGACTTGGTGGTTGCTAGATAGCTTGTGTTTGTCCTGCAAACACCTTAACTTTCAAATTTAAAATTAAATTATTCTACATAGGATACAAGGTATCTCTTATTTCAAGTCTCATATCATTATATTTATTAATATAGTATCCTATTCGCAAGAGGCGCAGGCAAAAACAGTCCCCAAAAGGACAGACCAGTCCGCATAGCAAAACATTGTACGTAGCTACGTCATGCTACACGAGCCAGACAGCACCCTGCCGCGGCACGCCTTCGATCAGACCCATCATCGAAGCCAATGATGGAAGCCGCCAGGAGACGCACTCAAAAAATATCATCTTATTTAAAAGATTCTACTCCCTTTTTACCCCAAAATAGCAAAATATTTTTGGTCCAGCGTCCTATTGTTGATGAGGTCACAGATTTGTGTCGTTTTTTGAAAGAATTAACAATGGGTTTTTTTTTAACGAATGTTTTCTCAAAATCTCACAGAAGTTTTACAGAACAGAAGTTTTTTCACGTTCAAAAGCTTTGATTAATTTAATTCGGTTTACAAAAACTCTAAAACTCAATGTCTTAACAATATCAGTGTAACTTTATGTATATTGAAGTCTGTATTTATTTAGTTCTAGTACTTTACTTTTTTAAAGTGAATACTTGTTCTGTGTAGCAGTAGCTACTTAAAGCTTGTAACATGACTAGTAAGTTAATACTTGTTCTGTGTAGCAGTAGCTACTTAAAGCTAGTAACATGACTAGTAAGTTAATACTTGTTCTGTGTAGCAGTAACTACTTAAAGCTAGTAACATGACTAGTAAGTTAATACTTGTTCTGTGTAGCAGTAGCTACTTAAAGCTAGTAACATGACTAGTAAGTTAATACTTGTTCTGTGTAGCAGTAACTACTTAAAGCTAGTAACATGACTAGTAAGTCAATATTTGTTCTGTGTAGCAGTAGCTACTTAAAGCTAGTAACATTTTTTTTGGTTTAAATTAACATTAGGATACTATTCTTTTAACTGTCATTCACATTCAATACTTTAATCATATCTCATGTAATATTATATTTATTTATAAATAAATAAACAATGACATTAATATGGCAATGGTGGTAGGTCTTCATAATACAATCATCATCCCCTATTTTAGAGCCACCATTCAACATAAAATCAAATTTATAAAAATTTGAAGCACCTGAATTAACATTCTTAGGAGGAATGTCCATTTATATGGAACAAAAAACAAAAAATGGATCATTGTTATTTTTATTATTGTATTGAGTTTGCTCAATGCTCACCACTGAGGACTCAATTATAATTTCTACAAATGACAGTAGTAGTACTGATATTTTAAGCCGGTATTGCTAGAGCATATCTCTGTTTCTATATTATCTGACAATGAAGCAGGTCTCTGAAAGGTGAAGATAATAATTAAGAAAGGTTTCTTTCAGGGTGTTGCAAAAAACCAAAAAATAATCCATAACAGAGAACCAAAGTTGTGATGACCATCATTATGCTGGTAACATAATTAACACTAGATACAGTAAATCAACATTCCAGGATTTTTGTTCCAGTTTCCAAAATTCACCCATGCATAGCAAGAAGCTGGACAAGCTTCTACTAATGTTACATATGAAGTGTCAAAAGTAAGTAAATTGCGAAAGTTTTTTGGTTTAGCTGGGCATAAGAATTCAAGATGTTTGACTAATTGAATCATTGTAATAATGAAAAGAGTTATTAAAAACTTGCATCTAAAGAAGCGAAAAGAAAAAGTTTGTCAGAATCATAGCAAGTAGAAATCAATCCTCTCTGCCCACCCCTATGGAAACAGGCGTAGCGATAAGTATGTTTGTATGAATGTATGTACATATCAATGTACATATATGAACATTTATAGAAAGTGTTTGGTCTAAACAGCTTGTAAGTACTCAAAAAACACACAACTGTTACTAATACCCCTCGCTGGCTCAAAAAACTTGGTACACATTTGTACACAAATTCTATGTATTACATTCTAATGCTGTGAGCGTAGCAAATATGAGGATAAATGTGATAATTAGATGTGATAATTTTTGTTAACTCTTCATGCATTCGCATTTGTCTGTACATAATATGTATTTGCATAAAATTATACTTTTTCATATATTTGTAGAATAGATTTAAAAATTTACAAAATAAAGGCTTTTTTGATGTAAGAAAGCTAAAAACCACTTTCCTTATTTAAAGTGAAACTGTACACATCCATAAGAATGTGTCTGGAACTCATGTAAATGTAAAAATCATAATCTTAAATGATTTAAACCTCTAAATGTCCTGCCCAATAAACTGTACATAGTTTTATGCGTTTGAGGGTAAAAGTATAAATTCGACGTGTAAAAATACCACTGTTATAAACTGATGAAATATTTCAAATAAAATAAACCATGAACACCATTTTTGGTACTTAGACATGATTTTTATATAACTGACTGGCTTGATTAAGTCACACTTTTAACAATCCGATTAAATTTTTGACTATATCCATTACTTAATTTATTTAAAGATGGTACTGTGGGCAATGTTAAAATATTTTAAATGGTTTTAATTTAACCATAATACTGTGTTCTTGAATAAATTTTCAGAGTATTGATGGTACTCTGGGCAACGTTAAAATATTTTAAATGGTTTTAATTTAAACATATTACTGAGTTCTTGGACAGATTTTAAGATTCTATTGAATGAGAAGGTGTAGTTATACCCTTAACATACATAACCCAAAATAAACAAAGTATCACACAGATTTTTCCTTTAGCTTAGGAAAAAAAGTGGAAATAAGCTTGCCACCATGGCTTACCTCTATTTGTCAGAAGGAGCATGCCGCTTAGACAGGGCTGCATCTGGGTCGTTAGGCTGTTGCCTGCAAAACCCTATGGTGGTTCTAGTATTGGTAGTTCCTGGCTACCAGGGGTTTCATGGGTTTTCTCCATACAAAAGTGCAAACCAGTATGGTAGTAATGGGATGGCCTGATAAAGTTTTCCCATTCAGGGTTTGCAGGTGGCTTTTTGCATATTGATTTTTGCATTGTGTTGACTAAATTGTCATTGTTGCAATCTTCTGTTGAAGATCATGGCCAAAATAAGGAACTCGTCCCGCAGTACATCATTGACTAGATTCAAAGAATTGTTTCTCTAGATTAGACATGGTAAAATTTATTCTTGCTTTTGTTTGAATAGAATGCAAGACAGCAAAGATCCTGACTGCATCGCAGTGGGGATATAAGTTTCAGCTGGTCTATGTTTTAACTCGCTGTTAGTGTTGCAAGAATTTTCCCATAGCATGGAGTTCCAAAACAAATTGATTTTGTTTAGTTTAAATTCCCTTATCCACAAGGTATACTTGGTTTTCTGGGAAAAGCTCTTCCAAAAGTGAAGTTTGAGCTTATTTCCTTGGGCCAAATTAAGGTTGTTGGGGAGTTGGTATCTCCCTCAGTGTCACTGATTGAACCTGAATGTTATGCCTACCTGTGTGGTAGTACATTGGTAGTATTAACTTGCTACGGAGAAGATAAGTTTTCTCCATCCTTTGTTCTATTGGCATTTGTGCCTCATGTTGATTGTGATTCATTTGAGTAAATCTTTGTGAATTGACACTTAAGAAGTTGTAGAGCACATCCATGTATCTCGTACACAGCCTGTGTCTTGTTCAGAAGACAAAAAATATTTTTCCGCCAAAATGTCTGCGCATAGCATGCGCGTGCGTCGCCCATAATATCAAACCAAAAAACGGCATGTTTGCCTACGAGCACGTCGGTATATCTCGTATACCACCCGTGTCAATGTGAAAGGGCTTGTTTGTAAAGGCATGCGCCAACAAACACGTCGGTATATCGCGTATACCACCCGTGTCATTAGAAAGGGCTTGTTTGAAAAAAACATACCCACATTGTGTCATATGAGGTAATATTGGTGCGTAACCAATGTAATTTTTAATTATACCTGAAGAATTCTCATCCTGCAGATCAGAAAATTTCCGAACGTCCTTGTTGCAGGCTTTTTATTTCCCTGCATTTCACAATTTTCGGAACTTGTTTCGATATATTTCGAGTTTCCTGTCCTTTGACTTATGTTTGTGTACACATTTTCGTGTAGTTTTGCTGTTATTTTCACTTATTTTATAAAACGAAACTATTTTTTACTAAAAAACAAAGCGCCGGCACCACGCGAACACAAAGAATGACGTTTGACAGCTAGACCATAGACAATCAATATTGTAGTTTTTTTTTTAGTATAGGGAAGGATTTAAAGCGCGTAAGGTGCCAAGCAACTCGGAGAAGCTGCATGTTTAACAATATACATCGAATACAAAGCCGATGTACAATACCCACAGCGAATTCACGGAGTAAGTACTTACTTACTTACCTATAGTGAAAAAACCTTTGTTGGAAATCCTATCAAGTATTAAATTAACGCTATCGCTATTAATTAAAGTTACTGCTTTCCACTATAATACCTACCTTCTCTTCTTTTTCTTCAAATTTAAGAGCTAAGCACGCTCTTGTCGGTGGAGCGTCTTCCACACCTCCCGTTTTCCCCGCCATCTGCCTGGCCCTTGACACGACAACACCTATTATTTCCTTCAGTTGATTAGTCAAATTGTGCTGCCAGTGATGACATACGGTTCTGAAACGTGGTGCTTCACTATAGGGCTTATGAACAGGCTCCGAGTAGCTCAACGAGCCATGGAGCGGGCTATGCTCGGGATTTCTCTGCGGGATCGAATCAGAAATGAGGACATACGCAGAGAAACCAGGGTCACCGACATAGCCAAGCGGATAAGCTCGTTGAAGTGGCAATGGGCAGGTCATATAGCCCGCAGAACAGATGGCCGCTGGGGCCGAAAAGTTCTCGAGTGGAGACCACGGATCGGCAAGCGCAGCGTAGGACGTCCACCGACCAGATGGACGGATGATCTGCGCAAGGCTGCGGGTCCAGGCTGGATGCAGGCCACCTGCGATCGGTACAGATGGAGAGCCTTGAGGGAGGCCTATGTCCAGCAGTGGACGTCCTACGGCTGAAATGATGATGATGATGATGATTAGTCAAAGTACAAGGTACTTAAACCTACCTAAATTTTAATCTACAAATTTTTTTTTTTTACAAAAGTGCTTATAAACGAGGAGAACAATGCTCTTGCGGAGCGAGCGTTTGAGGTGGCGAAGGAGTACGTGCGGCGCAACCCGAGCCTGGGGCTGGCCGTGGACCCTGTCATCGTGGTTGGGAATCGGACCGATGCCAAAACCTTCCTTGAGAATAGTAAGCATTCATAGTGGAAAGAATAATATAATAATGCTATAAAACTTAAGTAATAAGAAAGTTCCTACCATCAGTTCCGTACTTTCCGAATTATCCTAAGCCAACTTTTATGTTAACTTACTTACTTACCTACTCTCATGTTACACTAACATAAATTGTCTGTTGCCATTTAAAAATCTAGGTAGGTATGTGTAAAGTAGGTAAGTAAGTTTTTTTTTTTTTTTTTTTTTATTTAACCAAATCAACTTAATTCTATTACAAAAACAATGCTGCTGCAGAAACTATATTGTTTAAGTGCAGCAGCGAGCAGTCTTACACAATCTTTCTATACATAATAATATGTGTTATAACGAATAGGTTGTTTTTATACAGTTAATAAAATATCTGATTTTATATTAGATAAGCTTTAATCTTATTTTTATATTTATCACTAGTTAGGTAAATACGTTGGAGATCACTAGGGAGATCGTTTAAAGTGTTAGGTAATGCAAATTGTTTAGTTCTAGTTCCGTATACATTGTTATATTTAGGTAGATTAAATGATTTGTAAGTAGGCAGTTCACGTAGATTACTCGACCTATGTTTTGTTTGGGTTTCTAATTTATAAGAATTTTCATCTATGTATGTATAGGTACTTACTTAACATTGACAAAAACGTTTAAAGTTTTTGACATAAACCTAAAATGCTATCCTAAAATACGTTTACATTAGTTTGCAGAAAATACAACGATATGTTATCTTCAAAAAAGTCACCACACGTTGTATTGGACTTCACTATGACTGGAATCGGATCAGAAACGGTCAAGTCCTTTACCGCTGCACTCTCTTTGCCAACAATATCCGGGTCTTTTGGACAAACTGGCGATTTGAGGCAATGGCGGGCTTTGACAAACAATCAGACCAAGTTCATGCTCCAGGTCATGCCACCAGCCGATATCCTGCCTGAGGCGGTCAGAGCTGTTGTTACTAAGCAAGATATTACCAATGCTGCCATTATATTTGACGAATTCTTTGGTTTGTAGTTTTTTATTGTTTAAAAATAAAGCAAGCTTTCACTTTTGGGTTTAAAATTAATTACAGTAAAATTGTGTTTCAGTGATGGATCACAAATATAAATCTCTTCTACAAAATATTCCTACACGGCACGTCATAACACCCGTGAAGAGCTTCAACCGCGACGACATAAAGAACCAACTGAAAAATCTCCGAGAATTAGATATTGTTAACTTCTTTGTCATCGGCAGTCTACGGACCATTAAGAACGTTCTCGATGCAGCTGATGAAAACCAGTATTTTGGCAGGAAGACTGCCTGGTTTGCACTATCGCTTGACAAAGGAGATATATCTTGTGGCTGCAAAGATGCTACCATTGTATACATAAGACCAACCCCAGATGCCAAAAGCAGAGATCGTTTGGGCAAGATCAAAACCACATACAGCATGAATGGAGAACCGGAAATAACATCAGCATTTTACTTCGACCTTTCTTTACGAACATTCTTAGCTATCAAGTAATTTGTCATATTTTACACGGAATAATTTCGGTCGTCAAAATTTGTAACGACTCTGGATTTAACCCGGTATTCCTATTAATAATCTCTGGAAATATTCCGTTAGTATTTACCTACATTTTATAATTCCAGATCCCTCTTGGACTCTGGCAAGTGGCCAAATGACATGAAATATATAACGTGCGATGATTACGATGGCAAGAATACACCTAACCGGTCCTTGGACCTAAAATCAGCTTTTCAAGAGGTGTGTAATTGGACTGGCCTCATTAATATTCAGTACAATAAATGTAAGCTTAGCTATTAATATGGGTTTCAGATAAAGGAGACTCCAACTTATGCACCATTTTTTATACCTGAGGATGATCAAATGAATGGAAGAAGCTATATGGAGTTTAATACAGAAATATCAGCCGTTACTGTGAAAGACGGTGCGTCGATAGGTAGTAAATCTTTAGGCTCCTGGAAAGCCGGGCTTGCAAGCCCACTGACTCTGTCTGACCCTGAAAATATGAGCGACTATTCGGCGCAACTTGTTTACAGAGTAGTCACTGTGGAGGTAAGTCATCAACCCTAATATTTTTTTTTAATTTCAAAAAGAATAGACAAGTGGAATAAATTAGCGGACTTTTGTGTTGCACGTCCGGAATCGGCACCTGAACCAACCGAGAGCGTCATACATTTACTTAGTCTTGCTTCGTAGAGGTTTAAAAGTCAGACACGAATATGTGCGAGTTAACGACCGGAAAGAATAGGCATATTCGCACAATGAACACAATACGAATACGTCTGAATTTTCAACTGCTTTGGAAATAAGGCATGGGCAAATTTTTTCGTTATGTACATTTTTTATTCCGATCGTCGTTTTGTTTCAGCAAGAGCCTTTTATTGTTAGAGATGACGATGCGCCAAAAGGTTTTAAAGGGTACTGCATAGACCTTATAGAGGAGATTCGTCAAATTGTTAAATTTGATTATGAGATAGCATTAGCACCTGACAATAACTTTGGGACGATGGATGAGAACGGAAACTGGAACGGGATCATAAAGGAGCTGATTGACAAGAGAGCCGACATAGGTCTGACGTCACTCTCTGTTATGGCTGAGAGAGAAAACGTTGTAGACTTCACAGTTCCGTACTATGATCTTGTTGGAATAACAATATTAATGAAGCTGCCTCGGTCACCTACATCACTGTTCAAGTTTCTTACTGTATTAGAGAATGATGTATGGTTATCGATACTGGCAGCATATTTCTTTACAAGGTAAGTGGTTTTATGTTCTTATTTCGCGTAGCGTAGATCCTATCGTAAATGTGCTCTGTGTTGAAATCATTGCAGCAGAGTTATTTAAATCTTGGCGTACTTAGTGAAGTCTCTCAAAGGGAAGCAACATTTCTTTCAGCTCCAATTTAACGGTCTTGGATGACGGTTTCCGTTCGTGCGTAAAACTTTCCAAAAAAAAATTGGATCATCAAAAGATCGAACTGTTCCACCTATACATTTTTTCGGAGAAATTTATCATCAAGGTGTTAGGAAACATCGTATTTAATTAATACAACAGATTAACAGTACGGAGAAATCACATTGATAATAATGGTTGCTTTTCGTTTTAGAGATTTCTACGAGAAATTAAATTATCTTAAACCTTCAATGTAGGGTAACTAAATCCAGATCTAGACGCCCTACCTTATCTTAGAAGGTAGATAAGTACTGACTTACGTACTGAGAAGTCCCTTAGGTCGTCATTATTACTAACAAGTGGGTGCCCGCGGCTTCGCCAGCGCATTTTTTTTATATAATAATAATAATAATAATAACACATCACACTCAGAGCCCCTAACTAGGAAGAACCTGTATCTAGGGCGCCCGAAACACACACAGAGACGAACATCACACCCAGACCGGAAACAACCCGGAAACAAACATCGATATTTATCATATCAATATTCGCCCCGCCCAGGAATCGAACCCGGGTGCTCACGCTTACTCAGTCCACATCACTGCCAACTGAGCTACGGAGCAGTCAGTTTCCCCGTGAAACATTAAATTCCAAATTTTCGCGTGGCAATTTCAGGATAAATAGTAAGTACATAGCCTATGTCCTTTCTCAGCCTCTAGAATCTATAAACCAAATTTAATTCATATCAGTTAAGAAGTTTTTATCGTGAAAGCGAGACAGACAGATAGAGTTGCTTTCGCATTTATAATATTACTAGTCGACTCGGCGAACTTCGTACCGCCTAACCTATTAGTATTTTGAGCATGTATTATACTTATAAACTACTACTTCTCTATCTATTAAAAATAACCGCAAAAAAATACGTAGTTTTAAATATTTAATCATACATAGGGACAGACGCGTGAAGTGATTTCATACTATGTATTGATATTGAAGTACTTAATATGGATTTATTTGCTATTGTAAATTCAATAGACATCCATCGGAATGAAAACAACGGTGTGGTAAGCGACATGGTCGTTTCTAGTTTCTAAACCGCCTTATCAAGTTGGTGTATTCAGGGCGAACGATCCAATTACTTAGGAGTTGTATTCATACCAAGGTACATTCTTTGAAAAGTGAGTTACTAAACTTTCAGGATTGAAGGACATCTTTTATGGAGACATATCCATCGTTAGAATGAATTCATCATTGATACATATTGTATATATTTTTCATTATATGTAGGTATTCTTTCGTTATCACACTAATATTATAATGGCGAAAGTTTGTATGTATATTTGTTACTTCTTCACATCTAAACGGCCGGAGCGATATCAATGAAATTTGGTATGGAGTTAGCTAACACATAGGTTACTTTTTATTGCCGTAATAAACAGCGGGTAACACTTCGGGGCACAGCAAGGTTCACTTAATCGTTTTAGCATTTTGATTGTCATAGGCTTAAGCCGAAAGCCGATACTATAATATATCGAGCGGATACCAAATAACTATAACACAGAGTTGGGTTGGGATGCAATCGCATGCTTTTCGTCCTCTTGATTGTGTCAAATTTAATACAAAAAAAAAACAAAAAGAGGACGCAAAGCAATATTGCTAAAGAGGCCGTAATAGGGCCTCAGTTGATAAGGTAGCTTAGAATGATTTTAGACTGAAATCCACTTTGAAGAGCGTGCTGTGCCCTAAAATTATTTTAGAGAATATTATGTTATTCTCTTGGTAACATCGAATTTGATAAGTGCTGGACCTAAGGAAAAGTGGCGGACTAGGAGGCCGTAACAGATTTGTTTATGGTTTCGTCAGCCCTAGACTGTATAACCAAAGAACAAATCCTTTTTTGCAATACAGAAAAACCGGAAGTGTTACGCCGACCGTGTCCGCCACTGTACAATCACACGTTAAGACAGACGTATATAACTTACAATTAAAATACCTAGGTACATTGCGATAATTATGAATTAGTAGACTCCTACCTACAATATTTGCTTGCAATAAGTTAATTTTACCCGCCACTAGAAACAAAATACTATCAATCTATTACAACACATCATATAACTACTTTTATCTTGAATTGCTTAAAACACTGTTCGCTGTGAGAAAACAGAAAAGCCATTGTGTCTCGCTGCAATTTGTTACCGAGTACACTGCTTACCGCTGCTGTTTTTAGTTTAGACTACGGCTGCTTAAAATCAAAACCTAGTAACTCGTTTTTACAAAAATGTTCAGGAGAGCCAAAAAACGGGTCGGCCACTTTAATTCGTTGCCCTGAAGAAACCAGACGAAATAGCGAGTTGGGTGTTTGACCAAAAGTTTGACTATATTGTTGACTATAGTTTGTAGTACTTGTAATCGTGTTAGAAGTTATAGTTACACTTAAATTGATCCCACTATATTTTTTTTTGGAAATTTACCTAAATATGGCAATGAAAACAATTTCAAAACATAGTATTTCACACTTAGTTAATACAATCTCTGAGTTAATTCTCTACTTTTTATAGCATTTTATATTTTTAGTTGTACGTTTCGAGTGACAAATGTTATTTTTTAAGGGGAATTCAATTAAAAGTTATATTAAATGGTTTATTTGTGGCAGAATTTAGTTTTGGTTACGATTTGGTTACGACTCGGGGTTAATTCAGCCAAATTTTCCTTCTTTGACTTACTGTTTTTTAACTTAATAAATTCCACCAAAATATGATTGATTTTATAATCGGCGCCAAATTCAAAACATAGTAAGTCGGCTTTCAAATTCATAACCTAGTAAGTCGGTTGAGTTGCTAGGTTTTTTTATTTGTAATCCGACATGCTATGTTTAGAATTTGTATTTCATGGAAATTTTAATAACTTTTCCAAATTGGGTAGACTTGCTAAATTTTATTTTTAAAATTACGTAGGAAACTGGGTGTTTTAAGGTCCATATCAAATCGATACCGCCTAGTAAGTCGAAAAATGACAAAAACGGGTTTTTTGCAATAACACCAGTTACTAGGTTTTGAATTTGGGCAGCCGTATTATTCGAAAACGATATATACGTTTCACTGGTGCTATACGTGGCTATACCGAACCGAGGCGATCAGTTCTTAAGGATTGTTGCTATGCGATGAGTGTAATACCTACCTATAATACGTTTACTACATCGCTGTAGATGTAGGTATGTACATATACATATTTGCATACGTAAACGTGAGTGATAATTTTCATAGAAAATTAACATATTACTTACTGACAACCAACAACTATTTACCCACTTACCATATAAAGTTCGGTGATCCGAAACAAACGAAAAATTATAGTTTTATTGCGTTTTAGAAAGAATTAAAAGAAAATATTAGAATCAACCCATAACCCAGAACATTACAAATAACATTCCTTCTTCTACATTTCCTTATCTAAGTATACTGTAAATAGTGTGTAGTAAGTAGTGTATAAATTTACAACTAACATCATCAGACGTTTTCCATTCAGCTTTCTAATGTGGGTTTTCGACAAATGGAGCCCATACAGCTTTCAAAACAACCGGGAAAAATACAAAGACGACGAAGAGAAGAGAGAGTTCACTCTGAAGGAGTGTCTCTGGTTTTGTATGACGTCACTGACTCCTCAAGGCGGGGGCGAGGCGCCGAAGAACTTGTCGGGAAGACTGCTGGCTGCGACCTGGTGGCTTTTTGGGTAAGTACTTGTTTTCTGTCAAAGGTTCAGGAGATTAAATAATCTTGTTGTCTCCAAGGTATTTAGGTTTATTAGATAACGAATTAAGAATCTACTGACGACGTCGCGAACGTTTAAAACTCCGAAGTTCTGTGTAAACGTTTGACATATCATTAACACCGTCCCTTATGGTGCGGGTGCGACCCATATTCTGTGACTATAAAAAAAATATCAATCTGCGTCACGCCTTTTCTTGTGCATCTACATTTAAATTCTCACCGACTACAAGGACTTCTAGTTTCTAAGAAAAAGTTTTGCTTCATCAGGTTCATCATCATAGCCTCGTACACCGCCAACCTGGCAGCCTTCCTCACAGTGTCTCGACTGGACACGCCAATAGAGTCCCTGGATGACCTCTCCAAGCAGTACAAGATCCAGTATGCGCCGCTCAACGGCTCTGCTGCTATGACCTACTTCGAAAGGATGGCCAATATCGAAGTCAGGTTCTATGAGTGAGTAGTCCTGTAAAGTCCTGTTTATCTTTATGTACTTAGATAAAATATACCTTTAATCTGGAATAGAAGTTAGGAGTAAAAGTCCCTTTTTACAAAATGTTTAAGATTTGTTTCTCTTTTGAGTACTAGCCTACAATAATGTGATCCTAATTCATTCTACCTATAGGTACATCATTAAGTTTTATTCTGAGGCCCTATAACGGCCGCTTTTGCAATATTGCTTTTGGTTCTCTAGAGTGACAAAGTAATACAAAAGAAACGCAAAGAGGACACAAAGCAATATTGCAAAAGCGGCCGTAATAGGCCCTTGTTTGGTTACATGCACGGAAGTAAGACTCTTACTTCCATGGTTACATGCAAAGCTAGAATTATTTTTTGTGATCAAGGCGTTGTCTTGTCGATACCTAATTAGGTTCATTGTACGAATATTTGTTACATTAATTTGATAGCAGAATGGCAAATAAGATCGTCGGCTAGTTAACTATTATTATTAGGTGGTCACGAAAAACGCAGTTTACTGAATAATTGAATATGATCAGTCACATTATAATACTCATCCAAGATTGTTCAATGTCAACAATGAATCAAGGAATCGAAGTGAAAGGGATCTTTAGTTATTTTTCACAAACTCAAACCCCAAGTTGCGTCGGCGGCAGCTGTGCACGGCAAGTTCTGGAAGCATCTGTCGTATTCGTATCGTAGCGACGAGGAGGGTCCAAATTTGATAGTTGAGCATTTTTGCAAGGCCCAATGAAACTTTCGATGGAACTTATTTAGTATAACTACTTACAAGCAATTTAATAATTTTAAAAAGCTAGGTTCCTTGAAATTGTATTTTATTTTAAAATGTTACAAAGTAGGGAAGTACCCATAGTTAGGTTACATAATTGGGTGTTTGAATTTTTGTTTGAAGAACAGTCTATAAACTGTAGGTTATCCATCATTTATCCACTATTGTTTGGTACTTTTTTGTTCTGTAAAAATATAAATCTAGACCCTACTTGGAAATGAATGACCTATTAAGTATGTGCATATTATAAATATTCTTTGGTAAAAAAGCATAAATCATAAAAATCACTTATCAAAGGGTTTTATAGTAAACTACAATATGATAGGTAGTAGGTCCTTAAATCAATTAAGTAAAAACATAGTAAGAATCCTAATATGTAGTAAGTTGTTTTTGTTGGTTTCTTTATTTACTTCTACATTTCTCTTCACTTTCAAGACGTGTGGCAAACAAAGGCGAGAAACCGAACTTACGACAGAACTTATAAAATTTGATAAATTGCATGGTTTGTATTTAGGTATTTTCAAGAGTCATCTACTAAAATATCACCCACCCAACGCAGGTAATTCATTCCACAATCGAGACACGTGCAGTGCAGTGCACCGAAGTAGGCCAATACGACAGAAGTCCAGTTTTGTACGCGGTCGGCCGTGTTGACATTTACTTTTTGTACCTTTTAGGCTTTTGGATAAAATCGAGGAAAACTTGATAATGTTGCTTCATGACTCATATGCTGATGATCATGTTTTTGTTACCTATGGTATTTTATTAAGGATTAAAATGACGAAGAGATCGTTGATAACCTAAATTAAATTTTAGCTTGCCTTGCGGTATTTGTTTTACTTCAGAATGTTATCAATCTCTTAACAATATCACTTGAAAAAACAAACGACAATCCATCCGACGACCCGACGACAACTTGTAATAACATTTTCAAAATTCAACAGAATCTGGAAAGAGATGAGTTTAAACGATAGCTTGAGCGACGTGGAGCGAGCAAAACTAGCAGTTTGGGACTATCCAGTCAGCGACAAGTACAGTAAGATGTGGCAGGCCATGAAGGAAGCTGGACTGCCCAACTCTATAGAAGAAGCCGTCCAAAGGGTCAGGGACTCTAAGAGTTCCAGTGAAGGGTTCGCTTGGCTCGGTGATGCTACTGATGTTAGGTGAGAATAAGGTTACGTGAAAACTGGAGACGTTTGATTTTGCATAGACCACACGCACGCAGCTAAGAAGTACCTTTTTGGTTTCCCGTTACTTAGTTATCAAAGTCAAAGGTCAAAAATTCTTTATTCAATATAGGATACAAGATATCACTTTTTGGAAGTCAATTAGACTACTTATCTTATTGGTATTAATACCTTATTTGGTAAAGTATCCTATACTGCGAGAGGCGAGGTAGTTCATGGTGCCCAACTGCCCACCCACCAATTGGCCCAGTCAAACAAATGTATTTGCCTTTTCTTACGACAATGGTCGCCTAGGGAGGCCCCAAACGAGCCCCCTGTCAAATGATTCTACTCCTTTTCGCTATGATTTTACAGCGTAGAGAAGAAAAGGGTATCAAACTCTACTTAAGGTGATTCGATAGTTATCGTATAGAACTCTCATTTGTTGTTCTTGTTAAGAGATCTGTATTGCTATTCTTGAAGCTCTAAAGCTCATAACAGATCATCGACCCCGTCACCATTTATCTGACAATACAGATACATGGTACGTTGTTGTCTTAATGATGACATAATCATGTTGAAAAGTCTAAAACGCACTGTTTTCCTTTACAGGTACCACGTGCTGACAAGCTGCGACCTTCAGATGGTTGGTGATGAGTTCTCCAGGAAGCCATATGCCATCGCTGTGCAGCAAGGGTCGCCACTCAAGGACCAGTTTAATAATGCGTAAGTTTATGACTTTTATACTTTTAAAATTTGGCTCCTTTTATTTGGTGTTCTTCATAATTTTACGTATTTAATTTTTATTTTACGATTCATATTCTTCTTCTTATCAATATTAGGTAGTTAGTTACCCTATGCCTATGTATAGTTTGCAAAGTAAACAATATTGGCATTTTTTGAAGTAAGGTACCAACATACTTACATAAAGCTACTTGAAAATAATAATTCTTTTTGTTTTATATATTTTGCAAACGCAGCGGACTCAAGTTCATGGTTTCGCAGAATTAGCAACATTGACATTGTTGAGAATTACAATGTTATGAGAACTAATGTGTAAAATATAGTGAAGACTCGAGTAATAAATTAGGTGCATTTGTGTTCACACTATATACTTTACTTACTACATCATGGTGCAAAATTAGACCAACGGTTTTATGCGATTTCAAAACGTTTTTAATTACTTTAGTTGTAGACTGAGTAAACCCAACCTTAACTTTAGGGATTTAGGTTTGAAATGGTTCAAGAAACAGAAAACTAGAAATAAAAATTTGAAATTAAAACTGTGACAGGGACTTGGGTTTAACAGTAATTATCATTAACAATCTTTTACCTATACAAAACATCTTATAATATCGATCTCGGACTGTTGTTCAATACCTCTGCACTACTTACCTACGTGACTATAGTTATATTCGATACCATGTGAGCTTGCTTTCTTTGATTTAAGATTTTAAATAAATTTGGATTTCAGATTAAATCAAGGTAGATAGATAAGGGAGCGAGCACATAAGCACCTATCCATCTACGTTATTAATGGTTTTACAGCCAACATCAAATGTATGGTCAACTTGCAAAGTTAGAAACTCAAAGCGTCGCGTCATCAAGTTGGTGGTTTGTTTTGTTTGTTTTATCACGATTCACGATAAAGTTCGTTGTTTAGTAAGCGCACACATTGATTACTGAATCGATAAAATTGTGTTAGCGTTTGCGCCAGTGCTTGACATTGTCGATTATGGGAGATAAATGGTTTCATTGGACTAAAAATAAAATTGTTGGCCTAATGCGCGGCACGCAATGTCAACTTTGATCAAGTAGGAGGTGTAAAGATAGGTACTTACTTTATTAATGATACTTAAAACTGTATGATTTATTGTGGAGTGACATTCGATGACAAAGATAAGCTTTACCTACCTTCGAGTTTTATTATCCACGCCTAAATAGGTAGTTCTATCTAAATAATAAATGACCTCCTATAGGTACTTGTCAATATACAAGGTTGTTATGGTCATCACGGGAATTTTTAAATATTCTCCAAAATAATAAAGCAGAATACATCGAAACAAACGATAACTGTAACGAATTTACGATTGCATAGATTGCTGGTTTTGCTTACCCCAAATGCCCCAACCTAAAAGCTATAATTTAAAGAAATTTTAAGTACATTACCTACCTAACAAATAAAAAATAAAAAAACTAAACAAAATTGTTAGACTGAGTTTAGCCATTAGTACTATGAGGTATTCTGTAGTTTGACTTACGAAATAAACTGAAAACACATTCATGAAATAAACCTAGGGTACTCTATTTAAACTAGGGTCTAACATTATTTGCGATCAGAGGGCCTATTACGGCCGCTTTTGTAATATTGCTTTTCGTCCTCTAGACTCTAGAGTGTCAAAGTCAATACTAAAAACGCAAAGAGGACACAAAGCAATATTGCAAAAGCGGCCGCAATAGCCTCTCAGGGCCTCTGTCACATCATAGTTTAACTTATCTCATAAGCAACGAAGGTTTATGCGATGCCACGATAAAAATGTACAGACATCCTTATTCCGGTTTGTTTGGTAAGACTTATCACAAAAATGTTATTACGTATTTTTATATTAGTATTTTTCGCATACTCTTCGGTATTATTATCACGGGATAGAGCCCGTGAGGCGTTCGAGGAGACGAATCCAACTCGTAAGTTGGCATGGCAGGCGGTGACTTGCTGTCCACTGGGTGCGGGCTTCCAATAGGTCGCTGATTATTATTTTATTATTATTAGCTTCTTTAATTGCTTGCATATAAAGTTCATATTTCATGAGTTTAATCTTCTTACAGTGTACTACTTGGGTACATCGATGGGTATAGGCCTCGTCCAAGACCTTCCAATACTTATTTCAGTCCTGTGCAAGTCTATTCCATGTGTTTCAATTTTAAATGTGTTTTAACCAAACCAATTCAACAGGATCCTCCAACTCCTAAACAAGCGTAAACTGGAAAAACTGAAAGAGAACTGGTGGAACAACAACCCAGCCGCGATGAAGTGCGAAAAGCAAGACGACCAATCCGATGGCATCTCCATTCAGAACATTGGTGGGGTTTTCATAGTCATCTTCATGGGTATCGGCCTCGCCTGCGTTACATTGGGAGTCGAGTATTGGTGGTACAAGTGGAGGAAACGACCCACCATCGGAGGTGTAACTCAGGTGAGTAAAACTTCAACGCCCTTACCATAAAAAAAATACGCCCTTACCATAAAAAAATACCGGTCTAAATCGACAATTTGTATGACGAATGATTTAAACCTAGTTTATTTATTTAGACCAGTCTTAACTCTTTTAGTGGTAGAGCTGCAATAGTTCAAAAGATAATAATTCTTAATTCTTTCAACCTACGTACTTTTTTGTAAGTTGGACGAAGAACCTATGAACACTACAATATCTCTGATATTTAAACTAAGTAATGAATAAAACAGTTTTAAAATACCTTCGTGATTTTACAGAGGTACTTAAGCAATCCATTGATTTCATATATTTGGGAATTTTTATTAAGCTACCAACATAAAATGAAAACACTTTTTTAAAAGCATAGGAGATAGCAAAGCAGGATTTGTGAATATAAAATTTTCTCCGTCTAGGTATTTCCAAATGCACAAAAACCTTTAAGTTATGTACCGAATAGGTCTGTACTTACTTTAGTAGACACGATTTAAATATGCCAATATCTTGCTTACAAGAATATTATGCTTCCTTAATTAACATACCTACCGGCCGTTAATTATTCTTGAAATTTGTCGTTCAATAAATTTATTCCAATATATTTTTTTTACAATTTTTTTTTATCATGGAACTGGTACCTAAGTAACCTTCTTAATCTAAGAGTTAAACATAAACTGGGATAAAAACTTATACTTAATCTTCTTTTTAGGTTGAACCGGCAAAAGTCTCAAGAAACAACGTGGTCACTCCAGAAAACTCTAAAGTTCGCGAAGGTTTTTCCTTTAGGTCACGAACGATGGGTCTATCAAACTTCAAGTCTAAATTCTGAACAAAATGCTGTATAAATGAGTTTTATAACTCTTATTGGAAAAGAAGTCGTAATAAAAATGTAATTTATTCGTACCGCTCTGCGCTGTTGATTACTTCATTGCGTTACGTATGTACCTATTGCGATTGTTTCGTTGTGGTAGCTAATCGTTCTTACTTCAGTTTTCACTTACTACTAACGCCATCTTTCGGCGGTGTGTAAAATCAGTCGATATAACTATAGATGGCGCTAAGGTGTGCTAAACCAAAGCAAACCCCAAATCTTAGGTGTACAAAATTGCCTCCCCTATACTTATCTTAACTCACTTTCCTATTTGATGAACTAGCTACAATTTTTGTGCAGTTCATGTTACCCGCAGCCGCTAGTCATGTGTCTTGTGTGTGAGAATTCAGTATCAAAAGTGACTGACTGTCTGTTATAAGAATATAACGTTTAACCTATCGCACCTTCAGAACGGTAGGGGCACAACTCAAAAATTGAGATTTTCGGGAAATCGCAAAAAACTAAAATAAAATTGTAACTTTGCACTTTGAAAGTATTTATTTCGCTAATTTGACCTAAAAAGTTTAAGTTTTATATTCCTAAGGTAAAGTCTAGGTTGTCTTCTAGCGTATGAACGGTAAAAAGATGGTTCATATTATTTTTTTATATTTTATTTTATTTTTTTTAAAAACAATGGAAGACATAAGCCCTTTTTATTCTGATAGTTTAAATTTTTTTATGGTTTTATGGACCTAAAACCTAAAAGTTCTCTACAATTCTAAACTATTAATTGAATTTATAAACATTTTTTCAAATAGCTTCGGTATGAAAAAGGCACAACCATAAACAAGTCTCACTTTATATTAGTATAATTCGGTATCGTAAAGACCTATTTACATAAAGTGTCTTTATTGAACTGATAATAACAATTATACTTAGCGATGACGTTTAGGATTATATAGCCACAATCGGCTATGAGCCTAAACAACTGAACCTGTTCGTCATACTTTTGGCGCATTAATGATTGCGTCATTCTGGTTCCGAGCGGGTGCAGGAAAACGTCCCAGTGTAAAAGAGACGTAAGTATCGGATTTCTTTTTCTGTCGTTAAAAAGCCTGTGTTTTAATATTCATCGGATAGAGCGCACATTTTTAAGCCTTTCTATGACCGTAACTCAATTTCGCGAAATGTTGAGTTAAGCCCCTTCAATTCTGAAGGTGCGCTATGTACTTATTTTGCGATGTCCAATAACGAATAGGTGCAAGTGTGTTAGCGAAATAAACTAATTGAAATGATTACATTTGTTCATTTTACTACCAATTTTCTAAGGTGGCGTAAGGTATGACAATTTCTTAACTAAAATAAAATAGGGATATTTACTTAGAAGTTTTAATTGCTTGAAACAATAACTTAGAAATATACTTTTAAATTTAATACACTCTAAGCAGATAGACACTATCTTACAATCGAACTTATTTCTAATTATTACTTAATTGCAGGTCTACCAATAATTTAAGGCGTTGTTGAATTAAACATTTGTCTAAAACATTTATTTTGATTTGAGTATTTATCAAAACTCACATAAGTATGTACCTACAATATTATTTTACCGAGATAAAAATGAGAACAAAAATTGAAGAATATTTACAAAAATGAGAGAAATTCGCTATCAGATTTCTTACTCTTACACTACTTCGGCAAGATACGCTTAATCCTCAAAATTGCGAGCTCACATACCCTGTGCCATATTAGGTATTCTGTGCCTGTGCGTAGTTTATATATGCGTTTGAGGGTAGTTCCACGGTTGCATAAAAATGAATATAGGTGTTCTGCTAAAAGGCTAATGCTGACTTGGCACAGCACAGAACATGTCCAACCCTTGAAAATGCCTTTAACAAAAGCCGTGGCTTTACGATTACAATATAAATTTCAGCTCAACTGTTTACAGTTACATAATCTGTACAAATTATAATTCTTTTTACACACAATCAATATCATCTGATGCTAAACAAAGGATAATCTTGACAAACTCAGTCAAAGGCCTTACGAAAATTGTATTGTCTACAATTCTATCGTCTTTCCGTGTTTGTTTATATTCTTGGAGTTCTTGTTGCTCAATTCGAGCTCTAGCCTCAAGCTGTCGACCTCTGCTTCCAGCGTCCGAGATCTTCGAAACATCTGGACGTAGTTCAACTGTAATTGCTTTTGGTATCTTAGGACTTTATCCTTTTCCTCCGACCAGTTTCTTCTCTCATTGTTAAATTGAGCTTCCTTAGCTTCGATCTCGCATTTAAGTCTTTCTACTACGGCATTGGCCTGGCAAGGGCCCTCGCAAGGGTCCGGGAGTTCCCCGTTCAGTCTCTGGACCTCGGCATCCTCCAGGGCACTGTCTGAGGATGTCCAGTGGTATTCGTTAGTTTTGCAGACTTCGTAAATGCCTCTGATCGTCCTTCCACATTCGATACCTTCGTAGCCGCTTAGAGAAACATCAGACAGCTCTTGCCGTAGCTCCTTTAATTCTGTTTTCAGTCTTTCAACTTCAATTTTGTTGGCTTCCTTAGTCTTGGTCAGATCGGATACACTCTCCATGAGATCCCTGGTTAGTCTATCCACTTCAGACTGGAGTCTGTTAACCGTTTTTTCTTTATCTTCGCTTTCACATCGTAGTTTCTGGATTTCCTTTTCTTTCTTATCCAATGCTTCTCGTATTTGGCGGCAGTCAGCTTTGAGCGTGAGATATTCGTGGCCTTTTGTTGTTTGTTCGTTCTGAAAATAATAAAAACAAATTGGTTAGTTAGTTAAAACATTAGAATCATCATCATTATCCAAAGGCGACCTGATGAGCCTAGTGAACACTGAATGAGGATCGCTGAAGACCGATCTGTATGGCGATGCATGGGAAGGGCTATGAGGTCCAGCAGCGGATGAGAAGATAATGAAGAGAATTTGGAATACGTTGGTAACATTTAGGAATTGGTACTTACAGTCGCATTCAGTAATTTCTTAAACAAACGCTACGATCTTCTATGCATTCGACATAGTTCATGTCTAAATCATTACATGGCTAGAGGTCAGAGTCAGTCACTTGAAGCGTCGCGCTTCGTCGACAGGTAATATGTCCTGAGCTCTATGTACAGCAGTGTCCAGGAGTGGACTGATGATTATAGAATTTAGATTACCTGCGCGTCCTTTAGTTGCGTCTTGAGCAGTGAGATCTCGCCGGCGCGCTGGCACAGCGACCACTCCGTGTCCTCGAGCCGCTGCCGCAACAGCGCGCGCTCCCGCCGCAGCCGCGCCAACTCGCTGTCACGCTCCCTCTCGCGTTCACGCTCGTGCTCGCTTCGGCGACCGTATCCCGCAAGGGTTAGCCCGCGAGACGCGCGAACGCGAACCTCGTGCGCGCGCAGACGCTCTGATGTGCTACAAAAAAATGTATATAGATGATTGAGTAAACGAAAATAAGAGTAAAGTAGCTTGATCCAAGGATATCCATGAACTTCTTCGAAAATACTCAAGCTACGTGCACAAACTTTGTAGACCTTAATTTTTATCTTCTTCATCCTAATTCTCAAACGAGAGACGTCCGTCTGTTTTACACAAGCTTGGCATGTGGGTTGGCGATCGCAGGTTTTCAAGGAAAAACGCTGCTGCTACAGCTCGGTGTTACGGGAGTAGATAGGGTGGTGGTATTCTAGGCCGCCTCCACAAGGACAAATAACATCTAAACTCAAGTACATGTAACTAAGGCCTAACCCATAATTTTACAGCTCTATGACAAAAAGAGTAAGACCCTGGATCAAATCAATAGACAAAGGTTTTTGACTGTTATCACGAATTTGTCATAAAAGTTCGCGATTTAGACCGATTAATTTTTTTTGTGGTTAGCAGTTATTGTCTAATAAATATAGTCTTTCTGTTCCACTCCCATACCTATAATCGTGATGATCAGGGTCGGAGTGCCTTGGCGAGGCGTGGTGCGCCTCCAGCTCGGACACGCCAGAGTCGGCCGGCGAGGGCGCGGGCGCCGGCTCCTTGCCCTCACCCCCTGATGCCGTTGAACTGGATTTTCTGAAAATAATATAGAGTATATCTATAAGTACAAACATTTATAAAGCATCACACTCAGGGGTTTAGTCACTTAACTTAATTTGATCGACTTTCTTTACATACATGTCGGCGATGGCTAACAAAATCAATAGCAATGTGAATATTCCTACCAGAGTATTTGCCCCCCTAGGGAATTCTTCTGACGACACAAGTCGACATCACCACCAACTGGACCTCAGAGGCAGTCAAATTAAAGCAGTTTTACTTCTTAACAAATTGTTATTATTAAGTATGAGTTAGAAAGGCGTAAGAAATTAAGAAAGGAAGCATACCACAATAGTCGAGCTTGGCCCAACTTTGAAGCAAACTTTTGGTTTACTTAATTGTTTGTTGAACGTATCTCGCTCGATAACATTAGAATTAAAATTGTTTACTTTGGTTTCTTTTCGATTTTATTTATAACCATCAACCAACCGTCATGAAAGAAAAAAGTTAATAGATCTTAACTTTAGTATAGCGTATCGTCTAACATACCTAAGTATAAATAAGTGCAACTGCAAGCTTAATCGTCGCCATAAATAAAAATCAGCACAATATTTATAGTTTATTTACGTATATTTAACGTAACGGTTTGTAAAGAGCATCGGCATGGTTCCGATTGCGTTTGTCACGATGTAAATTTTCTCCTGTCATATTATAATCTATTGAAAGAAATTACGTCGATAAGCAGCTGTACATTTCGCTAACACCGAAAGTTATTGAAAGGTTTTGCATTTCATGCCATCTTAAATTGTAAATTTATTGTAATTACAGAAAGGCTCAGTGCACATCTGGCGCGGTAAAGATACTTACGGAGAGGATAACAATTTTAAATGGTCTATTTTATGGGTCATGGCATCATATCATTATAATCACCATCCTTTCCAACTAGCGACCTTTTTAGGCAAAGGCACCAGCTCATTAACTGAGCCAACGAGAGGAATCAGTGCTTCGAGATGGACGTAACATTCGGCCAAGTATATGTAAGTAAGCAGGTACTTAAGTACCGGTACTCATTATTTTGAGCTCAAAAAAACTTATAACTTTACATTTAAGACACCCCTCTTACCACAAAAAAGTTAGACCGGTCTATATCGCCAATTTGTATAACGAACTAGTGATTTTAACCTAGTCTAGTGATTTAGACCCGGTTTAACTCTTTTTGTGGTAGAGCACACTGAGCTAAAAGCTAAAGAAAAACCGTGTAGGTGCTGTAGCTGTTTTTTAAAGTACGTTTCGCTCGGCAGAGTTCATCGGTTCGCTGGCTAAGCGTAGCGGACTGTCTTACTTGGCAGGTCTTGGTACAGGTGTACGGTACACGCACCTTTCTTCTCTTTGATTTAGGTGCTATTTTAGATGATATGAATTGTCATCTAAATACATTGTGTTCATTTCGAGTTGAATGTGTGAGCCTGTTCCCTTTTGAAGGAAGTTAATTGTATTCTTTGTTAAAATGATGACGTCACCATCCTACCAGATACATCTCATTAGAATTAACCGCACCATATTTAATTTTGTTAAATATATCACTACCTAACCCTACAATTATTTTATCTGTGACCCTACCTAACCACCAACTTTGACCTGACCATCAATCTTGGCCTTTCTATGTTTTAGAAAAAATTATTGGGTGTATGAGAATGATATGTCTCCTTACTTTGTAAGTCCCAACTAAACCTTACTATGTTACATATTAAATTAAAGCAACGATGTACATGTTTGAATTAAACCAAGCTTCAGTTACCGTTTGGTCCCTTACACCCATGTTCACCTGGTACACAACATGTTCAGCTCAAGACCGAGCTACGAAGAAACAGTTTTCCATTTACAGTCACACGCATAATCAGCCGGGCTCGGCGGGTGTTTGGAAATTCAAATCACTTCCTATTTTGAGATCTCGTATTGCTTACTTTGCAGGTGTTAGAGGTTGGTAGATATTATTTAAGTCAATTCGCTAAATTTGTACTACCGGCCAAGAAGCCATTGTACAGTGGCGGACTAGGAGGCCGTAACAGATTTGTCTATGGTTTCGTCAGCCCGAGACTGTTTTACCAAAGAGCAAGAGCTATTTTGCAATACAGAAAAACCGGAAGTGTTACGCCGACCGTGTCCGCCACTGTACCAAAAAATAGGCAATTTTTTGGTACAATAAATTCATTTGGGCGGCACTGTTACTGCACTTATATAGAAATATATTATTAAGTATGTCTTGATTTACGAAAAAACTAATGTTTTGCATTATTAAAAGGCATACATTATCCTTCTTTACCAGGTATTAATTTCACCGGAAATCTGTGCGTTTAAGAAAGCCACATGCATATTATCTTGCAAACGATATATATTTATTTATTTGCCTAATCTTTAGGATGTTCATATACATGGATGCAATTTATGTAAATTTATGTTGCGAAAAAATCATAAAATTGTTACAAAAGATGTCATAATCTTTTATCAAGACTCTCGCCAGTCGTGAGTTGACACGAGCAGTTTGCGAGATCATGCACTTAAAAAGGTACCTAAGTTAAATAAATTTGTAACGTTCAGTTTCGATATTGTATGCCTTACTAAACTAACCCGGCGGTGGCAGCGCAGAGACACACTATTAGATTAAACCTAAACAATCCGTAAGCTAAAGTAGGTCTACTGTAGAAACAATGAAATTACATTTAAAATATAAGAAATGGTCTAAGGTTTAAAATATAACAAAATAATGTTGCATTAAAAACTAATCACTTTAAGATTATCATATATTTTATTGCAAAATTTCATAATTTCGGTACAGCGCAGCGCAGGGTAATATTCTGTGCATCGCAGAATGGAATCAAATTCTGTGAATTTAAGTACCTACCTACATAATTACATTACATGAGTGGTGTAAAGTTTCACCTTCAATCGGAGGCTGTAACAGTGAATGCTACACCGCATCACCTACATCTCTGGCAGGATCCACGCTCCGCCACGCTCTGCTGCCAGCCATCATACCATACCACTTATTTGCATAGTGAGTTTACAATTTCATTCGGCACAATTAGTAGAAAATACCGTTTCATTCATTCTATTGGATGGATCTTTCGATGTAGGAATAACCTACATTTATTAACCTGACGGATTCTTTGGATGAAATGTAATTTAAAGCGGTAGTGAATTTAAAGCCTACCGTCTCTCAGCGTTACGGCATTAAGGGGGTCGGCATTGGAGAAAAAGGGGGATAGACTATTATGTGTGTAACTGGGACTGGACCACTGCTAACTAGTTTTATTTTTTGGAGGACTTCAATTCAAGCAAGAAAAGACAAAAAGAAAACACTGTATACTATGTACTTGTTTCGAACCAATTATTGAGAGAAAATAAATCAAATATTCCATGAACATTCAGAATTTCAGGCAAGGTTTGAAAAAGCGCTTTAAGTTTAAGCACATGAATACACCACATTGCAAATTGCAATGTGGTGTATTTCGCCGTCGTTTTTCATTTTTCGCTTCAAGGAAGGTTTTATGAAATTGTAAGTAAGTAAAGTAGTTAATTTATTTTATAAAATGTAATTTACGTCCTGTTCTTATACTTCTTTCAGACATGTTTCATTGCACTCTCACTTGCATTGCATGCTAAAAAGGTAAAAGTTTTTTTTGTAATTTGGTACAATTTAACTAATAATTTTTACTTATGACCACCACAGTTTCCAAATAATAAAAACGTTAAGGAAAGCTTAAAAGAAAAATGAATAGCCAAGTATGTCAAGCCTCGCTCATCATATAGATAGAGTTTCCGTAGCGCCCCCTTTTGTCTTTTGTTAATTTTCCTAATCATCAAACAACGGAAAGCGTTAAAAAGTTCCTTATGTAGAAAAACGAAGACGACAGACAAAACGGACTAAGCGAAACGGCTTGTTTCACTACGGAACCAGTCAGTCAATTGATTTATCAGTTGAACTAGTACTAATATAGGAAGGATGTCACTATCATTGTGTTCAATGCATCCGACATTCATATCATAATAATAAAGGCATTGCTAGCCATTCTAGCACGCCAACCTACCCATCCACCCAGCCACAGCCACCTTTATTTATTAAGTAAGGGTGGGTGGGTAATTTATGAAGGTTTATATGCTAGCAATTGATATCAAGCATTAATTTCCAGCAAAATATGGTTCAACTACAGAAAATTACATATCGTCACACCTGTTTTCTATTGGGGTAGACAGAGAATTGATTTTGACTTGCTAAGATTAAAATCTTATAGTAAGTATTCAAAAAGGGGAAAGCCGTAACTGTTAAGGCAGTAATTATCTTGCCCTAAAAGATAAACAGACTGAAACTCATCAAGGCTCAATGTTCCAATTAAAGAAAAAAATAACTTGGAGAACTTTAATTGTGTTAACTATAAAATTAAAAAAGGTACAGAGGATAGAAACTAAGGACTTGAAGATACTCACTTAAACATTTTAGACTTCAACTGCTACAATAAATACAGCATCGTATATCGTTCACTCATAATTGCCACAAATTTTGCACAAAACCTACATCTTAAATTACATCTAATGTTAGTTTAATTTTTAGATTTTCCATATGAAAATAATGTATAACAGAGAACACGGTCAATTCGTCATAAAAGTCCGCAGCGACTAGACACATATCGCACGCTCTGCCGGCGGCGGCGCGGCGGCGGCGGCGGCGCGATGCGCTCCGGTGCTCTAAAATGTTGCATCACGGAGTTAGTACGATTTGCTGACTAGCTAAAGCAGCTAACTGCAGTATGGCTTTGATTTGCTTTGTAAAAGCAGCTGAAACTGTCATTAATCTAACATATGTTGTGGAAAACTCCATACATGCTGTGCTGCCTGCTTACAGGATGGTGTTCCACTTGGTTTTGCGAATTGGTAGACAACTTTGGTGCTAGTGTTCTTATGGGTTATTTCAGGGTACAGCTAGTAATCGGGAATCTGCAGTGCAGATTTCCAAACGTCAAATACGATACCAAATCAATAAAACGTTGGCACACATTCGCCTAGATTTGAAGCTAGATTTTTGAATAGCTACCACTAAACGCATTATTAAGATTCCAATAGCAAATTGCTGCATTATTTATTTCTAATGTACAGTTGCTGGTTCACTGGAGAGAAAGGAGTGAAAGCTACGAGGAGAGGCTTTTACAGCACTAGGAATTAATGTAGGCAATTTAAAAATAAACAAACAAACCGACACACCAATCTATTGCACCGTCAACTGATATCTTTAAGTATATAAGTACAACATACGTGTACGCTTGTTGTTTCTAATTACTTTGTGCCAATACAAACTGGGAAAAAAAACTAACTGCAGTATTAAATAGCGTAAATGTATTTTATTTTGATGATAACCTTCTAATTTTTCAGTGCCATACATTTTAACTGTTGTTCTCTATGTTATTATTGTTCTGTATGTCACTGTTATTATTTACCCCTACTATGGTGTGTGCTATTTTTTTAAAGTAAAACATTAAAATATATTTATAAAAATAAAACCTCAAAAAAACCTAATGTAAAAATGAGAGCCGAAAAAAGGATTCATATCTAAATGGGTGCCTCTCAGGGATGCTTACTCCTGAATATAATCTTGCTAGTTTTACCAGCATCATACAATTATTAAAACATAAGATTTCTAGTACGTAGCAAAGGGGTAGCCTTGATTAAAAACAATATCGGTGTGGAGTTTTGCGTCAGTTAAAGTATTTTGAGGTGCATTTTAGTGGCTCAATTATTTATTATCGTACGCTCGCTCGCAGTCATTCATGATTCTTGGCGAGTCACGAGAGCGGATGGGGTCTCTTCAATTACTGAGACAATTAGTTCAGTTCTGCTTAATTAATAGTTGGCGTGGGTGGGGGCGGTATGGGAGATCAAGCTAGAATTTAGTTTTAAAATTAAAATTAATTTTCATAACAGTGCGAGCTACTTACTGAATTAAAACTCATGTAGAGATAACATAAATGAGAGAAGTTTTATTATGAATTGTTGATTTTAAAGCTTATTTAAAACCCTGAAACTGTATTTCATAAAATAAAAAAACAATCAGTTCATATAAAATTGCATTGCGTTTTTTTTTGTAAACGTTTCTGGAAATATAGAAGTTGTCTTAATTATTATCAAATTTTGTACAAAGTACTTAAGTATTAAATGGTCGCGGACAGTAATAGCGCCACGTAAAGAGGACGTTATCTTCGTACCTTTGCAAAAAATATCGCTAGTTGAAGGATAGGAATTCTGCTTTCGGTATTATTATAGGGGCTGATACCAATTTAAAAGGTACATAGGTAGTTAGTAGCATTATTCTTCATCTTCATTGTCATAAGATCATGTTTGCGGAGCGTGGGACTATGGGCAGGTAAACCACTCCCGGGTCACGGAAGGTCGCGGATGGTCGGTCACGGTTATCAGTGGGCAAAACGGGAATCGAACTCGTGACTAGCTTCCAGACCGTTATTGCGATTGACGGACGGATTATTGTAATTTTTTATTAGTAGATAAGAAAATTGCAACTCATTTGAGAAAGGGCTACGTGGAAATAAAATTATCGATAACAATTTGCCGATGAGATTTAATTTTAAGAAGTTGTTAGGAAATCAAAGCAAGTAAGTAAATGTGAAATAATTTTAAGAGTATGCCATGATTAAAAATATAAGCAACTTTGCATGGCTTATAGATAAAGTATCCTAATCTGTTTATAGCGCTTAAATACATACGGGCAATGGCATTAAAACGGGAATCGCCCGAAAACATTTTATTCCAATAAAAAAAAAACAAAAGATAGGAAGAAAGAAAGAAGCGCGCAACAACAAAATACAAAAACTTACCGTCTTATTCATAAAGATACAGTACATTTTAAGTAGCTTGACTGGAGGTCTACTTCTCTGGTTTGTTGTATGGTAATTACGTGACATCCAGTCTAAATTTACATTATGTCAAATAATTAAAATGCTCTTTAACTTTTTATGAATAACAGGGTTAGACGCTAGGCGAGCGTCACTAGCCTGAGGCCTGGGTCAGTGAAGGTACTCACATTATAGCGGAGTGGTGTCGGTGGTGGAGCGGCGCGGGCGGCAGAGCGGAGAGCGACGCGGGCTGCGGCGAGCCGCACCAGCGGTCGCGCACGTCCGCCGAGCCTGCGTGGTAGCCTGGGTTAGTGAAGGCAGTTACTTGTGGCTGGCATCGAATGTCATAATTGAAGTGGTTGCAGTTGTAATTTGGCTAAAGTTTAACGACAATACAGACCGGGACACGTTAGTTGAACTACTATGGCCTTGAAATATGCAGAGAAACGAAAATAGGTCTTTTTGTTTTTTTGTAATTGTCTCTCGCAAATTTCAAGTTATTTGTCTCGCAGTGTAAGTTCAATATAGGTTGGTACAAAGATAAAAAAGATAAAAATTGCAAAGCCAGGGTCAGAATAACACTAAGTATACCTATACTAAAAACTAAGACACTGTTAACTATACTTTAAAAATTTAAGTTACTACGATACAAGAAAATTCACTTACTGCCATAGAGTGTCATGTGCGAGGGCGGTCGACTGGCCAGGACAGGTGTGGAGCCGTACCGCTCGCCGCCCGCCGACAGCCGCCCGCCTAGCGGCTTGAACGCTATGGGCCGTATCACCGACTTGCCCTGCAAACAATAAATAGAGAAAATGGCTACTAATATACAGGAACGACACGTCTATTTGGAGCGGGCGCAAAATCTGCTCTATCAATATTCTATAATGTGCTTATATAGTGTTATTAGATTTGTACAAGAAGTAAAGCCTATTTAGGACCTTTATCCCAAATAATCCCGATCAAGTGGCATCACAATGTGGCTTGTGGCCAATTTCGAGTTAATCTCTCATACTCATAAGAGGCTAGGCAAAACCCTAAAATCGCTGTTAGGTGTAGTGTGAGCACATTCTTACATTTTAGCTCGGATTACCATCTTTACCCTAAATCTTTGCGCTATTATCATGCTACAGTTACAACTGTCGTTTGTTTATGCAAGTGCCAGTCCCGTAACAATAAAGTTATCTCGTTTTCACAGCACGGATTTGACATTTTCTGATACGCAGTGCACACGCAGTCAAAATGCCACTACGAAAGGTCAATAAAACTTTACGACACAACCGACGCATCCTCCGTGGAAACATTAAAATAAATGGATTAGCAAACGTCGAATTGATAATGATGAGGAAACCAAACAAGCAAATATACCAAAGTTCAGGTCTGCACTAGTTGACAATGTTATTTAAACCCTAAATAGTCTTCATAAGATACGATATTTCAATTGATGTCGATGTTAAAGCCACTGGCTATTGTAGTTAAAGGAAAAGATATTCTAGAATCCATTTAAAGCAGTAATAGTAATCTAGATGGTAAAACAACAAAACAGGTCCATATTTAACAGAGTTCGCTAATAAACGCTTAAGGCAACGTCTAATTACACGTTTTCCTAATAGATATTTTAGCCTGTATCTAGAGACCCATCTGAGCAGGTCCCTTAAGGCCAGACCTTTAATTGAGAATGTCCAACGCATGGTACTGCGGGACCTCATCTAATCGGGTTCGATCTAATCTTCATTTTATAAATTGCCTTATTCCGTTTGCAACATCGATTTTAAATCTTTATTGGTCTCGGAATAGAATGGTCTGGTAACGGTCGTAAAGTCGCTTGAATCTGCGTTTAGAATCTATTGTAACATAATTAAGGGTGAAAAATAGACTGGCCAGCTCCTCTCATCTCAACGTCTGTGAGGTTTTTATTTGTACAATTTGTACTGAAAATGTGTTTGATAAGATAAAGCCCAACTTTTTATCTTTGATATACATGCACTGGTTCCCACATCATACATGTACTATCGACAATCGCGGCCCCTTTACAATTTCAAACTAATTCGTTTGAACCAAAATGTTATCCCAAAATGGCCAAAAAAATTGAATTGCGAATGTGGTAGGTACTTACAAACATCTGGTTGCTGTAAAACTTAACAATGGGACACATCTAGAGCTTTCACGTTATTGGTAGTTTTGGTAGAATAAAATTGGTGGGTGGTTGACCAGTGCAAAGGAATATGGCCCTTAGCCTTGGGGTGTAAAGGCGTTTTAAAGCTTGATAGTACTTCATGCAACGGATAGTACTACATGACGATACGAAATATGTCAACCTTGTTTCATGATAAAAATCAATAAACGAAGCTGAAAACGCTCAATTTAACATGGAGATCGACGCAGTTTCTAATCATCTTTCAAAAGAAAACACCTCAATCAAATTAGCTATTGATGCGTGGTGATACGTGGATTAATGACAATCCGACGGCATTCTCCGCGGGCGTTGGTGGCGAACGGGGAAATAAACCGTGACAACCTTGTCTTAGCAAAAAACTAGATGAGAACTGAGGCTAAGCCGTAATTATGGCTGTAGACCACATGACAACTAAGTCCTTATTAAATGATAATTCTGACATGGTGATACAAAATGACACAAATGATTCAAGTCACCATTACTTATAACTTTCCCAATGAAACATGGTTAGGCGAAATCGAGAAATAAAACCTGCCAAACTCATATAAAAGATCGAGTGCGATACAAATCCTAAATAGATCACAACAACAAGAGTTATTTAATACTCGTGGTAGGAATAACATTAAATATTTAGATACCCAAAGCCTAGAAGGAGGTAAAATATATTTAAGCAATAAATCTGCTAGCTCCTTATTAAACGATGCCCTAAGAAATAGTTAAGTTCTTAAAAGGTATATCTTCACTGCTTAACGCTAGTAAAGGTGCTGACGCTAACAAGGCATTTATTGAAGCATCCGCAGTGGCAAATAGACTTAGAATCGTTTAAAATGCTAATGGTAATGATGAGAATTCCACCACATAAGTAGGTATGTGAAAATAAACTAATAATGGGTTCCGTTGACAATACAACTAGACTGCCTACATGACAATGATACGATACCGGTAATACAATATTATAATCAAACAATGGAACTTATAATTTTACACTTAAAGTAGTAGGTACTTACTTACTTTCCAGAAAAACTTCTTTCTTTCACCGATTAAATAAAGCATTTTGCAAAAATTTAAGTTCATTCATTGATAACTTGTAATAACAAAGAAGACTATTGATATACTAAAATCATTTAATGGGGTCGTCCATTCGTCATGCTCTTACCTACCTACTTCAAATTTACTATATTTCACAAACTTATTCTTCGTTCAACACATCATGTAAGTACTAATCTTACCATTTATGCTCTAAAAGAACTTGCGAAAAACATTTTACACGAAGGTCAAAGATCTCCATTGTAGTCTCACAAGTTACAACGCAGTACTTTTTTTTTTGGACAATTTGTAACAACCGAACATGGCCGCCATGAATGGGTGTACTCTTATTAACTACCGTTCTTAAGTGGAGGCTATTATTTGATGAGTCAGACTCGGACCCGCTGACCCGTGGTTTAGCCTTGTCAAGATACCAGGCTTGACCGTGGAATTTTAACAGATTGGGTTTAAGACTTTTTTTGACATGATCTTAAAACTTAAACGAAGTTTATGTCTTTCATTGGTACTGCAATAATTCTTTCAAATCTATAACTTCATATTAAAAGTATTGAAAGCTAAGACTGCTAAGCTTAACTTAGTGAAAATTTTAAACTGCGAAATAAGCTTACGCACAATACACATTTTAATAAAAATTTGTAAATTTGTGTAAGATTATGATAAATCAAACTCCTGTAGCATCGTTAAATTCTTATTTTAGTCATAAAATTAAAAGCCTTTTCAAACATTGGTTCCAAAGTATAATTTGAAGCAATCTACAGCAACCTGAATAATCAGTCACAAGCACAACCTTAATAGAAAAAAAGACTAATACCTAGTTGGTAAGTAAATAGCTGCGTGCAAAATACAATTTGCCACGACAACTGCCATAATTCATACAATCAACACCAGAAACAAAGGCCGATTTGCGGCTGCCACTTCCGCAGTAGCAAACAGTTGGCAGGTAAATGAGGTAAAGGGCTTTGCTATTACAAACAAAATTTGTAAATAGGGTTTTAGCTAAGACATAATTTAAGTTGCGATTGGTCGAAGCGTATTTGCCTACCAAGTCCGGATCTCACACTTCTACTGAGATCCTGATCTGAGCTTAGATTCGCTAACTAGAAGAAGTTGTTATAAATAAACAATAAATACTAAAGGAGTCCAAACATGTTTGATAACATGAAAAGTTAGGATTAAAATAGATACAATAAGAAGTGGACCATTCTGATAAGTCTGACAAGACAAAGTTCAGTATTAGTTTTAAAAGATTATACGAGTAGCTGCCAAGAAAGGTGGGGTCGCACTTACCATCAATGAAAAACTTATGAATCATCGACTGTGTAGTTTAAATAATAACGGACTATAAACCGTTGTTTATTGAACGAAAATCTGGTTTCTTTGCAGGTGTGGAGTATTTGAGGTTTAGTATAATGAAGAGAATAGATGCCAGTGTGGTGATGTTATATCCTGTTCGTCTGGGCGGCCTGGGAATCCGCAAAATTTCCAGTGTTGCGCTCCCGGCTTTCCTTTCCTCCGTCCACAGTACGCACGTCCTCTTCGGTAAAATAATTAACCCGTCATTCGGTGACGTTGAGGCGTCGTACGTGGACGAGGCAAGGACAGCCTGGAGCGCAGCTTGCCCGGGCGAGGACCACCCTGCCAATCCTCACCTACAAAAGCAATGGGACGAGCCGCTCTGCATGGCTGTCCAAAAAAATCTTTTAGACTCAGCCAGCAGTTCTGCGGAGCGCGCCCGCCTCCTTGCTGCCTCGGATCCGGTGTCGGGGTACTGGCTGCAAGCTGTTCCATCGGCAGCGATAGGGACCCTGCTAGACAGGATCACCCTATCGTTGTCGGTGTGCCTGCGGCTGGGTGTACCAATTTGCGCTCCACATCGCTGCCACTGCGGTGGCATGGTCGATCGATTCGGCCACCACGGACTTTCCTGCGCGCGCAGTGCAGGGCGACTGCCGCGCCACGCCAGCCTGAACGACATCATCCGCCGGGCACTAGCCAGCGTCCACGTACCAGCCATACTGGAACCCAGTGGGCTGGTGCGTGACGACGGCAAGCGGCCCGACGGTATGACTGTCATTCCGTGGAAACGCGGCAGGCCTCTAGTGTGGGACGCCACTTGCGTCGACACACTGGCGGCCTGTCACGTCAAACACACCGCAACTGGCGCGGGCGCGGCAGCCGCAGCCGCTGAAGACCTCAAACGGCGCAAATACGCTACTCTTAGTAAGGAGTACGAATTTGTGCCGTTTGGGGTCGAAACCCTGGGGCCGTGGGGGCCGGAGGCGCGCCGATTGTTTAAAGAACTGTCGACGCGCCTGATCGACCAGTCAGGTGACCAGCGGGCCGGCTCATATCTTGGCCAGCGCTTAAGCCTGGCCATTCAGCGTGGGAACGCAGCCAGCCTGCTGGGCACGGTTCCGACCAGTGGCGGCGATTTGGACGTAATATTTTATTTGTAGAATTTTTCGATTTTAATTTTTAAATTTTTATTGTTTTTGTTATATCTTATATAGATTTTAATGCTTCTTTTTGCTTAAATTTAAAAGCAAGGCAAGCAAGGTAAACACAAAAAATTCTTAGAAAGACCAAATTAGGTGGCTTTTGATTATTCTTTCTTACTTTGCTAACCTAATATATTTTTTTCCAATATGTTTTTCCTATGAAGAATTTCATACATTAAAGAAGAATCTACTTAATAAGGTTACTTTTCCCACGTTTAACAAAAAAAAATCTCTGCAATTATGCTTCGAAGTTTCCATTGTATTTCCGAAAACATTTCAATCGCCGTTTATCTGCAGAATGTTTTGAGGCCAATCTAATCAATTTCTCCAAAAATGCAAATTCGCATGTCACTAAACAACTGCTGGAGTCCGTAATAACAGATTTGAGGGACCGCGGGCGATCTCCCACGCTCAGCATCAGCGCACGTGGTCTTCGCGTCGCTGTCTCTTTCTAACACCAGCTCAAGGCTTACGAGTAAAAGAGAATAGCCATTATCGATCAGGTACCTACATTCGAAACCGCCACCGGCTGTATCTCAGGCTCTTTAGCTTTCGGCTGAGATATGAGACCGAGTGAGTGCGGATAATTTGAGCTTAATTATATTTTTCGGATGCACGCCACTTTGGGACGGTCCGGGAGTGATTTGCATTCTTTCCCTCGTCACATCCTCGCAATGCGAAGCGCGAAAATCCCTGCAGAACCCTAATGAGGGGTTTACTGTTAAAACGGCTTCCTAACGTTAAATTACCGAAAGCAAAAGCGGTCACTTAAATTTGCCTAATTTTAAGCATTTCTCCGTGAAACTACATACTTCCAAAGCTATTTCCGAACACCCTTATTATTACAAAGTTAAAATGTAATATGCTAAGACTTAAAATGATCTCATAAATTTACGACTTTTTCGAGAAAACCTTTTTTCTGTTGACGATGGACACGGTGGTCCGAATCTTTTGGTGTTAAAGGAACCGAAATGACGTCATCTTTTAAAGCTTTAATAAGCGTTTATTTAATTAATCCTCGATTTTCGGACCACCAGCTAGCCGCTTGATAAATATTGTCTTTGCAATGTGATGCTATGTTAATAAGGTTACCGTTTCAATTTTATGTACTTATGTTGTCAATATTCATTATAGAAAGATAAAGACAGTGGCTCGACATCAAATTAGTAAGATATACAGAAATCATGACATAGTGAACGTAATCAAAACTAACCAACAGGTTGTAGAGAAGCAACTACTAATCACCAATCAGTAACATACAGAAGTTACGGACGACGCTCGAAGATCTATTTATGGTCAAGAAACCAGAGGAGCCAGATCACACAATCACACGACACTGAAGTTACACAGATTCGCACGGCAAGTAAGGCAATGGCAACTTGGCAACCCTACATCGGAGTTACTGCCTCGTTTGATTGTGGTGCCGCGGACACGGCTGTAAATTAGACGATTACGATCTTACAAGACCCTTGTACATGGACATGCTACGTGCATCGAGGCTCGGTGTTCCCAATGGTTCCGAAGATGTTCTTCCTTGCAGGATGGCTAGGGATGTTGTTTGGACTGAATGTGGTGGTATTAGAAATGATTTATAAAAATTAAATGTTCATTTAGTTAGATGATATTATTTAGTTAACACATTATAATATTATCAATTATAGCCAATGTGAAATTCTGTTTTTTTTTTTTAAATAATAACTAGCCTTGTTAATCAATGATAGTGTAGGATTTAAAGCTAAAAAGACCAAGTACATAGTTTCGGAGCCTGTTTGATTCAAATTAACAATTAAATCTTTCTTCTTGTGATAAATATAAATCTAATAATTTTTATATATTTTTAACTAAATCTTTGAAAAAAAAAACAAATTAATCAAAGATCAAAGCACGTTTCAACCGTTATAAATACATCTAGTTATGGTAGAAAGCTGCAGAATTGCAGTACAATATTAACTGCATCAAATATCTGCAAGATCATTCATCTAAGCGCGGCACGTGGAGACCATCTGTCGAACCCGCAGCTGCCTTCAATCCGACACACCCGCTAATGGCCCCTCTGTCAGTTTAGGGTCGTAAATCTATTGAAAAAGTGGATCAGATATTTTCGTGTACAAACAGTCGCGTGCAATTAAATGTAAACTATTGAAAAACAAAATTGTACTGAGATTGTAGGTGTAGAGGTATACATTTCATTCCACGTTACTGCAGATAATATACTGATACTGTTATAATATTTCTGATTAAAACAATTAAAGATTTATCAGTCACATGAGAGGATACAATTTAAATCTATAAAAGTTTCTGTAAAAGTTATTTTATTTTGGTACCTACCTTTTTTTGTTATGTAAGTATGAGTCTTGAAGATATATGCCACAATAAAATTTTAACAGCCCTTTTAATTTTAACAACAGCAATCCACTCTTCGACCGTACGTTGGTTATGTCTTCATTGGAGTTTAATTTTCGAATTGATTAAATAAATCTTTCATCACTTTATTGTAGGATTGCGTTTATGCTCAATTAACACTGAGTTTCATAATAATAAAATTTATTTAAAAGCACTCCGAGTGGCTCCATTGTCGTGGACCACAGCCGGATGTGTACAGCACTTGCTGATGCTGACATAACTTTCGCGTTAAAATTCTTTATTGCAAAAAAAGAGATTGAAATTGAAGTTCGAGTAATCAATCGAACAATGCCACAGAACTGGTTGGCCGAATAAGATAAAAACTCACTCCAAACCACCCCGCCGCGTGGTCACATTCGCAAATAATTCACAACAATGTATCTGAAAGGTAATTATGGCTGCAAATGTTATCCAACGTCTTCAAATTGAATTTTGTTGTATTCAGAATTAGACTCCTTCGCTGCTTAAGCTATAAAACCCACTTGATTCTATGAACCTCAATCATTCTCGGTATTGATTACTATCCTTATCATGTAAGCTGCGGAACCCAAACATTTTTCTACTTCGTCCATCCATAATCCATCCTTTATCAAACGAACATCTTAGAAAACTAAAAACAGTCAAGAACATTTACCAGCACAGCAATGCTTTGTGAAAAGTTCCATATCCTGACACCTACCTAATTTTTTTATCGATTTCCGTCGGAATGTAAGGAAATTGCGAGTTTTGCACCGCGGAACATTATTTTCGAATTGTGAAATTTTCGACACTGTAATTTCAGTTCAACAGTTTTAAAAAAAAATACTGACTGTGATATAAGACAGACAACTAAAGGTACTTAACTTACTAAAAAAGTTTCTTGTTTGCCTACACAACCTTAAACAAGATTAAATATGCAAAAGAATAGTTGATGAACAGCTATCCAAAATAAATCCGATCGAAGTCATCCAACCACGCCAAAAAAAATAGGACCTCATAAAATGCACTGTGCTCGAGATGGTATATTATTATGCGCATTTTTGCAGGTCAAGTTGACAATAAGATGAGACAGACGGCCGGTACAGGTCCCGTCGAGCACCAGGTTTTTGTGGGCTAGCTAGAGAAAGTAGCCGAAAGCGGTTCGGCAGCTTGCGGCCATACGTCGTCGTCGGCAGAGATGGTGAATTTGAGAGTCGTAAAATGCAACGTGTGTTTTGTTTTCGTGTTGTTTTTTTTACGACTACTTACATGCTGTAGTATGATTTCTGGGAATTGCATTTAAAGCTGTACCTCTCTCCTTCTGTGGATTTAGTTAGTTTGTAGAGACGTGTGCAAATGTTACTAGAAACTATAAAAAGCTTTTGTTAAGATTGACAAATTCACGCATCACTATTAAGTATTCTATTTGATCAATGTTTAAAGAAAAAATGCATTAAGTATATACGTAGTAACAAAATATTTAAAAAAGGTTTTTTTATTTATTTTTGTAGAAACTTCGTACCATTCTGGATGGCAACATCACTACAAACTTTATCTTAACATTACCAGAATTTATATTCAGATCGTAAGATAAAGAACACACTTAACACCTGAGAAAGTTAAAATCGATCGGAAGTGTGATTTGTTGTTCTGTTTTGATCAGAGCCGATCGTTTATTTTCGAATACAAATAGCTACATTGCTTTCATGAATAATTATAAAACACGCAATAAAAATAAAGTAATATAAAGAAGCATTTGTTATGAATAGTGCACATTAGTAAAATCTGCGGACCTTGGCACAGTTTGAGAAGCTCGCAGTCGTGACGACCAGACAAGTAATCGGATTATGGCAGCTCACGACCGACCAACGACGCTAGCATTTCGGCAAGAGGCAAAGTGCCTCATGCGCAGCGCTCTAAACTCAAAACTGTCACTGCACATGACAGCAAAAATAGACTTCTATCGGGTAATTTTAGAAACAATCACCATGTGGCACAGTTTGCAGGAAGCATAACAATGCAGGGTGTACATTGCCATATGATACTGACAAGTCATTATTGAGAAATCGGGAAGTTGTAAAAGATAAAAGACATCTTATTCTAATTTCAAGACTATTGCGAGTAATTGAACTCGCACCTTCATCCAAGAAAACATTGCGAATTGCAGTTGATGCCATTACAAATCCTCGGCGCAAATTTCTAGATTTATTGTCAATCATTAATCATTGTGGTTGTGGCCAACTCAATTTTCCGCAATAATTTTGCTTGATAGGCTTAAAGGTTTTGCACAATATTGTTAATCACCTTCTATTGTTTCGAACATGCAGTGTAGGCGTTGATTAGATCTCTTCTAGATTTAACTCCTTAGTCTTAAACTCCCACCCATTAAGTTAACTAATAACAAAAAAGCATTGATTCCAATTTCGGAACGCATTACTTGATTAACAATACTCGTAAACTTAATTCAATTTTTGTTTTCGGAATAATTTAGAATTCGACTAAATGCTTTTTATTTTCAAAGATTCTGCAAATAAAAACTGCATTTTCCAAGTTAGTCACTAATTGGAAAATAATTTCCAAAATAAAACGGGGTCTTGCACTTCGGCGTGTGATAAACGCAAATTGTAGTCCTATGAATTGTATCGATGACATAACGATTTCGAAATTAAACGGTTAATCACACCGAATATGTTTGTGTGGATAATTTAAAATGAGCGCGTGGGCTCGTGTCTACCTCTACGTTTCGTCTTATTGCGATTCCTTATAGAGTAGCATTGAGATGTCAAGTCAGAATGCACTCGTGTAATAAAAGCTTGATTGGAGGGTTGTGGCGTGCAGCATTTCTGAATAACAATGAGTGTGTGCGCCGTTGAGAATTTTAATCAAGTGCCCAGACACCTACGCCCCGGGCCGCCGGGAGAGTGAAAGTGATGTACTGGTGCACGGATTTTATTTACAAGTTCGGCACGATGCGTCCGTCGTGTTCTGTTTTTGTTCAATTAGTGTAAATAAAAAGTTACTTTACTTTCATCCTCTCGTGTTACGTTTACGACGTTTGATTCGTTATCTCAATTACGCTGATGGAATCTTTACTGTTTTAATAAATCAGATACGAACACTTTGTTCAACTTCCGTTTCTATATTTAGATGCGATAAGTTTACTCCATTGTTCTATCCATTATTTCTCTTTACCATAATTTCGAGCTGATTTTCTTTATTGATTGCATCTACTTCGAAGTAATCTGAAACGAGCCCATTTATATCGTTCGCCGGCTGTAATGCATCGTTTAGTAATAGCGCAACATTATCGCTTGCTATTTTATAAGCGTTGAGAATAAATAGAGCTGTCTGCGAATTATCGAGCCTGAGCCAGGCACGCGGCGCCTAAGTGCCGTCATCAACCAGCCTCGATTAGACAAGCGAGAGTAACACGTTACCTCTACTAAAATCTTTGTGATTGAACACGCTCTTTACAGAACACAGATAATAGTATAAACTAAGTGTCATCAATTGACTTTCCATATAAAAATAAAAATAAACACTTTAGGTATCGAAAAAATACCGCAAAGAAACCAATAAACACCCAAGAAGCTCCTTAATAAATTAAGGATAATATAAAAACACAAAGCACAAAAGTAACGAAGACATCAAAAACATGTTCAATCTAAATAAAAAGGACCAGAATCGTCGATATATAACGGGCTCTCGTGGCTACGTGCCACTTTGGTACGTAGAAATGCAACAGGTTAGTGAGATAACGTTCCGCGGCCGATACCTATGCAAATGTGGCTCGCCGGTGGTCCGAGCAGCCGAGGAGTCGACCAGCCCTAGTGATGGGACTATGGGACCCTGGGACCCGCCCAGCGGCAAACCGCTGCTAATAAACAGCCATTGTTCTATTTACTGAAGCTAACGAAGCTCGGGGTTTGATGGAAGGGGCTGCGCTTCCGTCTCGTGTTCGTTTATCATCGAATTTTAGAGTTTTTGTATTTTATGATCTATCAATCTTTCAAGCAGGCTGAGAAATTGAAAAAGGAACAAACGTTGTGATACCCAACTCGTTGCTGTAAGTTACAGATTTAAATAAATAGACGCAATAAAAAAAACAATCCATAGCCTATACATACATAAAGGAGATTGGAAATGCATGATAGTTAATGATATTAATAATACAAGAAAACAGTAAAGGGGTCGTGCATAAGCACTTGCTATCGTGTCTTATTAGCATACTGGTGTCTTCCACCCTGCCGGTTTGTGGGTCACACGAGTTGCTTTCAGCGCATTTGCATAAAGACCCACTATTTAATACTGTCGGATAATCGGGTACGAGAAAAGATGCAGATATGTGGAAAAAGGAAAGGGAAAAAGCATGCGCTAAGAGCGGTGGAACAGGAACAGGCAGTCAAAGCCAATCAATAAATTTTGATTTTAACATGGAATTTAGACCACATTCTGAAAATGTCTTGTTTGATTTGAACTAATTCTAAAACAATAACTGTGCTCTCGTTTTATAGAATTGAACGCAACCGGTAACCAGTGAAATGCTCGCCTTCCTTGTCACGATATTAGCTTGCTGCAGTCGTGACCGTGACCCAACGGGACCCGGAATATTCCGGAAGCTGATGTATAATAATTTCAATACAATCTTAGAAATATCTTCTACAAAATTATATGGAACAATTTCTTCGATGAAACTCCTGTAAAATTCATAAATATTGTAAATTTCTGTTAAAGGAAATCGATGGTAACCTAATATTCAAACTACCGAAAAAGTCAGAAAACCAAAGTTAAACAAAAAACCAAATAGTATCCTGGGATGTTTAAATAAGTATACTTACTTGAAATCTCATTGAAATGTGGCTTATTACAGGTAGGACATCATTAAAAGGCTAATAGAATAGAATATACTTATTAAAAGATAAAGAAAAATGTCTTTGCAATAATACGATCAGCATGACAGTAGGAGGACGTGATGTAACTAACGCCAAGAGCCAAGGCCAAGTTCAAGCTGAATTGATTCGTCATACGCTGTGAAAAAACTTGAGGAGATTGAATAGATTTTTATAAAATAGGAGGCTGCCGTAAAAGATCACATTGTTTCGGTGATCTGAACACAAATTATCATACGGCAGACTAGAAAATTCTGAAAGATTTAATAATCAAAATATCAATTGAAGTAAACGAAAACACTAATGCAATAAAGTAATAAACCACCGAAGATTATCCGTGGAAAGGCTTCTATTATGTAGGTAACAGTTTACGCAGCAATTTCATAAATCGATTAATACGGATTATTGGTTGAGAGGTTCTTTATAAAGCAAATGTAAGCTACCATATTATTTTTGGACTTTTTGTGTCAATATTTTGACCTACAAGCAACGTTTTTAAATTTCAAATTAGTAGCTATTGAACTGTAGAATGATTCAATAAATAATCCAGTTATAGCTATAGCCAATACAAAACCTACAACAAATATCTTCAAAACCGAACCGCTCGTAAAGTCGGCTAGTCGATCACCAATCTTGTTTTATGCAAATTAAATTGAATTTCTATAACCGTCACTTGACTGTGCCTACTATAGATCACAAAAGACATTAATATATATATATAAGGAGCGTCTGACTGAGACGAGAACTAATACGAGGTAGTAAAGCAAGCTAATAAGCAGATTCTATCTTTCTAGATTCTGTTGCTAGTTCTGTCTTCTCTTTTTGATCAGAAATTTTATAGCATGGTTTTATATCTATACAAAGTTATTTTCAGTTTAGCATTAGGATTTAGAAGTAACTAAATTTCGTTGTAAATTGACTTTTTAGTCTAGAAAGCTCGCTAGCTATTAGTCTCATACTTGTGAGAACCTACTTACTTACTTTAGAGAAGATAATAATCACATCACTATTTTGGAGTATTTTTATTACTTTGCCATTATTGTTGACTTATGTTTCCGTTTTATTATTTGATCCATATTTTAGTCATTCTGAATAAAATTACGTATGTTCTTCTTCTTCTTCTTCTTCTCTAGTGGGGGTTGATTAGTACCTGCACTTAGCTCGCGTAGTTGGAGCCATTGTACATATCCCCACATTTATTAGAGCCATCCGAAGCGTGGATGCTCCCACAGCTCAGTCAGGTGGTCAGCTGGGCCGCAAAATTTTTTTTTTTCCCACTATCAATGCATTCCGATGTGGATTTTTCATTGACTGAAGCCTTTATTTCTACTCTGGTGGGCTTTAGAGCCCGTGCAAACCCTTAAAGCACCAGAACCCTCTCGAACCCCAGTAATTGCTCACGCAATGAAGGCTGATGGGACCCGCAGAGTCGCTTTGGAGCCCTTACAGACCCCTAGCGGCTTCTCCGAGCACAGACCTCCTGCGCAGTACCAAGCAATACCAGATCGCTGTAGGCAGTGATGTATGAATTGGTGTAACACTTTCTGTTTTTCTGTATTGCAAAATAGCTCATGTTCTTTGGTTATACAGTCTAGGGCGCACGAGACCATAGACAAATCTGTTACGCCCTCCTAGACCACCACTGTACCACACTAAAGATTAATTTGATTTGTAGTCTCTAAATGGGATGCTTCAAACGGTGAGATGTCAATTGGCATATCACTAAGCTTTTTCATTTTCAAGTACTCATCTTTTTGCTAGACTTAACAATTGAACTAGCTGACACAAGTACAAGTACCACTATCTGATCTTCAAGCCAACATTCGAACAAACAAGTCTGTTACATAAAGAATCTCGTGTTGCGAACAATGGGTGCGTTTGAATAAAAACAAAGCGTAATTAAACTGACTTCCTGCTCGATAGAGGAGTAGCAAATTTCCCATAGCTAGGGAATTCTATCGTTCTCAGTGGAATACATGCAGCTAGTTTTTTTTTGAGCTAGTACAGTCTATGATTTAACAAAACTGACCGGCATTTGAAGATCTGCACTGAGCATGCATGATAAGCTAGCTCTATTCTATAAGAGGTGTGAGAAGTAGTAAGACTAATAATGCATAATTTTGGGTAATATAGACTGGGAGAGATCTTCAAAGAATAAATAATAATATAGATATTCCAAAATATTAAACTTTTCAAATTTATTACTCAATGGATAAAGCTTTATTTTGATCATATTGGTATAATTTGTCAATTTTTTTTGCTTTCCCATATCTTCCTCCCCTGGACTGACTCTGAATTTCTCTCTCACGTTCACGCTATAAGAATAAATCCGTCTCTGTTGATTTAGAAAAACTATTGAAGCGTCAAATCCCACGCTCCAGCCACAGCACGGCACTAATGAAATGAATAATTATCAACTACAAAGTACTATTGCGTAGTGATGGTTCTTAAAAAAAGTCAAGGGTATAATGATGAGTTACGTTCGTAGTTCGTACGTAGCTTTCATCGCTTGCTCGAGGAATCTCAAAGGGTTATTGTGTGATTACTGATTACGTATTTGTAAATGAGGCTTCAAAAAGTTACGACATGGCTATATAATATTTAAAGAAGTATTTTCTCAACATCGTTTCAACCATCACAACAGCTACATTAAATGTCAAATCTGTTGTTCATCAGCTCACCATCTCATTATTTAAAACTCCTTTAAATTTTCAGAAGATGCTGGCAGAAAGACAGAAGGGGATAATAACAGTAACACAATACAGACATACATAAATTATTATTGATCAGTCTTACTAAAACTTAAACATAGAACCTTCATAGAACGCTTAACTTAAACTTAGTTATTATTGATATTTGTGAATTCTCGCTATTCGCTTCTAAAGCTTCCAATTTCGCGTGGGCTTCAAGTCTTGAAAAGTTTAACTAGGCACTTATCGTATGATTTGAACCACCTCTAACAACATGGGCAACTGTTGTATCTACCTATAAGTACAATAATTATTAAATATAGCTGACACCCACAGTCTAATAAAGAGGAATATGAGAAATTAAGGCTTTTAAATAACTGAATTAGGAGAGGTGTTAGTCATAGCGGTGTTTTGGTCCATGTCGTTGTTTAGAAATGTGAAAAAAAGCGAGCAGAGGCAGTTAGTGTAATAACAGATTAAAGCAAAGTGTCTCGCTCCTCTCGGGTATCTGAGACGGCAACAAGTAAAATATCTTTAACTTATTAATGCAATATTTAATTCATTCAATATTTGAGGTAATAAATCGTATAACATAAAAAATACTTATATCTTGGGTAGTCTGAGATGAAGGAAGGAGTACCTAAGCTGAGATAAAGGAGTGATGTGATGATAAGACTCATTCAAAAATATCCTAAAAACAATCAAGACATATCCTAAAAACAAAATGGTTGAAATCGATAATTCCGGTAGGATTGAAGTACAGACAGCAGACCAAGTATGCAACCTAGCAAGTACCGGAGGGACAGTTCCCACGGTAATTACACGAAATTGGTTCAGTATCGCAACCGGCCGGTTGTCTGTTTGTGCTTAGTTAACACGAAACGAACGAACAAAAGTTTATCGTTTCAGCTCTATAGAGAGATCTATGTTACATTTTACAGTAACCAGCGCTTCGGGCTACATAATGTTAGCTCGTTGACTATTTTGTCAGATTGGATCTTATTATTTTAATACTTACAATTTATTATGCATAGTTTTTTAGTAATAAATGAGCTTTTTAACGAATGAGCTTATTTATCCTGAGAAACTGCTTCTTAGTATCATTCATAATATCAACGCCTATTTTTACATTACATCTAAATTAGCAGAGTAGGCAGATTATTTGTTAATATCATAATAAAGAAAAGAAAAGTCTATTCTTTAAAACTATATAGTCTCGATCTCGAACGAACAAAGAAACCATCTAACATGTTCTGTTCGCCTAGCCACTGTAAACTGCAACAAAAGGACAGACGAGATAGTTTTGTTGGTTTTGCGCAAACTGAGTGAGTCACTTTGTGTGACGTCATCGTCTGGTCTGGGTCCGACCACCTCGGGCCGGGGACCCACGTTTTGAATTAATGATACATTAAAACTACCATTCTAGATCTTGCTACTATTGAGTTCATTTACAATACTGTGAGGTGAGAGATTGGAGGATGTGCCTGAACGTTTGTTTAGGGATTTGGTGAATTCACAAAATAAGGAGTGGGTTTCCGAATTCAAATGGAGTTAGAAGATAAAAATTTACTCTCGTGAAAAACTATTTTCTTCTTTATGTGAGAAAAAGCACATTTCCGTAAACTGACTCTTTCTGCAAATAAATTTGAAGAACTGATAATAAGTGTATTGTTAAATATATTTAAAAGCTTTCGCGGCTCGTTTAAGTAAACCAAATATTGATGCACAAAGAAAAAGAAAGACAAGTAAGAAACAGAAAATCATGCAAATCCTTTACCTGAACGTACATTAGGCTTGAGCAAAAAAACCCACCTGTTAATAATTAAAAAATCTCACAGCCGTTGATTGATCGTCACCTCTCGTTGCAATAATGGGTTAAGTATAAAAAGAGAAAGTAGGCGCTGATAAAGCGCGACAAGATTAAGCTTTTGACAAACAACACCGAGTGCTGCTATGTATGCAATATTGAGAAAATATAAAACTCGAGAGAAAGTATCGTTTTCATTGTCCCCTCCCTATCAATATGTCAAAATTTTTGAACAAAAGAGGAAATGTGAAATGGTATTAACATTCACGTAGGTAGTTGCTTTACTGACTCAAAGATTCACTCATTCATTTCACAAAAACAGATCACTACTTAATAAAACATAAAAAAACACATAGTACATACAATGGTATCCACAGCTAGTAGTACCCACTAGGTTACACATGTACCCACTGTGCTCATAGTACCCACTAGGTTACACATGAATCTAAACAAAATCTAATTAATAAATAATCGATACCTGTAAAATAATTTTCCTGCTCAGGAAATGAATGCAGGACCTCTGAACCTGATTTAAAATTGACTACGAATTCATAAGTATGTACCTACCATTTACATGCAAGGCCTTTTTTTACGCAAATACAAAATTCATGGGATTTCGATAGTAAAAGCTAAGTTCACTTATATGTTATCTATCATATTGGTCCGTCTGGACTCTTATCAATAAATATAACCGAAAACCGTTGCTTAGTCAATATTGACTTCTTATCTGTCTTCAACTACCAAGATGGCGCACTGGCAGGCAATCCATAAATATTACTATCGGTAATAATGTGTCGATGTGGTCTAGTAAAGTTATACAATGGCTCCTTCATTTGTTTGAACGCTCGGTTTGTGAGACCTACGTCCACCCGCTTCAGTTGTGAATGTTGTGATCCTCATCAGTGAGGGTTGTGATCGTGACTCCTATTTTACCGATACTCTTTGCCAATTTAGCTGTTTCGATCTCCAGATAAGTCTTAATTTACATTCGAGTTCTTGTTAAGATAAGAATTAAGTACTTATAGATCTGTTTGTTCGTAGGATCACATTTAGCTTCGTCTTTGGTGTCTCTTTCAGTCGTATCAACGAAGGAATAGGGAAGGGAAGTATAATTTTAATAGGAATTAAAAGTAGTAAAAAAATCACTTGTAAGGTTTAAAACTGTGCTGACCAAATTGACCCTGAACTTGAGAAGCCTTTCGTCCGACCGAACGTCCTAATGAAATGTTGACTCAACGTTTAGGTAAACGTGACCAGTCCATTCACCCGAACAATGAATAAAACACAATGTTATCGGCTGTTTTTGAAAATATATACACATATATAGGAGTATGGAACAAAATTGAAAAACTCAATAATCTAATCCCTTTTGCGAAAATGTACCTAACTGAAACCTCAATAAAGTTTATATTTTATCCGTGAACCCAATAAAAACAATAATATAACACAAACAAACGAAACTGTTCGAACTTCCGCTGTGCGGTAATAATTTGGTTCTTTCAAATTACCTAGTTACCGGGTGAGAAACAGGTCGAGTAGTTAACATACTCATACGACACGAAAATATATCTAAAGCTAATGTAAAAAAAATGAACCTTTTTATATAAAGAGCTCTGTGTTCCCCGCCTTAAAAAAAAGGCATGCCTCTCTGGTCTGCCTTTCTTATCAATATATATAAAACTCTTTCGTTACTGACTGACTGACTGATTGACTGACTGACTGACTGACAGACAACGCAGAGCCGAAACTACTGGGCGTAGCGGGCTGAAATTTTGCATGTAGGTTCCTTAGAGAGTGTAGGTGAGCACTAAGAAGGGATTTCCCGAAATTCCCACGGGAACGGGAAAAAACGGCAATTTTGTGTTTATGAGAAATCTGCGCGGGAAAAACCGCGGGGCAGCCTCTAGTAGGATAATATTTAAGAAGAAGTAAAAGGGGTGATCTTTGCAACAAAACAAATAATTACAAGGGGAAGAAGCTAAATATCACGATTTAGGGTGATCTTTGAACCCGTTTTTAGGTATCAGTTTGCATCAATGCAAAAAAATAATTATTTTACTTTTTGTATGCATTTCTTGTTTTAATTTTGATCAAACAGAAATAAAATAAATTACCTATAGTCTAGTCGTCTAGCTAAGTTTTAGATGAAGTAATGACAAAATGTGCTAGCAAAGGTCCATCCTTTTCACATTATAACTCAAGGGTAATTAAACCAATGACCTGACTAAACCAGGCGAGTTATCTAGCCTAGCACTGAATTTACATGATTAATTATTAGTTAACGTACGTGAAGTTATGCTAAGCCCTTTTAAAAGTGAACTTTAACAGTGAAAAATAACAATCTTTATACTACTCTATTGATGATGCTACCAGGTCAAGCCCTCATATTATATCAACGAGAAATTCTGAATGATTATTAGGTATTCTGTGGTGACAGCAGAGAAATAATTTCTCTTCTATAATTTTCCTCAATAACAAAAATAAATTTCACCATTTTAATTCGTGCTTGTTTTAATACTCTATACGTAAAAGTAGGTGGAGTGGCCTTTGAATAAACCTGTAGTGAAAAGTAGGTAGATTGGTCAGCGGCTGCATTACACGCCTTATCAATTGCTGCGAGAGCGTTTCAATTCTACTTCTTTCTCCAATCGACGCTTTGAAAGAAAGTAATTCCTAAATTTATGTTTGATGTTAATTAACAGAACAACTTAATTTCTAAAGTATTTACTAATATACTAAATAAGCCGACATTTTATAAGCTTGCTATATACTTGCGCATTATTTAAGGAGCTGCGTCTGGACAAACGAGTGGGTCAGGAACTTATGATCAAGAAGGGGAAAACAGAACAAAAAAAAAAGGAGAACTTAAGTCTGTCACCGGCAGATGATGTTATGGCAGACTTCGAAAGGACAATGGGATATAATAGAGTGTTACGGAGTAGGTACTTGATTGCCGTGTTCTATTGTGTCCATCCTGACGGGCACCTTGTCCAGATGGAAAGTAAAGTATGCTATCATAAGAGCCAGGTGATCAAAGACCAATCGCAAAAAAATACATTTTAATTCTTAGGTACCTACCTAGGAATCTGAGAGATATGATGTTAGAAATAACAACTAAACTAAATTAGCAAAATCAATATCTTGGTCACTTATTGTTCAATCAGATTTATTTTCCAATAAGATACTTTTTTATATGAGTATATAAGCTACGAATCTCATGTTTTTACGTTTTTACTGAATCGAAACAGCGAAACCAAAGCATTCTTCAAGTTTAAATCTTTATTTAAAGACACGGTTCACTGCGCAACCTTTTTCATAAAAAAGGAAATACCTCACCACACCCTCACTCTAATTGGATGAAAGAAATCTCAAAAAACAGCAATCCAACAGCAGTTTCCAGTTATCCATCTAATTACACAACAAAACCTAAATGCCAGTTGAAATGTCGAGCACTCACCTCGTTGTAGAGCGACGTCATCGTGTTTGTCTTCTGAACCGTAAAGTGCGTATTTCAAAATAATTGTATTTTTCACCAAAAAAAAAAACCTAAAGACACCTCAGCATCACACAGAAAGTCCAGGCTTTACGAGCAGAAAAAAAAATCTAATACGTCAAATTTTCCCGCCAAAGCGCTTGGCGACGGTTTAAAAAAAAAGTCAAAAGGCACAAGGTTTAGCGGCCTGTGGCGCGTGTAACGCGGCTATGTTTTGCTGCGGAACTGAGAACTGAGCGATCGCGGCTGATCGTGCCAGCCGTCTGAATGGGCTCAGCTGTGCTCAATGGAGCCGGGGTTCGGAGGTCAGCCTGGCTTGACCCCAGCAGCGAACGTTGAATATCACTGTGTGATGATGAGAACCAGACTGGTTCGATTGCCCTCATAAAAAATATGCGTCGCTTTATCGTTAAATTTCACACCTTTTCTATTGGTCTCGTCGAATAAAAGCTTGGATTTTTAAAATAGGCTGCAGTATTCGAAAGACTTTAGAGCTTTTTTTTTAAATATATGTTATAAGAATAAATAAAGCATCACACTCAGAGCCTCTTACTATGTCGAACCTAGTACATTTGAACTCTGAAGACACAGTCAGTCAACGTCCTGCGAATATTACTACAGAAGTGGTTGCAACTTATGTAAATAATATAATATTTACCTTATTACCTTTACAAGTACCTACTTAAAGTTTGAGGGCTCCTTCCTACTCCTACTTGGGTAAGAAGATAATTGATTGCGCCATTAAAAGGCGAATCGTAGGTTCCGTTATTATGATGCAGCATGCAATCGAGAAGTGCTGGAATGTTACGACACTGGCATCATAGCACAATACGGCCACTTCATTACACAGATTACACGACGCCTCTAAGGTCGTGATCCGAAACCAAGCAAAAAAACAACTGTTAGCTATTTCCAATCAAACGACAAAACTCGAAATGCCGTAAAATCGTTTTTTTAGAGAATGATTGCTTCGTGATTGCTGCCATGCGCATCAAAGTACGTGCATACATAATTTTAAAATAAAATATTTTGCTATTTATCATAAAACTTCTGCCCCCCATGATCCGTAGTATATTACGTGCAAAAAGTAAACATGGTCCGCACGCCTAAGTGGAGGGTTTTACATGATACCTTAACGGTTTCTGATTTTATCGATTCAGTTTTTGTATGAAAATGTTGTATGAAACATGTTCTTGTCAAGGAAGAGAAAATTATTTAAGATTTAAGTAAACTATTTATTTTTATTTACATCCTAATACAAGATGTTGGTTGTATACAGGTTGATAAGAAACAAATGAAAACTGAATTTGTAAACCAGCATTCTTGAAATCGCTCAAATCTTACGATCACCGATATTAACCGGAGACCAAAGTTTTTAAACTTGAGACTATAAAATCCTGGCCAGCAACAATTCACAATTCATAATTCGAAAAAGAAAACAATGAAGCAGTTTTGTTTTTATCGCGCAATGAGCGAACCTCGCTCTGCGGGTGCACTGCAGTGCAGGGCAGGCGAGGCAGATATTATGCACTTGAATTTTCGCTCATTACGTTCGTTGGCAGGAAAGATTGTATCGATGCAGGCTCAAGAACAATCATTACTTTTTTATGAATCGAACGTGGGAACGGCGGGACAAAGTTTGCCGACTGCCGACTAGTTTATTGCCATTGCCAATGTCGCGGACCCACCATATAAATTCGCAGACTTGGTTTCCTATTTTAAAGCTGCGGTCAAATGCGCGTGCAAACTGGGCTGAAGATTTTACTTCCTTGTCTATTCCGTTTTGGTAAAACCAATTTCCTAAAACTTAGGACCATCCAAGCTAAAGTAGAAATTCATCATAACGGCAATTTTCTTTAAGTAGGTATGTATAAATTACATAGTAAGTAAAAATATTAAAGAAATAGTCGACCGTGTAACCAAAGCGCAATTCTAAAGATTAAAATCTCGATGGGTCGAGATATGGTGATGGCGCCTGCCGCATCGCCTGGGAGGGGCGCTCGTAAATTGTTACGATAAATTTATTATTAGTTTTTTATTGAGAATTCTTGTAAACAGTTCCGCACTATTTTACGGATCCTTCTATTAAGGTTAGGGTTGAGAAGAAGGTCTCTTAACTATATCTAAGTATCTAAGTAGTTTAAGAAATGGTTATCTACACTCTCGTACGAGGAAACAGAAAGCTTATTTTGTAGGTCAGCATAGGAAGATAAACTACTTACTGTCAGCACTATTTTACCGCAATCAGTACTTTTTCTTAGTTATTGGCACGGAAAAAAAAAATGCATGTTTTATATATTTTATCTTGCATGTAGCATTGTATAACTTAGATAGGGAATGTTTATTTAATTTTTAAATTATTTTAACGCGGCGTAATTATATTATTTTAACACGGTCTGAGGGCCAGCGATACAGGCTTGCCTAGTGCTAGCCCTCAAATAGCATATTCTTTTAATTTTATCTCTATAAATATGTCAAATTGATTATACCTGTACATATTGGAATAAATAAATTTTCATTTTTAACCGACGAAAAAACAAAAAGGAGGAGGTTCTCAATTCGTCGCGTATTTTTTTTTTTTTTTTATGTATGATCACGCATAACTTTTTACTGTGTGGACCGATTTTGATAATTCTTTTTTTAATCGACAGGGTTGAAGTTGGTCCCATAAAAATTTGGAAATAAAATTCCCACCCTAAGGGTGGGAAAATAGGGGTGACTTTTTGGTCGGCGGGTCGATTTATCCACTCACAGGTTGCATTTCCGTGTTACATTATAACTTTTGATACCTACTTACAATATCTTTGGAAATGAAATAAAATCAGCCAAAAGACGTCCACTGCTGGACATAGGCCTCCCTCATAAATCGCCTCACCGACCGGTCGTGATCGAACCTCATCCTTCACCAGGTTGTGTGGCCACCTTGTGGGGTGCGACCACCCGGTGAAGTATGATTAGCTGGGGTCAAAAAATTAGCCCAAAAAAAACTGAAAAGCAAAAAATAAAAACTTTTTATAAAAAAAATAAACCGCCGAAAAAACTGAAAAGCATTAAATAATAGGGAAACATTTTCTATTAGGCCTTAATTTACTCACTTCTTAAAGTAATTTTGGATTACCAAGAAATTTTGAGTCGGTGCCACAGAATCAACGAATAAAGATCACTAAATTACCTGAAATTCAAAGAAATAACCGAAAAACGTATGCCGCTGCGCATCGCGCTTTACATAAATAATGAATTTGCTTGTGTGGTGTGGCGCCGACTTAAAATTTCTTGGTAATCCAAAATTACTTTAAGAAGTGAGTAAATTAAGGCCTAATAGAAAATGTTTCCCTATTATTTAATGCTTTTCAGTTTTTTCGGCGGTTTAATTTTTTTATAAAAAGTTTTTATTCATTTTTCATTTTCAAGTATTTTCTTTCAGCGTCTAACTCTACGAGGAATTTGGATCCTCAAATCTAACTAAATCGGTCCGGCTGTTCTCAGGTTTAGTGAGACTAACGAACCTTGATGAAATTAGAAACTGGATGGAAATAATTTGCTCCCAATAATGCTCCCATACAATTATCTTCACTATTACAAAACTGTAACGTAACAGAAGAAATTATATTTTCTGTGACAGAAAGGAGTAAATCTTTGTTCTGCTGGGGCCGGAGACAAGTCTACTATTCACCTGATGATATATTTGATCAAAATTCCATGATTTACGTTTCACATGAGAAAAGCGCCGTTTAAGCTGCTGAACATAGTCAAATTTTATAAATTCGTTTTAAATTGTAATAGTACTTTAATAGGACACGTTAATCTGTATGAAAAGCTCATAAGGCTACAGAGTCCGGAATGAGCTAGTATGATATAAAATAAATTCCACCAGCGCACGAGAAAACCCGCCCGCGCATACTTATCTGCCGCCGGATCTTCAATAAAAGAACAATAATATGGCGCCGGCAACTGCTAAATCACTCCGGCTAGAACAAAAATAAGACCCCACTGTCCGTCTGTTATCTAAGAGAAATTCATTATTAATAATTCAAAAGGACCGAGTCGTCATTAATTGCATTTGACATTTTGAACAAGTTTTTTTCAGTTTTTTGTTAGCATTCCTTTTTTGACATAATGCATTAGTTTCGTTAGGATTGCAACTTGAAACATTCTTCAAATTAATTAGTAATGAAAATAAAGGCTTCTTTTGTTCGTTTCTCAATAAATCTTTTTATATTTTATTAGGTACTTTTAATCCTAACTTACGACTTTACTACTGACATGATGTACGATGATATTACGCTTATGACAAAGATGCTAACTAGAATTTTAATGGCTACATCAATGTTTCAAGTGTAACAAACTACTGAACTAAAGCTTATACTTTAACGTTAGGGCGGCATTTTTTATTTATTCTGACGAAAGTATTCGTACGTTACGACTATAACAGAAAAGAAAATCAAATTTGAACAAAAATTATATTAATTAGACTTTAATTGGGTAGGGTTACTTTATTTGAGTTTAAGTAAGGATCCCTATTTTTTTATTAATTTAATATACCCTTATGCCACTCGGGGATAGTGTAGCTTCCCAACAGTGAAATAATTTTTCAAATCGGTTAAGTATTTCCGAAACCTATTCGATGCAAACAAACAAACATACAAACAATCAAATCTTTCCTCTTTATTCTTGGTATAGATAGATATAGATATATTGAAGTAAAGATAAGTTAATAAAATAGTTTATCGGCTCAAAAATTTAATAATTTATCACCTTGAGTAAGTTTAATCTGTATTATTACAGAGTGAGCATAGCCGCAAAATCACACTCTTGTAAAGAATAAAAAATAGGTAATAAAGAGGCTAAGACAGTAATCGGCAACACGTGGCGGTTTCGCAGGGTTTCGAGGCTTTGCATAATCTGTTTTTGGTCAGTGCTTAGCGGTTTTTGTTAAGACTTTCTAGAGATTCCCCACTTTTTGTGTTGCCTTAATTTGGCTTCTATGTGGAACAACTGTGTCTCCATCAGACATAATTTTAAATAAACAAATTGAAGCCGACTCGATTGGGTGCTAGCAAACCTAATCTCCTGTTATGATTTCGATAGTGTTCTAGAACTACTTTTTTATTCATATTTTAGGTCTAAGTAGAGCTTATAGTCAATATTATTCTTCTACTGATTTTATAGCGCTGCTGCTCATTTTTGTTCTTGTCGGTGGAGCTTTCGACTTCCTCGCTGTTCCCGCTACTTACTTGACCACGCCTGGTACTATACGACTCCTTCATCATATTATTATATTTAGTTCTCCTTGGTCTATCCCTGCCCCGATTTACCTTTTAGTCTACAATAATATTATAAAGATATTTTTTTTATTGTTTGTTTGTTTTAAGGATCCGAAACTTCTGCACCGATTTGAAATATTCTAACATGATAATTCTTATAACGATCGTGCTATTAGAATATTTTCTCAAAAAAAACTTTTTATCAAAAAATTAAACCGCCGAAAAAACTGAAAAGCATTAAATAATTGGGAAACATTTTCTATTAGGACTTAATTTACTCACTTCTTAAAGTAATTTTGGTTAACCAAGAAATTTTAAGTCGGTGCCACACCACACAAGCAAATTCCATAACTACCTATAGCGCGATGCGCGGCGGCACACGTTTTTCGGTTATTTCTTTGAATTTCAGATAATTTAGTGATCCTTATTCGTTGATTCTGTGGCACCGACTCAAAATTTCTTGGTTAACCAAAATTACTTTAAGAAGTGAGTTAATTAAGTCCTAATAGAAAATGTTTCCCAATTATTTAATGCTTTTCAGTTTTTTCGGCGGTTTAATTTTTTGATAAAAAGTTTTTATTTTTTGCTTTTCAGTTTTTTTTGGGCTAATTTTTTTGACCCCAGCCAATCACCCTCCACAGGGTGGTCGCACCCCACAAGTTGGCCACACAACCTGGTGAAGGTTTAGGGACTAACAGGATGAGGTTCGATCACGACCGGTCTGTGAGGCGATTTTTGAGGGAGGCCTATGTCCAGCAGTGAACGTCTATCGGCTGAGATTATGATTATTAACATTCATATAAAAAAGATTCACAATTATACCTAGCAGTTTTCATGTAAATCACAAAACGGCAATACAATCTGTGAGTGAACAATTAAGTCACCCCTATTTTTCCACCCTTAGGGTTGGAATTTTATTTCCAAATTTTTATGGGACCAACTTCAAGGTATACCCTGTCGATTAAAAAAGGAATTATCAAAATCGGTCCACACAGTAAAAAGTTATGCATGATCATACATAAAAAAAAAAATATATATATATATACGCGACGAATTGAGAACCTCCTCCTTTTTGTTTTTTCGTCGGTTAAAAAGTTAGGGATCGATCGAAAAACGACGAAATATGATGTTCATCGGGTCAGAATACCTACTAAATGTACAGTCCTGTCAAAGCTAGAGGCAAGCGCGGCTGATCCCCTGGGAGAGCGCAGAACACCTCTCCGCAAACACACCATGAAATTACTATCGGACGCTTTGCTTCTACGCTTAATTTATTCGTCAGTCAAGTTCACCGTGGGATGACACCGAAATCAGTCGAGCGAGTCCGACATTACTATACTGTACTGATTTATTATAGTTAAGTGATAGTGCGACCTTTTGACCTGATATGCAAAGGGTTAAATCTCTTACATTATAATAGTAACTTCATAATAGGGCTTCACTTTCATGGGCCTGAAATTATTTAAATGGTTTTTATTTGTAGGATGATACGTTTGGATTTTATCAGAAAATACTTTCTTAGTAGGTAGGTACTTGCACCAAAAAAATATTAATAAGATTATATTGGTTGGGCCAGACTGCCTGTTATTATGTTATTATATTTTTTTAACGAAATCTGTTGTTGTAAACAGTGAACGAAAATGCTACAAGCTATACAGGCTATAGCTCGAAGGGCGGTGGCATACTATGCTACAGCCTGCAGCGTAGCTTTCACGAATGCTCCGGAAAAATTACCAGAATCGAGCACTTTCATCGTAAATATTATTCGTGATGTGGCGTCACGGTTCTCATTTAAAAAATAAAGGGCAGGGTCAGCAAAACTTGGTGGACAGGAGAACTACCGTAGGATCAAACGTATTCTTTTTTTTTTTGTTACGGGTGGAAATGCCTAGCTCATTTCCCGTCGTCGACCGGGAGAGTGATGTGGAACTCGCATTGCACCCACTAAAACCCCCCTTATTCTCAGCGTTGTTGGGAAGAGCCAGGAATCATTGATGATCGGTTATAGACCAACCTCTGGTCCCTTTTCTTAACATTATTTTTTATTCATTGCAACATCTTTGATCTCGTTCTTTAAAATCCATTAGAAATGTCACATACGTGATGAACGGACATAGCATTTTCATTTCATTTTATTATTTTAGTTAATGTTGGTTGGTTTTTTGGCTCATAATTATGGCATTTAAACCATTGGTTGTGTTGTGGTAGCTAGCATAGAAAAATAGAGATGTAACAAGATTAATTTCTAAGATGATCTCTTCTTATGCAATATTATAACGAACCGTATCAAAATCTATTTAAATAAAAGTTATGCTATATACAATTCTAAAAGGCCAGGCCAAGTCATTCCTTTAAAGTTCCTATTACGTAACGTAACAAAGCTGGACAAATGGTAACATTTGAGAGCACTTTCGCTATTCATATTCGTGTGATGGACGGTCGATGGGAAGGCATGAAAAATAGCTTTGGACAGCATCGGCTAGCTTTGAACTTATACCATAAAGCACTGTTGGATATGAGCTATTTAATCTTTTTGATACAGACTTCAAAATCAATACATAGTATAAAATAAAGTCGCTTTCCGCGTCTGTCTCCATGTATGCTTAAATCTTAAAAAATAGGCAACGGAATATGAAGTGGTTTTTCATCAGAGTGATTCAAGAGGAAGGTTTGTAAGTATAAAACATGCACAAAATAGTAATAGGTTAAGCGGTACGAAGTTCGCCGGGTCGACTAGTATTCAAATAAAATAAAAAGATAACCCGACAAGAACTTATTCTATGCCTCAGCACAGTCAAAATTTCTACCGTATTTTTGAGTATTTTTTCCTCTTATGACATTTTATGAGAATTTTTAATAACATGTATAAGTTTTGTTTAATTTTCATAAATATTTTAGCTTAAAAATCATCTGGGATCGTATGTATGTAAACAAAACGTGTAAATGTAAACGTGTAGTCTTTCTGGTTAAAGAAGCACATTATTCGAAATATATTATAGTATTGACTGTGTTACCATCCTCGAAAGATGGGCATCAATCCACTCTGAGAGCTGACCAAGTGGAAGTCGGACCTACCAATAAGAATAACTATAATTTGGTCCGTCCCATTGTGTTCAATGAAAGTGAACAACATTGTTCACCAACATGGGAACCAGGGGGTTATCAAAGGTCGATTACGAACTATTGATCGATAAGTAAAATTTACTTGTAAGTTTAACGAGCTTTAATACGCTCCTTTGTTTTATTTGTATTGTTATTATTTGTTAAGATTGGTTTGCTAATCGACAGTTTTATGAAACTCAAATTTACAATATGTAATAATGAAAAGTTTCGACACTTATGAATTGAGTCCAGTCAGACAAAATCATAACCTATCATATTTTATTAAGACCATCGAAGACGATTTTTATATAAACAATTTTAACAAATATTTCCGCCTAGCACAATCCCAAAAAAAATCCTTTCTCCCGTGACCACGAAATATTATTCAAAGCGACTGTAAGTAAACGTTCCTCGCACGTCCACGCTCTCTCGGCTAAACGCTTTGTAATACTTTGTTGTATTGCCCAGTGTCAGACACCTCGTGGGTCCCGCAAGTGGGTCGATTGGGTGCACGAACACGAACCTGCCCTGCCTGCACACTTGCAGTCCCTACCAGCTACCCATAATGCACTGCATAGTGTATTTCATATTTGCAATCTGTTTATTGCGGCCTGAGCTGAGCAATCACGTTGCATGTTTGGTGAGCTACAGTGATTAACTTTCTTTCTTATTCAAAAATCCAAGAAGTCTATCTTCTTTGAAACAAACAGCTACAAAAGAAACTTTTTTTTTTTTCTTGTTTTTTTTTTATTTGTAATGCAAGTAATAAAAACAAAAAACAAAATGGTTATTTAAATAAGGGAAAATTATTGTTATTTTTATTATATCACAATTTTTTTAACCTTCCGGACTAAGTACAATATTTCAAAACAAATCTTCTTTAACTGAAGCTACATCAAAATATACGTATTTTTATAAGAGCCTAGCTAGAGTATCAATATTATAAAACTCTTCCGTTACTGACTGACTGACTGACTGACTGACAGACAAAGCAGAGCCGAAACTACTGGGCGTAGCGGGCCGAAATTTTGCACGTAGGTTCCTTAGGGAGTGTAGGTGAGCACTAAGAAAGGATTTCCCGAAATCCCCATGGGAACGGGAAAAAACGGATTTTTGTGTTTATGAGAAATCTGCGCGAGTGAAACCGCGGGGCAGCCTCTAGTAGTATCTTATACAAAAAAACTAAACCCTCTAATAATATCTGAAGATGGCCGCTCGCAGTTTCTGCTTTTGATCAGAAATGGTCAATTTGAATTTTCTTGATGATCTTATCTTTCAGCAGCCTGCGATGCGCGCGCGACTTTGATTGATCGCACATTGACAACCTGCGCAGGAGCCGATGTGTGGTGTGGACTGCGGAAATGTGGAAGTCGATTTCAGTATTTTTTCATATATATAGGTACCTACTACATCCTTGTACAATGCGACACAAAAATCTAGAAATTAAAAAGTGGCAAACACTGTATGGAAAATTTCGAAAATCCAGCAAATTTCCATTGAGTGTTGCCACTTTTAAAATTCTTGTTTTTTGTGTCGCACTATAATTAAAATGTGTTTCATTTATCGTAAAATTTATAAATAAAATAATCTTAATTTTCGGACAATCAGGTGATTCAAGCCTGCAATGTCCTATCCAACCAAAAACAACCACATTGTGTGTGTTTGTTGTAAATTAGTTTTTAAGAAGAAGACATATAACCTGCCAAAAAGAGCATTATGAATGAACAATAGCTCTTCAGTTAAATAGTTAAGGTGTAGCAACGAGTGCTATTGCCTAAACGTACTTTGCGTAAGTAACGTAATAGCGTCATTGAGGTCACTTCCTTATAGACCTAATGGATTTACTTAATCCTTCTTAGGATGTTCCGTCACATCACTTAAAGGCTTAGCTAACTGAAAATTTTGTTAAGCGTTGATATTGATAATAGGTATTTGATACAATTTGCGAACAAAGTGAGAGAATGCTTACATTATTGCAACCAAAATAAAACATAAGACATCAATAAAATAAATGACATGGAACAACGGAAAAGTTAGATTTATCACTGTTATCACTCCATAAGTAAAGCCTTCAAAAAAGGAGGTTATCAGTTAGACCTGTATGTTTGTATATATGTATGTTTTCCGCAATTATCTCGAGTTTGGCTGAGCCGATTTTGATGCGGTTTTCACAGAAGTATTTGTTACATTCTGGAGAAGGTTTTAGTACCTATTTTAACCAACTTCAGAAAAGAGGATGTTTTCAGTTTATGTTATTGTCAAATTATTGAAGGCGGGTTCCTTTTTTGTAAAAAATAAATCATTAAAACAAGAATCAAGATTTCTTCAATTTGAAATCTAAGATGATCGTTATATTATTGTAGGTACTATTAGGTATTCTGTGGTGTTATTAAGCAGGTATTATAGAAGGTAATAATGCGCACCTTTCTAAAGGGTCGGCCCTATCCCACGGCACAGTCTCCGGGCTAGTTGCCTATGAAATATGGCTGCTCAGGGCTTTGTCCACTTGCTGGCAGAGAGATCAATCTGTATACTTGACTTAACGTACAGAAAGATTTACTTTATAATGCAGAATTTATTAAATTTGCACCTAAGTATAGAAATGAAATAGTGTGTACCGTTAGAAAGTAGCTCAGTAAAATGTCTAACTGGGTAGAACTTGTATCTAGGGTGCCAGAAACACTTACAAAGACGACCAAATACACCCAGACCGAGAAACAAACATCGTAATTCATTATAACAATGTTTGCCCCGCTGGGAATCCATCCTGTTGCTCCCGCGTGGAAGTAGACATAACTGCCAACTAAGCAGCGGAGTCAGTTATGTATGTAGATCTTGAAAACCAGTCTATTGTCTCCTTCGTCTGTCTGTCTGCAGTTACCTGAAGCGCAAGCGCATCAGTTTGCGCGGCAAATTATTGACCGCAGCCACTCCACCATTTTGAATGATTTATTTTATGCGTTGACTGACAATGTTACTTTGTTCTACAAAGGGCTATCGTAAAATATGAGAGTAGAACTACGGCACTCGCACTGTGATTTGAAAGCTGAATTATTGCTGTAAATTATTGAAAACAGACTCGAAGCCATTTAGATTTTATGTTCTGCCTTTGAAAATAATTCTTGTGATTCGCCTTTTTATATAGACAATGGTAAGTATGTGAACCTTTTTTCTAAGAAAATGAAATTTTAATCAGTAACCATCCAACACCTTTTCTATTCCTTATCGCTGAATGATGGCAGGCTTTTTTACTCAGAGAAAGGAAACCGCCGCTACGATTCAATAATCTGAGCTTTTTTACCACTGCTATAGAGACATTTCAGACATTTCATCAAATAAATTGTAATTATCGGGCATATAAAATAAATGTCTTTTTAGATTCTAGATCAATTGAACTTACATCTCCCTAAATTTTTTTTTGTAAAACTGACTTTAAAAGGCGAAACGGTGCGATACTAGCGCCACACACAAAAAGCTACACAATGGCCATAAAAAAAATCTAAGCAAGAAAGATTATCTAGGGAGTCAAAGACGCATATTTTTGATTTCAGTAATGGTTCATCATTCATCATCATCATTTCAGCCGTAGGACGTCCACTGCTGGACATAGGCCTCCCTCAAGGCTCTCCATCTGTACCGATCGCAGGTGGCCTGCATCCAGCGTGGACCCGCAGCCTTGCGCAGATCATCCGTCCATCTGGTCGGTGGACGTCCTACGCTGCGCTTGCCGATCCGTGGTCTCCACTCGAGAACTTTTCGGCCCCAGCGGCCATCTGTTCTGCGGGCTATATGACCTGCCCATTGCCACTTCAACGAGCTTATCCGCTTGGCTATGTCGGTGACCCTGGTTTCTCTGCGTATGTCCTCATTTCTGATTCGATCCCGCAGAGAAATCCCGAGCATAGCCCGCTCCATGGCTCGTTGAGCTACCCGGAGCCTGTTCATAAGGCCTATAGTGAAGCACCACGTTTCAGAACCGTATGTCATCACTGGCAGCACACATTGGTTAAATACCTTCGTCTTCAGGCACTGAGGAATATTGGACGAGAAGACGTTGCGTAGTTTCCCGAACGCCGCCCATCCGAGCTGGATTCGGCGATTGACCTCCTTCTCGAAGTTGGACCTACCTAACTGGATGGTTTGTCCTAGGTATACGTACTCGTCGACAACTTCGAGAACCGAGTTCCCAACCATAACTGGGGTAGGCAGAACATGGACATTAGACATGACCTTCGTCTTGTCCATGTTCATTTTAAGGCCCACCTGTTGGGAGACTCGGTTGAGGCCTTCGAGCATCGTGCTGAGTTCCTCCATCGACCTTGCCATGACTACGATGTCGTCAGCAAACCGAAGGTGAGTGATGTATTCGCCGTTAATATTGATGCCCTGCCCTTTCCATTCTAGAAGTTTGAAGGCGTCTTCTAAAGTGGCGGTGAACAGTTTCGGAGATATAACATCTCCCTGTCTCACGCCTCTGTTCAAGGGAATAGCCTTCGAATTCTGTTCCTGTACTCGGACAGACATGGTGGCGTTGCTATACAAACACTTCAGCACTTCGATGTACCGATAGTCAATCCGGCATCGTTGGAGGGACTCTAGCACCGCCCATGTTTCGACCGAATCAAAGGCCTTCTCATAGTCCACAAACGCTAGACATAGCGGCAAGTTATACTCTTCGGTCTTCTGTATAACTTGCCGCAGCGTATGTATGTGGTCTATGGTACTAAAGCCTTTTCGGAAGCCGGCTTGTTCGGGAGGCTGGAAGTCATCAAACCTTCGTTCGAGACGATTGGCGATGATCCTGGAAAACAGCTTATAAACATGGCTCAAAAGCGAGATGGGCCTATAATTCTTTAAAAGGGTTTTATCGCCCTTCTTAAAGAAAAGCACCACCTCACTTCTGTTCCATGCTTCAGGCGTGGTCCCTTCGAGTAGGACAGAATTAAAGAGCCTCTGAAGGACTTTGAGTACCGGTGTTCCACCCGCTTTCAGAAGCTCTGACGTGATTCCATCCTCACCCGGTGCCTTGTTGTTTTTAAGCAGTTTCAGGGCCATCCTTATCTCGTACAGGCTGATGTCCGGGATATCTTCGGTATAGTGTCGGGTTAGTTTGGCTCTAGGGTCGTTAGCCGCACTAGTAACAGGCTTAGTGACCGAATCGTATAGCTGTCCGTAGAACTTCTCGATTTCCCTCAAAATTTCCGCTTTCGTCGACGCTATACTGCCGTCATCCCTCTTCAGCTTGGTCATTTGGCTTTGCCCAACAGACATATCTCTTGCGAACACTTTGGAGCCTTTATTTCGCTCTATCGTATCCTTAATACGCGCAGTATTAAAGACACGGATATCGTGTCGCAAGGCCTTCGAGATCTGCCTATTGAGCCGCCTATATGACGCAGCATCATCGGGAGACTGCAGTCTAAGCAAGCGTCGTTCAGCCATAAGTTTGAGGGTGTCTTTAGAGAGTTTCTGAGTTCTAGCGGTACGGCGAGTCCTAAAGAATTTAGATCCGACCGTATGGACAGTTTTTACGAACCTGTTATTGATCTCGTCCACTGATGCGTCGTCTAGACAATCAAAGCGATTAGAGAGCTCGAGTTGAAAGCTCTCGGGGTTTTCGATCTGAGCGAGGGTAGGACGGAGCGTAGACTTCATCAGGCGGTACCGTTCAAGTTTAACGTTCACATTCAATGTGCCTCTTACTATTCGGTGATCACTGCCGGTTTTTACCCTATGAATCACGGAGACATCATTGAATATCCGCTTCTTGTCGGTCAAGATGAAGTCTATCTCGTTCCTAGAACCACCAGGGCTCATCCAGGTCCATTTCCTATGAGGTGGCTTCTGGAAGAAAGAATTCATCATGAAGAGTCCTTCTTTCTCCATGAAATCGGCCAGCCTCTGACCTCTAGGGTTCCGTTGCCCATAACCGAAGTTCCCCACTCTCAACTCATGCTCGCTTCTCTTGCCTAGTTTCGCATTGAAGTCCCCCATAACAACATTGAAGTGAGTTTTATGCGTATGTATGGCCCGACTAATGTCCTCATACATAGACTCTACTTCGTCATCTGAGTGTGTCGAGGTCGGTGCATAGACCTGAACGACCTTCAGCAAATATCTTTTAGATATTCTGAGTGTTAGGTATGCGACCCTGCTCGACACACTGTCGATGGTAATAATGTTGCTAACGAGGGACTTGTGGACGAGAAACCCGACACCACCTTGGGACAGTTGGTCGCCCTCCCGGTGGAAGAGCAGGTTACCCGATTTCAGGGTTATCGTGTCCTGTCCCTGTCTACGGACTTCTGATAGCCCTAGAATATCCCACCGTAACCTGCTCATTTCCTCTTCCAGCGCAACAATCATATCGTCAGTCCTCAAAGTGCGGACGTTGTGTGTTGCCAGGGCCAGTTGTCGTTTAAAGGGGTGGTAGCCGACCGTCCGGGGATTCTTAGCACCCCTTGCCCCGCCGTTACCGTGACCGCTACCGTGGTCAGGAATAGCGGGGCTGCCGGGGACTAGGGGCCTGGGCACATGTTGACTATTCATGAGGGGGGGGGGTTGCCATACTCGCCACGCTTGGCAGGCGGGTTGGCGAGCGCAGTATGGTGTTGTATAAACCAGAAGACGCTGCTGCCCGTCTTCTGGTGCTATCCCTCAGCCGGGTCCTACGGCTCCCACGGGAGGAGAGGGGAGGGCGACATTCTAACGCCGGCGCCCGCGGCAGTAATGGTTAAGAACATACTAATTATTTACCGGGAGCGGCGCTAGTTTCGCACCGTGTAAGCCTTTAAAATGTGATTGAAGTGGAAGCCTCAGCGGTACCCTGAAATTTAGCTATAATATAACAAAGCTATGTGTACCTGGTGGGAAAGTGCCCAGGATCGGGAGAAGTGGAGAAAGGGGAAGTGGGACGCTACAGGCTGCAAATAATAAATAATAATATCTATGCCCTTGCTTGGCCAAAGAAAGGAATATTCATGAAAATGCAAGGTACAAAGGAGAGATTGCTTATTTCACACTTTCAATTAACTTGAAGCACGAGCAACACTTTACCTACAAAAGACCAATTCACGTAAACACTAAAATTGACGTTCAGTTCATGTCTTGCAACAATGTCAGGGCTGGCTGATGGCTGACTAGGCTCTGAACAAAGGACAGCTTGATGACTGTAATCTTGGGTGATTTTTACAACGATTTGCGACCAAGTTTTAGTTCGGTTCGCGCGAGAGCGGAGCTACCAGAGAAGAATGCAATATAATTATTATTAATATTGATTTGAAATGGTGTATCTTTTAGATGCTAAGGAAAATGTGGAAAATATTTTAAAAGCGCCGCTTAAACTAATGCTGATTTGGGTTTTCCGATAAACTAAACTTTAGTGCCCCTTAACCATCATAACGCGTACTACTTATGAACTAGTGTAAATACCTATGTGTAGGATGTTGTGCTGCCTATGTAGTACCAAGGTACGGAGTCTCTACCCTTTGTTAATTGTTAGATAAGTTAGTATTTAGCATTTAGCACGTTTACGTAAAACATTCTTATTATTATTTCAATTTAATGGACTTGACTCCACTTCAGTGGATTATTTTCCAATGTCAAGTTCACAAATTAGATTATAAGGGTGGGCATAAAGCCCGGCAACGTTGTACGGTTATTGTAAGTTTCTTGGATTATTGTTTTAAAGCCCGCTAACAAAACACGTGGTTTCGGAACCAACATTAAAACAATAATCAAAACATTCTTACTATAACCATTTAGCAACATAGTAATGAATTGGACAATGTATTAAAAAAAAAAAAAAAGTATAAACCTAGAATATTTATATTTAATGCTGAAGTGATGAACATCAAAATCAACGTAATTTGCTAAGATTAGGTAGTGAAAAACGTTTTCCCCCGAAACGCAAATTTCATCAAAAAATTAGCACTCTCTATATCGCACGTTTGCGCTTCGTGGGCGACACAGCATGAGTTTTTGTAAATATTTTTTCGGTGGTATACTGTCCTCATGCTTTTACCCTAACACTAACCTGTTCACATTCACTGTAATAGGATCACACGAAACCTAGATCAACATAAATATGATCCGCCGAGGAGGTGTAGCAACAATGGAGCGTGGGACCGCACGGACGCGCCGCAACTAATAAGGCCATATAAAGCTTACGGGGGTAGGCAATACAATTTATGAAGCTAAGAAGATTGCTCTAGTGTTGGACAGGCACCTAAACATAGTTTATTTGTTCTAGTTTAGAAGCCGTTTACGTTTTACAGAGAACTTTAGGAACAACTAGTGTGTGCCCCACATCCGATCCCGTTATAGTATCCTATGTCCGTCACGTGGTTCTTAGCTACACTTCCAATTTTCAGCCATAGGTACCAATAATTTAGGCGGTTATAATTTAGCAGTATTTTGTCGTCATAATTTGTTATTTATAAAAAGTTCGGGTAACAATAACATTTTATAAAGCTTTCGTAATAGGCTAGAGTATCTAAAAGTATAATAAAAGTTTACAAATAAGTAAATCTATATTCGCAGGTGGTATAAGTTCAGCACTAGTTTGATCTAGAGAAGTGGTATAGTTCCCCGCCGCGGGCGCAGGGTCCGAGCAGCTTCACCGCCTCACGCCACTGCCCCGCTACGGTGCATAAATTACACAAATTTCTGATATTTGAGATTTGAGGAACTTCGTCTTAAACGGTTACGGTATCGTAACGGTTATTAGAACTGCTTGATTTATGGACGTGTTATAAAGCGTGCAATATCCTCGATGAATACTTGCTCAGCGTATCTACCATGTATTTATTACCTAAGCAATAAAAATATTGCTTCTTGCACCTTAAACCCTCTACACGTACAGTGGCGGACACGATCGGCGTAACACTTCCGGTTTTTCTGTATTGCAAAACATCTCTTGTTCTTTGGTAATACAGTGTAGGGCTCACGAAACCATAGACAAATCTGTTACGGCCTCCTAGTCCGTGACTGTACACACCTTTACTGTAAATGCATAAATTGCAGAGCAGTGCGAAAAAAAATATTTTCGTAAGAAAGCATGTAAGTAATCTTTAACTCATCAACAACTCGATTTGAAAATAAATAATTAATAAAAAAAAAAAATAGAACTTAGGAACCACTGCTTGTACAGAGGCGGGCTAGGACGGCGTAACAGATTTGTCTATGGTCTCGTGCGTTCTAGACTGTATTACCAAAGAACAACAGCTATTTTGCAATACAGAAAAACCTGAAGTGTTACGCTGTTTCCTAGATCGCCACTGTACCACACAAAATAGTATTTTCTTTTATGATTTTCTGCAATGCCGCAAACTAACAACCACCTAGCCGGTAAGAATAAGAATCACAGTTAAGTCAAGAGTGCGTTTAGAGAATCTTTATAGAATCAGATTATAGCGCGGGAGGCTACGCTACGGCTAGGACGCTTTACATAAAGCAAAGTAAATTGAAGTAGATAGCGCTTGCGGCCGACGGCCATTGTTCCGTGGCTATAATGAACGTGGATTTATGTTAGCAGCTACGGGGCTGGGACGGGATGTGCTGTGGAGAAATGAAGTACTGGAGTCAGATTATAAAATGCTACGGCTCTACCACAAAAACAGTTAAACCTGGTCTAAATCTCTAGACTAGGTTTAAATCACTAATTCGTCATACAAATTGGCGATTTAGACCGGTCTAACTTTTTTGTGGTAAAGGGGCTAGAGTTTAGTTAACCCGCGGCGACGCCCACGCTTTGATATCTGGGCAACCCTAAAACTACTAAACCTATTTTTTCAAGTTAGAATATGAACACTCCGAATCCTGTTCAGTAGTTTGTTGTTTAGCGTGCCAAAACTAACAGACAATTTTTTTAATTGGGTTTCCTTTAATATTATTGTATAGCTGAATACCTTCTTTGATCTATTTATATGAAGGTGAACAGCGGGCCGGCTCATATTTAGATTTAAGGCGGTAACTCTCGCTATGGCGCGAAATTCAATTTTTTTCGCGTTTTTTAATTATTCTGGAGATAGTTCGCCAGAATAAATAAAAAACGCGAAAAAATTTGAATTTCGCGTTATACCATGAGTTACCACCTTAAGCCTGGCCATTCAGCGTGGAAACACAGCCAGCCTGCTGGGCACGGTTCCCGACCAGTGGCGGCAATATGGACGAAATATTTTATTTGTAGGTAAGTTAAGAATGTTTTACTTTTTTATTTTTCAGATAACCGGAATTTAATACTGTAAATAATAAAATGTACTGTAAGTGTTTTCGGGTCCTATTTATAAATAAATAAAACTTACTTTTTATGAAACATTATTTTTAAGTAAGTAGATAGTAAGTATATTTAGTTTAAAATGTCTAGTTCGTGATCTGTATATTACGTAAATAGGCATTAATTTATGGTTCTTGTTACGAGTTGAAGTGCGTTAATTTATTAAAAATGATTTTGACAGCTTTTTAAACCTTCTAAGAAGGCAACCTTCTAAGTATTAAATGCCATACTAATACAGATCTAGGTTTAAAGGCTACAAGTTAACCTTGATTTAGATTTAGACCACTAGTCAGGATCTAAGCGACTCAGACAATACCTAGTATCTAAACTAAGCGTACAGCATCCGGCTTCCGAAAATATTAGTCAGTTCCACAATTTACGCAATACAATCACAGATGTTTATAACAGTCAATAAATAACATAATTAAATAGGCCTTTGATAGTGACATTTTAAAGTGAAATACCGCTCGTATTGCACAAATGCGAGCGGCATTTGTTTTACGGAGACCATTTATTTCTGATACCAAGCTGCTACCTTATCACTTTTTAAATTTAGTATATTTATGAGGAGCCCCCCTTTTTATGACGGTCGGCCCCAGACGGTCACAGCTCAACCATTATTCGTGCGATTTGGTATAATGTCACTTCCATCATTGCTACTCTACCAAGTTGGCGTCTATGTTAGGGAAAACTTAAGCAGTTACCCTGCGTTCGGTGAGCACACCCGAAATAAAGGTAAACTTAGGGAAGTCCCACGCATTTTAGAGAAAATGGCTAGAACCATAAGAGTAATGGGTCCTCTAGTCTACAACAAACTTCCAGAAGAAATCAGAGCAGATCAAAGTTTGCTTACTTTTAAAATTAAACTAAAAAAATGGCTCATCGAGAAGTCGTTCTACACGTTTAATGAATTTACAGACAAGAAAGTGCATACAATATAATTGTAAACACGACATATTTTAAATATCATCTTTGACATTTATTTTAATTAAATTTATACTAATTATTTTATTATTTGACTTGTTTATAATTGAATGTTTCACAATTTCATTATTTGACATTTAATTTAATTTTTATTTATTTATTTTTATTGTTTTAGTTGTAGATTATTTCTACATTCTAGATTTTAGTATAAACTTATTGAGTTATACTGATGTACAATTGACTTGTAATGTATATTACCAATAAATGATGTCTATGTCTATGTCTATGTCTATGGAACAAAAGACAATTGATGAAACGATATGCCATCAAATGATAGGCCATCTGATACAAAACGACACTCTCATTACTAATATTATAGAAGGGAAGATTGAAGGAAAGAGACAGCGTGGAAGACAGGGGAAGCTACTTCGACCAAGTAAGGGAGCGAGTCAGCGCAGAGTCGTATCAGGTGGTCAAGAAGCTGGCGGGGAACAGGGGTGAATGGAGAAGGCTCCACCGACAAGAGAACAGCAGAAGAATAACAAAATATAAGTAAGTATAATCATGAAGTATACCTAATTTATACAAAAAGCGATGTTTGGCTTGACCATCAATAAAGAACCAGGTTATTGTGAGCATTTTGCCTTCCTGCCTAAATATTTGTAAAATAAAAATAAATATATCCTACAAAGCTAACCTTACTATACTATACTACTATACTACTTCAAAAGGAAACATTCATATTTGGCCTTGTCGTGATCGTCTATCTGACTAATGGTTAGGACCCTCCATACGTTGTGTTTTAAATCAAATAATTTACAGTGCTAAAGCTCCTTTGAAAATTAAAGAATAATGAAAATAACCTTGGACTTATAAAATTTCGAGCCAATGAGCTGTACGCTGACAAATAAATTCTTAAAAAAAATGCGCGCTAAACACGCGCGCTAGCTCGACCTCGTCAAGCGACTACCTAGGTATCCTAAACAGACGTTCCCTAATACATTACTGCAATCGTCCTTCTAAAGAATGATTTAAAAGATTGAAAACCCTACTGTTGCTCCTAGAAGAGGAGCCGCGTTCAAGTGTGTTATTACGGAAGGTAAACTTTGTTGAAGTGTATGACAACTAGCCCCGGGTAGGACAGTTCCTTCGCCATGCCCCGTCCGACTAGGTTTTGTGTAACCTTATGTTTGTGTGAAGAAAGTCAACTTTTGATGACCATCGATTCATGTGATAAAGGCTTAAGCCAGATTAAAACAAAGATAATCATGAAGTTATGTGCAAGATTCTCAAAACGAGAGCTACGGTGTAATAACCCTGTTGCCAATCCGTTGATCTTGTACCAGCACTTTTCTTGGTTAGAACTTACTTAGGAATGTATGTTTTGTGGTTTCAACTATCACTCCCACCATGATAGCACATCTCCTGAAGTACCGTAGATCGTTAGGCAAAGCAATGCACTTAAAAACCAATCAATAGCAAATTCTTTAGATCAAATCACAGCTCCTCTGAAGTTCATCCCCTAACACAGGACGATCGCTTCTTTACGCAAACGAGCCTAAAGCCGCATATTATCAAATGTTAGAAAAGAGGTCTCGCCCCTGGATTAGTTTATCACGAAGTTAGTTTTTACGGTTTAGTGTATATCGTGTGAATATATATAATATAATATAAGTTAGTATAAAAACAGACCCTCCCTTGATACATTCATTCTACCTCACACAGATTCTTTCTGTCTCACATACATTCTTCAAGTCCTAACAGCTGATAATGGTTGTGGTGTTAGTTGAGTGTAATAGAATTATCACAAATCTCTAGTATACGTCGTCCAACGAGTAACAAACAAAGTAAGCAGTCAAGCTTCGACAGGATATTTTATATTTGGTTAGAACGATTCGGGCCTCATTTACTCAAGAGGTTTTCTTATTAATCAACCATCTCGTACACCGTAGTGCATCGTCAAGTTTGATTAAGTTGTTCATTTGATCTCCATGCCACCGATCATGGGACCTTGTCTAGAACTCTTGGTTCTTTATATTCTCATCATCTAGCTATCTCATGCATCGTAATGCATTGTCAAGTTTGATGTGAGGCTTTAGTTTGCTCGTCTGATCTTCATGCCAACAATCATGAAGTCTTGTCTTGAACTCTTGGTTCTTTACTTATATCCTTTGTCTTAGCAATTCCGCATTACATATGTAAGCCACCACGCATTGATATCGGCAAACTTGAGATTATTAAGTGTGATAATAGAGGATTAGACTTTCCCACAACAAGCATCCATTTCGCACAATCTACGATTTACAATAATTGATTAACATCGCGAAAGGCAATCAAGACACAAGAGTAGTAATCGTGCAATCCTTCGTTCGAGGTTGGCACACTAAATAGACTGCAGCGAATAGATCTCAAAGAATATGATTACTCAAACAAGTAATCTTTCAAATCAAAATAATCACCGCTATCCAATTTTGTGACCAGTGTAAAGTGTTCGGTTATGTATTTAACTATACATTCCCCATCTAACTACTTTGATGAAGCGAGTACCGAGGCCGGCCACAGCACTCCCTCGCATCGTCCGAAGGTGCGAGTACATATATATAGCTGTATTTATGTCAAATCAAAGGAAAACAAAACACAATCCCCGCGCGCTCGCCGAGACGCGGTAGCCGTTTCTAGGGATCTGTCGTCGAATCCATCTAAAAGTATAAAATGTATAATTTTTTAAATTTAATAAAGCTAAAAACTGTACGATATAGGAAGGATCGTTACATTATGTTATTAAAACGTTACCCCAAACTAACCCCCCATATTTTTCCTATCGATTTTTCACCAGTCCCTTAAATTATTTACAGAGTTAAAAAAAGGTGTAGGTGAGATTTTTAAATAAGATCAATCGGCGCAGCCATTCTCGGATTTTAGCGAGAATAACGAACCACGATTGTTATTTATTCATATAGAAGATATAATTAGGTACTTACATTGCCGAGAAAGCCACTGCATGGCTGAATCGCGGGCGGGAGCGGGCGCGGCGAGCGGGCGCGGACCGCGTCGCGCCGCGGTCGCGGGTCCTCCGCGGTTGGACCCATGTCTCATGACATAGCAACACCTGTTTAAAGAATTATGTATTAAAATATAGCCTGTGTTTATCATGCCATGGGTGATGTAGGTTTCTACTGGTGAAATAATTTTTCAAATCGGTTCAGAGTTTCGGAGCCTATTTGATTCAAACAAATGAACTAAAATCTCTGTAGAGTGAAGATTCACCCTACTACCTTCTCTCTCTTACTATCTTCTCTATATCTTCACTGTCAATAAAGACATAAAAGCAATTAAAATTGTACCTACATAAATTATTCCAAATCTTAGAATGCTGCTTGGTGATAGAACATAAAACATATTTGAAAATAACATAGGGTGTAGGTGCGTTTTAAATTTTGCAAGATTTCTATTAAAAACTTATTGGTTCTTAAATTCTGTGTTATGATTGGAAGGTATGTCTCGAAAAAAATAAAATAATTACCTATACATTCAAACTCAAACGGCCAGACAGCCCACAGAGTCCAGCAATAACAAGAAAAACGCGATCTTATGATACTCATATTTATTATAATTTACGCAGACGTGTATTGTGTCTTGTGCCGTGTCGTTTGAGATCGATGCAAATTAATCTGTATTTAAATATTTAAAATCTTTATATATCGAGGACGTTTGTTCACCTCTAATCAAATAATAACGACTTTTGCATATCTTAATAGGAGCGAATTTGTACATAAAAAACATAATTATTTAGATAAATCTGTAAAGCCAAATAAAATCCCGTTCTATTTTTTTTGGAACGTTTGCTTTGTAACAATAATCTTAATTTTTTCAGGGTATAGAGCATACCTATAATACCAATAAAGATTTTTTTAAGAGGACGACGTCGTTGCATATACGTTACTTTCAAAACCCATTATAATTAAAATATCTTATTTCTTACTAAGTCTGCTTAAAGTTGAAGGGGTTCGGTGTTTTAATGTTTTTAAACAAGTTTATTTATGAATATTGATTTATTGTTTATGATTATGAGTTTTTGACGTATTTTTAGGACATGTCTTTATCGTTATTAATACTCAAAACTCGTTTTAAGTAGATGTCGCATGTCACTGGGATTTTTTTAGCTTTGATTTGTAATAATACGTAATTTAGTGACATTATGCATTAGAAATCTGATTGGACGCATGCATGTAATTAATTCAAAATTAATTTCCTATTTTAGGAGTACCCTCCTGAGTATTTGAAATTAGAAATCGTTTTTGAAAAAAGTAAGTATTTTGTGTTTTGATATTGACTGATTTAGGGGTCCGTAACTTACTTGTTCAATAAATGGTTACAAATATTTATAAAAACTTTTTATAAAAAAATTAAACCGCCGAAAAAACTGAAAAGCATTAAATAATAGGGAAACATTTTCTATTAGGCCTTAATTTACTCACTTCTTAAAGTAATTTTGGATTACCAAGAAATTTTAAGTCGGCGCCACACCACACAAGCAAATTCATTATCTATGTAAAGCGCGATGCGCAGCGGCATACGTTTTTCGGTTATTTCTTTGAATTTCAGGTAGTTTAGTGATCTTTATTCGTTGATTCTGTGGCACCGACTCAAAATTTCTTGGTAATCCAAAATTACTTTAAGAAGTGAGTAAATTAAGGCCTAATAGAAAATGTTTCCCTATTATTTAATGCTTTTCAGTTTTTTCGGCGGTTTAATTTTTTTATAAAAAGTTTTTATTTTTTGCTTTTCAGTTTTTTTTGGGCTAATTTTTTGACCCCAGCTAATCATACTTCACCGGGTGGTCGCACCCCACAAGGTGGCCACACAACCTGGTGAAGGTTGAGGGACTAACAGGATGAGGTTCGATCACGACCGGTCGGTGAGGCGATTTGTGAGGGAGGCCTATGTCCAGCAGTGGACGTCTTTTGGCTGATTTTATTTCATTTCCAAAGATATTGTAAGTAGGTATCAAAAGTTATAATGTAACACGGAAATGCAACCTGTGAGTGGATAAATCGACCCGCCGACCAAAAAGTCACCCCTATTTTCCCACCCTTAGGGTGGGAATTTTATTTCAAAATTTTTATGGGACCAACTTCAAGGTATACCCTGTCGATTAAAAAAATAATTATCAAAATCAGTCCACACGGTAAAAAGTTATGCGTGATCATACATTAAAAAAAAAAAAAAAAAAAATAAATACGCGACGAATTGAGAACCTCCTCCTTTTTGTTTTTTCGTCGGTTAAAAATAAAAATTTGACACCCTATCACTTAAATTAAACGATCCCCACATACATTTTATGTAGTCATCGTTTGTCAATATTATGGATAACGAAATAGGTATGAGATAGAGCAATAATTCTGTCGACTATTTAAGTATTTAAGTGCTTAGAAGATTTATTAATGTAGAAACAGACAGTCATACTGTGTAAGTGGCGCCTTCGATAAACGTTCAGTAATTTGGTCATAATTTTCTTGTAGTCAAATTGTCATTGCCCCGTTGCCAGCGATTTATAACGATTATTTATTTATTTTTTGATTAAAAAAAACCGTTCATAATTTCATAAATTTATGGTTTCCCTGATCTTATATGTACCTCTACTACTAGGTGGTTGCAGTTTTCTGATGAATATCGTTTATATTGAATATAGTTGTTATTGCGCACATTTTTTTTAAATTTGCCATCGCTTAAAAGTGTTAATTGACGTAGAGAATGAAAATGCTTAAAAAAATGCAATCAGAGTTGAAACAATTTCTTGTTTATGTACTTTTTTTTGCAAAAAGAAACTAAAGAAGAAGTAGGTATTGTTAATATATTGATAAGAATTAAGAAGCAACTTTCTAGCAATGTTCTTGAGTTATAAGATGTTTCAAAACATATTCAAACTACTTTCGACCTTAACCCGTCAATATAGAGATGTTTTATGGCCATAATTACGTGGAGCTCTAGGTCAATTCAGTCACGTCACGGCCCAGCCCAACAATCTACTAATTTCTACAAACAGAATAAATTTAGTAGTATAGTAAAATCATGAGCCTTTCTTGTAATTGTATATTATAAAGATTACTTAGGTACTATCTACCTACTTAATAAATTTAAAATTAGATTTAAAAATGTGAAACAATAATAGAGTCTTCCTTGTTTTGTGTAAACCACATTATAAGCAAGCAATTCCATAGTATGGACCGTTTAATGCAAATATATACCTTCTTTCCTTCCTCTTACCTTTCTTTGTAAGTACCTACCTACCTTTTGACTGGGTATGTTTTTTTTTATGACGACAGTTTTCCTTACATATTTTCATCCTAAGCGTTCATCGTTCACATTAACTTGCGACTTTGCCATAACTACAAATTCGTTGGTCAATGCAAATCTAAAGTCTACGCTTTCAATTTCAATAGAGACAAAATTACAAATTCTATTAGAAACAATAGTAACAGCTGAATGAGCAAGCACGATCTACAGAATACCCGTATAGTTCAACACCGGTTCAATCGAAGGTTCACCTACTTTCATACACCTGTTGAGGCTGATATTATGTTTATTTAGGTCACCTAGTTATAGTTACACTTATCTGCGATAGGACCTGTTATTGAAGCCTTTGATTGTTTCGGATGTATAAGAATAGTATAGTAACTTACTTGTATGGTTTAATAAACCTTCAAATTAAAGTTAGTTATTATAACCATTTCAATGAAAATAAATAAGAGTTAGTAACCAGGGTCACCGACATAGCCAAGCGGATAAGCTCGTTGAAGTGGCAATGGGCAGGTCATATAGCCCGCAGAACAGATGGCCGCTGGGGCCGAAAAGTTCTCGAGTGGAGACCACGGATCGGCAAGCGCAGCGTAGGGCGTCCACCGACCAGATGGACGGATGATCTGCGCAAGGCTGCGGGTCCACGCTGGATGCAGGCCACCTGCGATCGGTACAGATGGAGAGCCTTGAGGGAGGCCTATGTCCAGCAGTGGACGTCCTACGGCTGAAATGATGATGATGATGATGAAATAAGAGTTTAAACATTAGTACTAACGTCAAGGCGCCATTTAAGTTGAGCCTCATTAAACATTTTAAAGAGTCACGTCATCACGACCACGACACGAGTCCTAAGGATAGAACAAATTATTATTCATTCAGTTCAAATCAATTGCGAAACACTAAGTTCGTAGAGACGGCATGGTTTGGCCCTATTGCGAGTTGCGAAACTTGTGAAATATATACAAGACGTTCCACAAAATAGAGTAATTGCTAACTGAGCGGAGGCTCTAGGTTCTTGAGGGTTGTAAGTTGCATGCTCTAAGAACTCGCCCAGGATCCTTAGAAACAGAAAGTTTGTTTGCATTACATGAAAGTATAATGGTTACCTACTAGGATGAAAAATTTAAAAGCGACATTTCCATAATATAATAATCAATTACCTATCTTGACTTCGAAACTGATTCCGCTAAGGTAACTGAACATACAACAAAAATACTTTTCCCTTTTCCATTGTTCAGCATGCCATCAAGGGTTCATGATAATATTCTATTTGAAGAGGATCATGAATTCCAATAACTAATTCAGCTCACAGAACACTCTAGAGCTAGAAGACATATTGCGGTGTTTGCATCTTGACAAAGGGAGTCGATTTAATGCAATATCGCGCCATCTCTCGTCGTGACCGATCCATCTTCAGCGATTAGGTATCTCGTGCCGTGACTGGCTCGTTGCCTAGCTTTTACTTATTTTGTACCCACTACTACCCACTGCTCACTGCAGGTTAAATAAACGAATAATTATTGTGGGTATAGATAAAGAGATTCGTAGTAGGTTACCGTTTTAAGAGTGAAGATGGATAGAAGAAGATTTACCTACTTTGCACCGCATATGCATACCTCTTCCTCCTTCACAATTTTTTTTATTTTTCGATCTAGACTTACTACATAAAACGTATGTAAGTATGTTATGTTATAAGGAAACAAAGAAAAATCAATATTTGAAGACCATTCACTCACTACACCTTGTGGAAGTAGTACGCTTTGTCCCGCTAAACTTGTTTGTTTAAAAAATAAAAAAAAATCATAGTGATGGGCAAGTTATCGATAGTCCAGCTGTCGATACTTTGCCCATACCTCAACAATGGATAAGTTTATAACACGATCGTCCTCCACTGAGAGCCTAAGTGGTTCTAAACGAGTCGCTGAAGACCACGCAGGTGAATGGCAGGCACCAAAACGCACTGCTACCCGCAAACCCAGCATCTTCAGAGGATCTCCGAGAATTCAAGTTAGTAATCGATTTACAAACCTTATGAGAGATAAAACCAATAACACTGCGACGACTTCAAATGACCCACCTATCGTTAAACCGAAGTCGAGCAAAATACCGCCGATTATCATAGAGATCCAACGTGAATGGACTCATGAAACAATTAAAAACATTGTATCTGAATTTACAAGTAAATTTCATTTGAAGTACAAACCTAGAAATAAAGTTGCTATCCACTGCTATTCTGCAACTGATCACCAGACAGTAAAGCAAGGGCTTGTCAATAAATCCACGGCCTTTCATACGTACAGCCGAAGAGATGAAAAATTACCAAAAATTGTTATACATGGTCTACCTGCTTCTGTCCATGAGGTCCTTGCCGACGAGCTGTCTTCTATGGGATACAAAGTAGCTAACGTTGTTAAAATGAAGACAAAAAACCCTGACGAACAGTACCCTCCATTCTTGGTACAACTTGAAGCAGGATCCGACATTGCTAAGTTTAAACAAATCAAGTATGTTTGTCAGTGCTCCGTTACTATTCAACGTTTCAAACCAAGATCTGGACTAGGAACCCAATGCTACAGATGCCAGCGATTTGGTCATGCATCTAACAATTGCAATCTGCCAGCTCGTTGTGTCAAATGCACGGGCTCCCATGCGACTCAAGATTGCCCTAAGAAGACACGTACTTTACCTGCACAGTGCTGCAACTGCAGTGAAGACCATCCAGCAAATTACAACAAATGCGAAGAACGGGTAAAATACCTACAACGTACCCAATCGCTGCGTCAAAGTAGATTTTCCCAAAAGTTCACTAAAGGAACCGATTCAAGAACCTGGTCCAACGTAGCATCGTTACGCTCAAACGGTCGTCCTGAGTTCCCTGAGCTGACAAGAGGGATACACAAAATCTCTCCCCCTGCTCCTGTGTCACAAGAGCGTTCTGAACACCTAGATCCCACCACTACAGAAATTCTGGAAATTCTAACAGTAGTAAAAACTATCAAAAATCAATTTAAAACTTGTAACTCTATAGTTGACAAGGTTATGTTAGTCTTAACTCATCTAGGAAAATATGTGTAATATTATTTATCCTAACGTATTATACTGGAATGCTGATGGCATACGTCCGAAGCTATCTGAGCTACAAAACCTAATGGAGGAGTTGTCAATCGATGTGGTTGCCATAAATGAAACCAGACTTACACCTAATATAGAAATAAATTTAGAAGGTTATAGCTGTTACAGACAGGATAAGCATGCTACTAGTGGCAAGGGCCAGGGGGTGGCTCTACTCGTAAATAGTAACATACAGCACAGTATCGTATCATTGCCAACTACAATAAATATGGAAGCTGTCGGTATTGAAATGTTTGTCGCTAATAAGAAAATCATATTTGTGTCGGCTTACCAATCACCAAACTTAAATTTTCATACCAAAGATCTTGATTTGCTCTTGAGTGCCGGCCGCTGCGTTGTTCTGGTTGGTGACTTCAATACTACACATACTTTATGGTATTGTCCTACTTCTAACGAGCATGGTAAAGCTCTTGTTGCCCACATGCTCTCTTTGAACAGTGATTTTACTATTTGTACACCTGACAGCCCTACCCTTGTTCACTACCACTCACAACTTAAACCTTCCACCCCAGATATCTGCATTACAAAGAACTTTACAAACATTACTGATCTTCGTACCATTCCCGCCCTAAGTTCAAATCACCTACCAGTCTACTTCGCCATTTTGGGAAATGTTAAAGTATCTAACTCAACTCATGCTCCTAACTTTGACTTTACCAAAGCGAACCGAGCTGAGTTTCGTTCTCATATTAATGAAAACATTATTCTCAGTTCCAATGTTTCAAAAACTACAAAAGACATTGATGCTGAGATAGAAAAGTTTACCAAACTACTCCTTGATGCCCGCGACCTAAATATTCCACTATGCAAACCAGCAAAGCAAAGTGTTTTTCCTAATTTTATCAAAAAACTTATTCGCGAAAAAAACTATTTACGTAGATGCGACCAAAAAGAACGCAATCCCCTAACTAAAAACATTTTAAGAGAATCTATAAATAAATTACAACAGAAAATTAAAACAGCTATTAAGAAGTACAATGATAAAATATGGTGTAACAAGCTTTCCAAAGTTGATAATCCTAGTTCTGATATTTGGCGTTTTATTAGAGCCTTGTCCAAAAATAGTTCTGCTATACCACCTTTACGTAAAGAGGATGGCCTTCCTACTAGCAGTAGCATCGAGCAGTGCAACACTCTGGCAAAAACCTTCCACAATAATATGCTTTTGACACAAATGGCGACTAACTCTCAGCTAGAAGAAGATGTTAAAAAATCCCTGGAAGTCATTGAAAATGTTGAAACTCACAACCTGTCGCATCCGATACACACTAAAGAAGTCTGGAAACACATACGAATCCTCAAGTGTCGTAAGTCTCCTGGGCCAGACTTCATTAACAACTGGCTGCTTAAAAATATACCACAGAAAGGCATTGTTCTTATGACTAAAATATTTAATGACTGTATGCGCTTGAGTTATTTTCCATCCATGTGGAAAATTGCTAAGGTAATTGCAATTAAAAAGCCTGGAAAGGATGAAACGGACCCTTTGGCATATAGACCAATAAGCCTCTTGTCTTGTATTGCTAAGCTCTTTGAACGTTTAATCCTTACCCGGCTTTCAAAATACTGCGATAAATTTATTCCTCAGGAACAGTTTGGTTTCAGGAAAGGGCACTCGACGGTCCAACAGTTGGCTCGTGTCGCTGAACATATATCAAAATCGCTGAACAAAAAGCAGTCAACAGGAATGTTCTTGCTTGACATTGAGAAGGCTTTTGACACTGTGTGGCATGGTGGCCTATTACACAAGCTAACCCAACTTAATGTGCCTCTCCTTATCGTCAAACTAATAAAATCCTACTTACATGATCGTAAATTTTGTGTACACCTCGGACAAGACAGCGTTTCAGACTTTTTCGATGTCCCAGCGGGTATACCCCAGGGCTCAGTATTGGGTCCGTATTTATTTCTCATTTTTATCCATGATATGCCAAAACAACCTATGACCCATTTGGCCTGCTTTGCTGACGACACATCATCGTACAGTTCATCAAACGATAATGAACTCATTGTAGCTCGTCTACAACTATCTCTTAATAAACTATGTGAGTATTTTAAAAACTGGAAGCTGAAAATCAACGAGTCCAAGACCGAGGCCATATTTTTCACTCGTCAGCGAAGTTTTCCCTCCAAACAGCTTACGATTAACGAAACTAACATTTCGTGGCGCAGCACAGTAAAATACTTAGGTGTAGTTTTAGACCACAAACTCAACTGGACCCCACATGTCAGAGGACTAAGACAAAAAGAAGCCAGATCACTTATAGGATTGTCATCAATACTAAACCGCCGTTCTAACCTGAGCCCGCGCACTAAACTAAGAATATACACGACCCTAGTGAGGCCTGTTATAACTTATGCCGCCCCAGTTTGGAGCAGTACCTGCACTACTAATTATAATTACTTACAAGTTATTCAAAATAAAGCTTTAAAATTGTCATTTAATACTCCATACTATACTAATCTTCGCAAATTACATGAATCAATTAAACTCCCAAATTTAATTAAATTTATTTACAATTTAGCTTACACATTTTATAAAATACGAAATCCTGTTCACGAAAATAGTCTGGTTTCATCTATCGGTAAATCAAATTACAAAAATTTGAATATCGATAATGTGCATCGACGGTACCGTTTGCCCCATCACTGCATTGTCGCCAACGGGCAAACCAGCCAGCCCGATGACGCACGAATGACTCGACTCTGCCGTTAGAAATGGCAACGCTCCTACCCTCTGAGTAGTGAATTGTGTGTGTTTTTATTTTATTTTTATAATTAATGTACTTTAACAGTAATTCTTTTATCTTATTTTTTGTATCTCATAGCCAAAACTATGCAATATTCCGAATTGTGTAGAGTTTAACATTATAACATATAAATAAATATTATTCAGCGTTATCTAACTACCACATGTTATTATTGCTATCGTAATTCTGTTTATAAATTTTGAAAGGCGACAATAGCCTCATAAAATGTGTCAACTTCTGTTTAGTGTAAACTGAACTGTGTTCTAGTTTATATTATTTTGTAAAATTTTATTATTATAAATAAAGAACTTTTTAAACAAAAAAAAAACAACAATATTTGAAGCTGAACGCAGAACTATGACAAAAATTCACACAAAAACTTTAAATTAGTAAAATAACTCAAAGCGCAAGTAGCACAATAAGTAAAGTAACTTAAGGAATAAGTAGGATTTGTAATAAAATAAAATAAATTATAGCTTAAATGAAAATAAAACACTTAACCTGTTTTACGAACTGCAGACCATAAATTTATAACAAAAGAAAAAAATCAATATTATTGTGTAGAGTTCCTAGGCCGCTGCTTATAACCTAAATATACCGGTTATTAACCTTACTTTACTATTCTTTGTGAAAAGCATGTGGTTAAATAAATGATAAAGACAAATAAGGTAAAATTATTTCCATTGGGAACTTTAGCATTAGGCCCAGCGCACATTTGGCGGCAAGGGGGGCAAATGTACTGAGAGGAAAACAATTTAAACCTATACTCTTAATTCTATGATTTAAAACACGTTTAAAGTCTTCAACCCTATGACATTCAAAGACTAGCTAGATTCAATGAAAGACCAGATTAAAATAAATAAATAACAAATCACACTCAGAGCCCTCAACCATGAAGAACCTGGTTCTAGGGTGCCCGAAACACATACAGAGAAGAACAATATACATACACCACCTAGATCGGGAACCAAACATACTCTTATCATAGCACTGTTAGACCCCGTCGTCGTCGGGTTCGGGTACCGAACCCGGTGCTCCTTCGTCACAGCCCATAACACTGCCAACTGAGTCAAATGAGTGAGATCATCTGGGTGTCTTCGCCACTCCTCGCTGATGTGCGTTAAGCCTTAAGAAGGTTTCAAGGTTTTCATTTGACCCTATCGGCATAACAAAGGCACAACACAAGTATTGGAAAAGAATTGGAAGTCATTAAAAAGGGTCACGCGGCGCTATGGCATCCAGTCGTGATTCTTGAAGATTTTAGATAGGAGATGCCTTTTGTATTTTACTATAAAGAATTATTATTGATCTGTGTTGCTTATTATTATTACTTTGTATTTAGTTTCTACCTAAGTAGTTTACCTGGCTGCAGTGAAGCTGTCATAACGAAAGATCAGGGTCGCGAATGTCTAAGTTGGTGCTTTGCTACCTACCTAATCTAACTGCAAATTCTATTTAATAAATAAATAACACATCACACTCAGAGCCCCTAACTAGGAAGAACCTGTATCTAGTGTGCCCGAAACACACACAGAGACGAACATCACACCCAGACCGGAAACAAACATCGATATTCATTATATCAATATTCGCCCCGCCCGGGAATCGAACCCCAACCTACATACTACAGATAAGACAAACTGCATCAAACCTAAACAATGTTAACAAATAAATCGATGCGTTGTTTTGCCTCTGCTTAGTATAAAACCCTGAGCCACGATGAACCAGAACCCATTATCCAATTTACACACTAGCGTCTTCTGGTGCTGTTATACTGCTAAATGTTAAGTTTTAGTAGAATAGTCGAATCATGCACACAGGGCACAGTTAAGGCTGCAACAAGCAAGTTCAAAAAGTAGAACCTAGTCGTATCGTATAGTAAGTATACGCCATCGTATAGTAAGTATATTCCATTAAAAAAAAAGAGTAAACGCCTTTGGTAAGAGCACTATTACTACAATTAACAAGCCTTGACACCCTAGGTTAATAATTTTTTTTTGTTTCATTCAGTTACATTTCACAGGTCAAGAAATTACATTTTAGGTCTCTTGTCAACGGGCATATTATTTTGTGAAGACTTTATGTACAAAATTAATAATAATAAAGCCAACCGAAATCGAAGTGAGATCGTCTGAGTTTTAATTTGGCTGATACCCAAGTATAATTTTACTTTTTAAAATAGTAGGAATGATATCATAGGATCTCTTGAAAGTAGAAAGTTTAACTGTTCTAAGATGACAAACACAAGAATCTATAAGTATTCAAAAGCTTGAATACTTATACCGGCAGCATTTTAGGAAAAGTGATAAATTCATAACTTTAAAAGCTTTTTAAAAGCGTCAATACTTAACAGTTATAAGTATTCGATAAAAAGCGCTTGTGTAAGTAAGTAGTTACACTGTCTATAGTTATTTACTTACACATAAATTTAAAAATAGACGTAAGTAGTATAACTCCGCCCCCGTACCACTCAAATCATCATTTTTGAGTTTCTCAAATATTTTTGGGTTCTTTGAGACGACACCGAGCTGGGTATAACTACTTTCCTACCTTATTTATTAAAAAGGGACCTAATTAAAAGCCTACGTACTTACCTAGGTAAGACAATTAACTGACTAATTGACAAATTTAGTACCTACAGCGCGAAATGCATAGAAAAGGAACTAAGACTTACTTATATACATATTTGGAATTAGGGTTCATTAGCGTTTTCAGGGGTTGCAGAAACAGAAACCGAGGGATTGGTGAGGGCAGAAAAGCGCAAGCGAAGGTGCGGAAAACCAATATATAAAGAGGAAAGATTTGATTGTGCGTTTATTTCTTTGCATTGAATAGGCTCCGAAAGTGCTGAACCGATTTGAAAATTCTTTCAGTTGGGAAATTAGGTATACAGGTAGGTACTACTATCTCCGGGTGAGATAGGCTATAGAATATTCTCAAAAATTTAGGACGCTAGGCGCTACGAAGTTCGTCATGTCAGCTTGTAAGCAATAAAAGTACATTACACCTGCGCCGACAGTAACAGGTTGGTTAAAAACAATATCCAATTTCAATCTCGCCTTTCGCAGCGAGTCGGACAATAACAATTTAATTATTACTTTCCTTTAGTTTAAAGATAATGCTGGTATAATATACACTTACACAACTTTCTAATGGTCGAGTGTAATTGATAGGGTACTTTTATAAAATTTTATATACTTAGGTAGACACCTAGGTCGTTGACCTTAGCAATTTTCAAAATAATAAGTAGGTAATTTATGTTCAGGTGCTTGAAATATTTATTATACAATATAGGTACTAGTTGTGCCCGCGACTTCGTCCGCGTGGATAATAGTTGCCTTTGCATATTTAAATACAGTTTAATTAAACATATAGGTACAGTGGCGGACTAGGACGCCGTAACAGATTTGTCTATGGTTTCGTCAGCCCTAGACTGTATTACCAAAGAACAAGAGCTATTTTGCAATACAGAAAAACCGGAAGTGTTACGCCGACCGTGTCCGTCACTGTACCCTGGACCTGGGCCAGGCACCTAAGTACTTACATAAAACATTGGAAAAACAAAATCCGCTAAATCGGCCCAGCCGCTTTAAGATTATTTAGTAACACAAACAAAAACAAACATAAATTGATTTATATTAAATATATATACAAACTTAAATGACGATTATATAAGAAAGTTTGACTAAATATCTCATGTAGCATGTATGTATATATGTGTATCCGTTTGTAGTGTAGAAAAGTAGATGACATCCTATTAAACATTGTTTCAATAGGACAAGATTAAAATACATAACATAGCTTAACTCTAACCTAGAGAACTAACTTAATCCTAAAGTGAATGCATGCCTTGCATCATAATATTATCAACATCTTATCAACATAACCCTACTAACAACTATTTAATGCTGTGGGAACATTTTCATAAGACCGGTAAAGCTCTGCAAAATCTGCATTGAAACGGAATTTATAGATATTGTATAATAATGATACTAACCTAAGCAAACAGGAAATGTTCCTTCGAGGCGGATCACCAAAAAGAGGTTCACAGATTAGCACCACACTTGATAGTTCCAGAATTACCAACTTGATGCAGTATTATCGTAAGTTCAGTTATTTTGAACGAGCGAACCAGAACCGGCGGACGCGACGAAGCCTCGCATGCTTTTCAATAGACGAAAGTACAGGCAAGGTTTTTGTATAACGCTCACTCCTTCGCACCCATGAGAGCAAAAGGGAAAGAAGGCTGGGCGGCATTTGGACTGAGATTTGGTTCAGTTTTTTTTTTTTGGGATTCGTAGAATATCGTGTGGGTCTAGTTTGAGTTTGCGGGAACCAGGAATTTCTAGTCGAACGAACAGCTTGTATTGTTTTTTTGTAATATTGGCTCTACATCTTGTTTATCAAACATTATAAATGTTGGTTAAAATTCGCCCCCTCCGAATTAATTTAAATATTTTATCTTTGTTTGTAATTTTGCAATAATAAGTAAAACCAACCTGAAATAAAACGACAAACATTTATGTGGATTGTTTAAACTTTATTTCTTTCCAGAGGTGGCAAGAACCAGAGTAGTGAGCGAACTATAATATACGAGAAAATGGTAACTATTTCCAGGGATATACACTTTTCTAAATGAGTTCAATAATTTCATACAACATAAAAACATGCCGAATTATTACTAACAAACTATTAAAGCATGATTCAATTTCAAAATATTGCTTGCTAATTTAACCTTAACTAACGTTGTTGAACTTACAAGCTTTATTTATCTCAGAATTTTGTTGACAAATCCTTAACTAAATTCTAAGTTACTTTGAAGGTTCAAAGTGTAACATCCCTTGCAGCTCCTACCCCGGTCTTTAAGAATACAATTTAAAATCTAATGAAATAATTATTGTTCCAAAGAAAAGTTTACAATTTCGAGTTTCGAGGGTGTGATAATAATTTTCAACAAATCCGCATGTAACCAAGGTAAGGTATCCTACGATCGGTTGCAAGCGTACTTGCGTAAAATTACAGCTCATTATTATATATAAGGTACTTTAATTAAGAAATTAGGTACACAAATGTGAAAAAAACATTTTCTTTTTCGAATTTTAAGGCCTCGCGTTGCAGGAAATTCTAAAACGAAAAAAGCTGCCAATTGGTTACTATAAAAATAAAATTTGAATAGTATTACATATGTATTCCATGTTATCTTTAACATTTATTTGGTTGGACCACTTTTGATAAATACTGTTTAAATTACTATTGAATACATATCAGATCTTGAGACGTTCATTACACGGATTGTAATGAACGCCTGGTTTGAAGGAAAAAGTACCTAACTTTTTAAAATTCATATCATATCATGAGGCTCAGCTGTATAAAAAAAAATTAAGATGCAAAAATCCCGCAACAATAATCCGAAAAAAAAAAACAAACAGCTCCGTCAATTTAACAAGACTGAAGTGTAAAGATATAATAATAGAATAATGAAAATGACCACAATCTTCCAAATTGTACAATATTTAACAGAAAGAGACTACAGAGAGTTCTACAAGCAGTATGCTATTCCTCTCAGGAAAAATACGCGAGAGAGAGAAATATAGCATTAACAATCAATTTTCAAAAGCTTGTATGATGATTGTGATAAAAGCATAGCTTTTTGTAATCCCTTTCAGCACGATCGTTGGATGAGTCGCCATGGGCACAAAATAATACATTTTCTTATTTATTCTTAAGCACCGCATCCAACATCGTTGTATTAACTAAATTAGAATTAATTTGCGGGGACGTTTTAAAATATACATTATGCGCAACGTTAACAGTGCTATAACGATTTCGAACATAGCACCGTCAACATTACTGTCTGCAATGGCAGGTGTTAGTCGTCCCCTTACCATTGCGAGACAACACAATCCGCTGATGTTAAGGATCATCGCCAATCAAGCGCATAGGCACATTATATAAGATTAACTCATAATCAAACATAATATTGTATGCAATCTCGACTATTCACCCTTTTTTTTTGGTTTTTTATTTTTCTTATTTTTTTTTGTTTAATTGAGGTATCATTTAGCGAATATTAAAATATTTAAAATGGAATAAGTACAATATATAAACTTAGTGAGAATGAATAAAAATAAATTGAGCTAAAATGTGTTAATAACAATAATAACTTCATTTACAGTCGCGTGCAATGAAATGTAAACACTTTCAGAGCAAAATTGTTCTGAAATTGTACAAAAAAACAGTTTTTCCATTCCTATTTCGATTATGATCTCACGTCAGATATTAACATACCATATACCAATTTATATAACATAAAAAAAAATGTGAACCAACAAAGTTACCTTGACATTAAAGTAGCTTTCCCGGTAAGATCTCTTTTCAACAAAATAGTTTGATAAATTTAGGTAAGTATAATATTTCTTTAGTTCAGCAATGGATAAAAAGAAGATAACTTTGTTTGAAAATTTTTAGCGACTACTGATGCCTCCTTATTGATTAATTTTAATGACACCAGCGTGTCAATTTAACATAACAAGAAAAGGCACCGCGTAACTGCAGATATGAAGACAACCAGACAAGAAACTATATAATACAACAACAGAAAATCCATATAACGCCGCAGTACTAAATACATACAATACATATTTACATCAGCATTTTTATGCAAGTTTTTAAGATCATTGTTAGGTATATTTTTTTTTTGTTTTCGGTAAGTAATTATTACAAACAGAACAAGTAAACCACACTACAGAAAATAAAATAAATATTTTTTTTATAAAACACGTTACAAGGAGTAAGATTTTACCTGCATGAGCGATAATATAGAAAAATGGTCGCTGCATTGCAAGTCTACCAAAATAAATAAATATGTAAATATAATCTGGGTTCCACACCACACACATAAGAGCACATAGCAACTTCTATGCAGTTGTAACCCGTAACAAATGAAAACATAAATAATACAATCCCGGCCGTATTCGGCCACAGAGAATAGGATCGTTCAATTAATGAGAGTTAAGTTGGTGCGCTGCGCTCTCACGTGACAGATAAAATGAATATACGGAAAATATTAATTATAATACGTTCCTTACGCTTTAAATTGTAACCTACAATAACAGTTACATACTACGTGAACTGTTGCAAACCATTTTAGAAGTCGTACACTATGTTACAAAATTACGATCGCCTTTCAAAGTCGCCTCTCAAACAAAACCTCTAACTACTCAGTCACGTATGATGAATCATTCAAATTTACGTTATTTACAAATTGCGTCCCGTATGTTAGGGTGACTCTGAAAGGCGACCGTGTAGTTAAAATAGCACAGAGCACATGACAAGTTTCACAACGGCGGGCGGCCTCTCTTCCATAGTCCATTGAATTGTCCGCCCTTCGCCCCGCACTACGTCTACCAACACCTTCTACTGACAAAACATTAAACGTATCCTTAACCCACAAGACATGTTAACCGTATGTTAACAAGTAATCAAACAACCATTGTGATATAATAAAAAAAAACAAAAAGTAACCAACTACCCCTCATCAACTGTCTTCAAAATATAAATTTCTTGTGTGAACAGAAAAGTAATAATATAGGTGTAACAAAAATAATATACCAGTTAATATCTACAATTTACAAACAATTTTGAACATTTGGACGATGTTATTGTAAGAATTATATTAGAATCGTCCCGGGCGCGCGCGGCGGCCGCGACCTGTGACGTCACGGGCCCGGCCGCCGCGCGCGCGCACATAAAATACTACCAAGAATAATTCAACTAAAATAAATGTTCTATCATAACGCTCCTTCCACTACCACCGCACATAAAGATATGTTAGCACATCTCTAGACTTCCAACTTCCTTGGCCTCTATAAATGGCTTCCTAAGGCGTTACGACAATGTAAATGAAAAATAACTCATTCACAATAAATTTCCTTTTTTCTCGCCTTTTACATACATCTTGAATACAAAACTGTATTCTGCAATAGCCAGGCCCCAACATCTTCACCGATAGAACATTCTTAAGGCTTTTCTAACTCTAACATTATTGCTAGCCACGCACGCACGTTAATTGAACACACGGCGCCGTAACCTAGGTCGTACTTTAGTACTCCTAAGTCAACATTAAACCATTAATCGACATAAAATAAAACAACAGCGGCAATTACCGAACAATCTGGAAGAATAATTCAAGTGTTTATAAAAAAAAAGTTAACAACAAAATAAAAGTTTCTCAAAATTTAAACTCCGCGAGCTAATTGCCGATAAACAAATCTTTTTTTACCAGATCACGTTTAAAAAACTCGCCAGACTTTTTTTGAACTACAGTAGAAGTGTGATATATAAACTAAATCATCTCATTTGCCACGTTCGGAATAATCATTCCTCCAATTCGTTAATAAATATCGCATATATAGAATCAGTTAAGAAATCCATAAATTATTATAGTAGCTTTGCCATGTGTCGTGACGTGAAGACCTCTCAAAAACCGAAGCTCAAAAACGCAGCGAAAAACACGACGCTCGATACAACAAAAGACATGGTATTACAATTAATTATTGAAAACGTTTAGAATATGATTAAATATAAAACTTTTTATAGTATTAATAGCATAGGCACTAAATTATAACGTTAAAGTGTCGAGCATTGTGTTTTTCTTGTCATTTCATTACACAAATTAGAGAATGCCATTGTTGCTTTACATTTTACACATTGTAGTCGTAAAGATGTGCATGGCGCCCTAAAAGTTGCCTTTACTAAGCGTGTTTCCTCAGGAAGCGATATCGATCGCGCGATAGGGGCTCGACAGCCAATAGAAATCGCTCGTACATCCACGAAGCCTGCCTGATTGGCTGTCGAACCCCTATCGCGCGACCGATATCGCCTCTTGAGGAAACAAGCTAACTCGTTAAACGTATCGTATCGTGTTATGTAACGTGACTTTACGTGAAATTAGTTATAGATGTAATTTTTTGCAAGTTTGAAAGAGGCAAATACAACAAACAGCCTCAAAAGACTAAGGCTGACATACACAGTCAGTGTTTAGCGGCTACTCGGTCGAGTATGATACTCCGACAAGTAGTTCCCGAGTACTGATACTTCTGGCTCGAGCTGTCTTATACTCCGTCGAAATGTTTTACTGTAACAATGTCGGAATTCGACTAAATATATCAATTTAGAGCGGAGAACGATTTGTTACATTTTGACACTTTGGAGTGCGAGTTTGAGCTGCGACTCGACTGTAAATGTCGGCCTAAGAACTAATTTGATTTCAATACAACTCAACAAGATCGATTAGAGAGCTGGTGACCATTTCGTTAGTTTTTCTACACACTGCTGAGTTTTTGTTGCATGTCCTATCTATTGTTTAACATAAGTAAAACTCGAACCGGTAGAGAAATGATTTAAAATTACATGAGGTCCTCGTGCTTTCTCGCTCAAAATGATAATAATTATTATTATGCGAGACAGCATGGTGTTTGTCATGATTTAGCGTGGTTATTTAAAAAACACAAAATGGCCGCCACCAATCACTGTAAAAATTCGATACAGATCAAATTTACTGTCTGTTCAAAGCAAATTCCGTCACATAACACCTACAATACATCTAGTCACTTAG